>MEHQ01002318.1:2648-76392 GCA_008828725.1 Saccharina japonica
ACGAGAAGGCCACAACTAGCACCAAGAAGGAAACAACTGACACCGTACGGGGAATGGGCACTACCGCCCGCCCCGCGAGGGGGAGACGAGTGCCTTGCTGAAAAACACATAAGAAGGATAAACCACAAATAACGATACAGTCCTGTGCCACGGTATGAGTAGCAATATTACCCTGACCGCTCCCCTCGGCTCTGGCGGGGGAGGGCGTCGGCAGGACGAAATAAAAACAATGCAAGAAAGACACCAAACCCGATACCAGACTCAATACCAAACCCACGTCGAACGTGCAGGAAATACCTATTCTAAGGCCTTAAAAGAAACCCTCCCAGCCCCAAAGTGCGTAAAAACGGAAAACTATCGAGGGTGGCGGCGGTATGAAGTTGCCGCCCTCCCGAGCCCCGTTCTCGGAGACACCACAAGGGTCTTCAGACCCTCTTTCGTCTTCGTGCACGCTAACCCACGTGCAGCTTGCACCGTCGGCAACAATGGAGCCGGAAGCAGATCCGACACTGCCCGACGGGCCAGTGGTGACACCACGGCCTCCAGTCAGACCAACTGGACGCTGTACCCGTATAAATACGGAAGATTCGCGCCTTCGACGCCACGTGTGATAAGACTGGGTGAGACACAGAGTATCCCCTTGCAGGTTTGTCTATTAAGCATCCTTGGTGTTACTCACTTGCCGTAGAGTCAAGCGTAGAAGAGAAGCAGCTTATATTAATCCCCGAGCCAGATGACATCTGCCTCGGGATGGGCTTCAAGTATGGCCCACAGATATTATAAATACCCCGAATACCGAATACGAATGCCATCCAAGTTATACGAAAACGGACCAATTACCTATGCAGAGGTAATTACCGGCCTTCCTAGCCCATACCATTACATATCGTATCGAGCTCGGTACTCTTTCCACGTTCGATATTCGTCAACTACAACCGATATACGAGTATCATCACTATTACAGAAAGGAGTGTGTGTTTGTCTTCACATTAAACTCGTTCTTTCTACCCAACCACATCATCAGTCTATACGTATATAAAAGACATGAGATGCACGTATAATATAGTCGGAGTTTTCTCTCTTTTTTCCTCTCTTGCTTTTTCGTCTTGTTTTCTCTCTTCTTTGCTTCCTCTTTCCCTCGCCATCCTTATTATGCCGGCATCTTCCTTCTTCCTCCTCGTTTTTCGCGTTGCTTCGCCCGTGAAGCAGTTATTTTATCTGTTCCTCTTGGGCATGTACGCTTTCCTTCTATGAATAGCAGGGTTTTTGGTCTCCTTGCGTCATTTGTGCTGTTCTTATTTTCCTGGTATAATATGGCTTGTGTCGTTGTGTACTCGTACCCGGTACGTTGGCATTTCCCTTGCTTTACCCATTCATTTGCGGTATTTTTTTCTTTTTTTCTTCTGTCTCAGTCTGTCACCACGTGACCACAGAATTTGTACTTTAGGATTAGGAATCAGGACACTACTGGGTGTTCGTATTATTTTATATTAGTTCGTACTGATGTCGTTGGGTAGAAAAAACGAAAAAACGGTTTAATGTGAAGACAACACACACATATATATATACGCAGTATCCTAATTTCATCATTTCTTACGTTACGTATCATACGGTACATTAATACCAAACGCGATTATTTGTCATTTGTACGTATACACGTATACAGCAATTAATTGTTTTAGCGATCGTATTATTATTATTATGCTTGACATCCGACGTATTATACGTATTTAGAAATATTCCGTAGAAATATGTGTAAATGTGTTTATATATCATATCATACGATACGGTCGATAGGCATCTACCAGGTAGCATACAACCAGCGTCAGCTTATACTTACTTGAAGTTCGTATACCCAGTATATGTTCGAGGTACGAGTACTATTAATATTAATAATTAATAGTACTCATCAGTATTTATATGATATAAACATCAACATTTATTTGTACGATATGATATGTACTGATGTGATATATTATGATATGATATACTTCGTATATCATGTGATATATTTATATATACAAGGTACCTGGTAATATGATATCATACCTGGTGTATACGATATTATATGATACGTGCTTGTATTAATATTAATACGCGTAGAATTAATATTTAATATTAATAGTTGTCAAGTATCAACCTTTTGTCAACTGGGGTCTCTCTGTGACCGAATTCATTTATCTACATGTATGATACGTATAGATGAAACCCGAGACGTCTATTAATAAAAACAAAATACTTGTACTGGAGTACATACTGGTATACGATATAAATATAAACCTCGTAACGATATGTACATATTTCATACTCGTAAATACATATGAATACTCGTACGTATCATAGTCACACGTATCATATTCCCAAAGTTTGTTCGACGCTTTTTGTTTTTTTCCATCACTTTTACTTTCTAGCTTCCACCCTAACTCGTGAAAGGTAAAGGTTTTACCGTCACACAATTTTTTCTTCTATTAATATGGGCGCTTCTGTCTCCCTGCGTCATTTGTATTCTGTTTCGTTTCATAATTCGTTTTTTATTTGTCTTTTTGTTCTTATTTTTCGGTTCGGCTCGTGTCGTTGTGTTCTCGTACCCGGTACGATAGCATCTCACTTGCCTTGCCCATTAATTTGCGTTTACTGATATTTTATTTTGGTTTTTCTCTGTTTCACAGTCTGTGACCACATAATTTGTATCTCTCTAGGATTAGGAATCAGGAAACACACTGGGTGTACTGATGTGGTTGGGTAGAAAGAACGGGCTTAACGTGAAGACAACACACACAAGCCGGCCGTGTGGTCACAGGTCACAGGTCACAGATCACAGGTCACAGGTCACAGGTGTCTTCCCTCCCCCTACGGTACTTTCTACTCTGTCTACTACTACTGCTGTACTTGCCTTCATTCATTAATTAATTCAGCATTTTCAATGCTCGTCGATTGTGATCCAATATTGCTTGCCTGATTCCTGGTATTACTTATTACCAGCGAATGAATACATGAATGCGAGTTTCTAGCTTTTGACGGTGCCAAATGAACGGGAGACTCGAATTTTCGACGGCGCCAAACAAGAGGGACAGAGGAACCCCAGCGTACCCTTTCGAGATGGCTGAAGCCTTCTTTTTACTTGTTTAAACACTTGATCTTTCACGTGGCGCGACAACTTCACATACATGTCCTCCCCCCCCGAAACAATGAAATAGTATCCGGTGTGCTGCCGCTACCGTCCACCATCCACCAACGTACACAAGTTGACAGCATTCACAAATAACCTGCTGCGCGAAATCCTAGCGACGGCTGTACTAGGTTACACTTGTATGTATGTTATACTATGTTGTAACATCATATCATACGTCGACGGTTAGATCACATAAATCCACCAACAAAGCAGCACTGACAACTGGAAACAATAGAAAGAGCAACACTGAACAACAAACCCCTTGAGTACACAAATTCTACAGCAGCAGCTCTACAGCTGAAGAGCCGAGGCCTGACAAGTAAGTGTGTCCTACTACTAGCTGTAGTAATACTATCAAAATAGTACTCGTAGTCTAATATTATTAGATTATTAGTGTACCATGGTACCATGGTGCGTCCAGAACTAAAAGGCCAATAAATCATTTAAAAATAATGAAATGGCCAACAGCAACAAGATACAAATCGTGGAACCTGGCCTGCTGGTGGCCTGGTCTGCCATTGTTAACGGCGGCCGATCTCGGGCGTTGGGAGCAGATATAGATGTAGATGTTTTCGAGAACAGACAATAACCTCCACCCCTCCCTCTCTTCCTTTCCCTCTCCCCGCCTCTCCCCCTCACTCGCCCAGCAGGGTATTTGTAACTGCCGTCAACTTGTGTACTTTGGTGGATCCCGATCGAGTGGTCGGTCGGTCGGTCTGCTGTCGGTCGGTCGCTCCAGACAATTCCAAAGGGGACCCTATTAATAATATTGTCGGATATCGATTTTTTCGATATATCGATATATCGAACTTTCGATATACAGCAGTATCGTACCGAACGTGTTTTGCCCTCCATCCTCTGGCATCTCCGTGCTTCTTATCTTGACATCATACTGGCAATATACTGAACGAAATCCTTCATTCAATCTATCAAATATCGAAATCGTATCGATTGTTTTCTTCGTTGATCGGTATCTATCGAACCGAGCTCGATTCCGATATCGATACCCAACACTAGCATAAATGATACCGGTACCACCCTCTATTTCGTCGCCGTGAAAATCAGAAACCGTACAGCAGCAGTATCACACGTGTGTATGTACGAGTATACCTGGTACACGATACCGTTGCTGTTCTCACATTAACTCATGGCCGTAATCTACTGTAGTCCGTAGGTGACAAGAAGACAGGCCCCAACGCTCCGACCGCCGTATAACATGACGATAGCTGGCATCAAAGGCGAAAGATGGCATCAAAGGCGAGAGGTTATGCTTATCCCCCCCCCTCTCCCGTCAGTTCGGCGGTACTCGTACTTCGCCACGCTTCGCACGTGCACCTCGTCCGGTCCGTCCGCGATCCTCAGGGTGCGCATGTGGGCGTAGGCCTCGGCTAAGAAGGTATCCTGGCAGACGCCCATCCCACCGTGCACCTGTATCGCGCGGTCGATCACTCGACAAGCCATGTTGGGCACCACCACCTGACAACAGTGACCAGACAGAATCATAAGCACCAGTCACCATGTAAGTGAGGGCATGTGACCGTATGTATGAACCATATTATATGTCCCTTTACCAGGCATCGTACACATTATGCGTACGTACAGCACTACCAGTAGTAGTAGTAGTAGTAGTAGTAGTAGTAGTAGTAGTAGTAGTAGTAGTAGTAGTAGTAGTAGTAGTAGTAGTAGTAGTAGTAGTAGTAGTAGTAGTAGCAGTAGTAGTAGTAGGAGTAGTAGTAGTATACGTGGTACTACAAAACTTGTGTTTTTTGTCAAGTATATTTTGATGTTTTTCTTTTAGAAACCACGACGTAATCCAGCCTAAATAAGGCTCGTGCCCCGAAGCACTACGTACAATACTACTGTATATCAACATGCAAGTACAGCAATACGTGACACCACTTGAAAAACCTTAGTTGAAACCCAGGTGCATGACAGGACTTACGCAGGCGGACAGGGTCGAGGTGCAGTAGCTCTCCTATTAATAGTTGTAGGCATATACCACGTATACTATTATCGTCGCTCCATAAGTATACCTGGCATGCAGTCGAGTGACGCACAGCACCAAGCCCGTGCGAATTCGCCCACAGCAGAATGCGGCCCAAGATAACAACAAAGCCTTTCTGCCATTTAAAACCGCCCACAATATCCGAAACTGCCACCGTGATCGTATCGCGTTCAAGCAAATCAACAAACTCTTATTTTCGGCCAACCTCAAATTGTTACGTAAGGCAGATATTATACACAGTTAAGGCCGTAGTAGCGCTAATCCTTTTCACTTTTCGGACCCCAGCACTGTTACACTGTTGCGGGGGGGCTATTGTAGTAATAACAGTAAACAGAACCTACCATGGACCCCAAAAAACCATACACCCCCCCGTAATGTTAATGTTTACACACCATAATTGGTTATGCTTACTATGTTCCCCGTGAAAAAATAGTACACGCCTTAACACACTGATGGCGCTGTTAGGCAGCCCGGTGCTGACACAACAGCCATACGCACGGTGATGGGTGGCTCGGTGGGTGAGTGGATGGGTGAGTGGGTGGGTAGGTGGGTGGGTGGGACGCATGCTGCCTACTCGAGGCATGAAACAACCCACTGTCAAAACGAAGGCAAGGCCGACTATTACTAGGCAACATCTATATCCCATTTAATATCAGGGGGTCCCAGATATCACGAACATTCGGTGCTACTCGATGAAGCGGTTAGCCTGTACATAATGAGTCAATGAGCCGATAATGGATGATGAAATGAGGCACTGAACGATAGACATAGGGAAATAATAGGGGCAGTAAATGACACTATAGCTGAATTGTCGCTTGCTCGAACAGCGGACAGCGGTCCTCACTGGTCCAATGGCGCGAAAATAATGGGGCAATGGACAACACAGATAACTGGATTGTCGCGTGCTCGAACAGCGGACAGCGGCCCTCACTGGTCCAATGGTGATAACTTGCTGATTGCTCAAGTCAAATAAAATTTTTGTGAGCGTTAAGTACCAGGAACATGTGCTGGGCGCGGGGCTTTGGTACGACGAAGCCACCGCGCGTGTTTTGACGTTATACATCGCACGTGTACCAAGAATAATGTACATATACTCTTCCGTCTCAATATAAGCAACCTGCACGCACACATGAGTAACAACGCGGACCTGCTCAAATAAGCAAGCCAAACCAGGAAGAGGACGTTCTGTGTTCCCATATGTAGCAATATATTAACAATAACCTACAGCAGTACCTTGATCATGGAGACCTCCTGGATTGCTCCCTTGAGACCCTTCGCCTCTAGCTTCGTCGCGCAGTCCTGCACTAGAAGACGAGACTGAATGCAAGAACGCCAACACGCAAGGAGGGGGGGGGGGGTGCTCATGTCATGCACGGGCGTAGCCATATGGCAATATATAGACCCTCGCATCCCTACAATGCCGGAACGGAGCAAGTCAGGTTTTCACTGACCAGGCAGACATTGCTTGCACCAAAGCGCAAAGCGCCGTGAGGTGTTGGGCGAGTCGCATGAAGGGTGTGCTGCATCCTACTAAGAACCGCTTTGGGGGCGGACTTCCTTGCATTGGATGGCAGCTTCGAATGGCGTTTGGTCGAAGCACACAGCACCAAAAACGGCAGCACAAGTCAAGGCAAGTCAATGCAAGCCAATGCAAGTGAAGGCAGATACGACGGCTACAGTTGGGGCCTTACCAGTACATCTCAGTGATAGTAGCTACCCTGTCTATTTGCAAGTCTTAAGCTTTGGTGCTTTTTTATTTCGCCGCCATGGAATTGCCCACCAACACACGGGTTTGGTTTGAAGCACACAGCAACAGCAGAAGTGTAGGACCACAGGCCAAGACAGAGACCAAGGCAGAGGTCAAGACTGGCAGGGAGGACACTCTTAGGGTCGTATATCTGAGCGGCTCAGAGGCACTCGCGCGAGCGGTGACCCTATTTATTTGCCATGCCTTTTGCTTGTGGTGCTCCTTGATTCTGTTACATATACACCGAAATGGAATTGTCCACCAACACAGGGGTATATGGTTCCAAGGGCACAACAACAGCACACCAGCACAACAACAGCAACAGCACAAGTCAAGGCAAAGGCACGGGGGACAATCCTAAACTCTTAGGGCCTTATCAGGTACCTGGTGGTACATCTCAGCGGCTCAGGGCCACTGGCGCGGGAGGATTTATTTGCAAGTCTATACATTTGCAAGTCTTAATCTTTTGGGCTATTGGATTCCGTTACATGCATCGCCGGGCCACTCGCTCGCGTGGCTGCCCTATTAATTTCCAAGTCTCTATAAGATATTTGTGTGCTTTGTATTCAGTGATAAGGACCGCTGGGCCACTCGCGCGAGTGGCTACCGTATTGATTTGCAAGTCTGAAAAAAAACATTGTGCTTTTTAATTCCATGGAATTCCACTCTCCCTTCTTCCTCACCTGTGCAATCTCCATGCGGCACTCGGCGACCTGATATCTCACGACGCTGTCTTCGCTCAAGGCTTTCCCGAAGGCAACGCGTTCCCTGGGGCATCGAAACAAAAAAATGGCGGGAAAAACGGGGTCGGGATAAGTAACTGAGCATAAAAAATGACGACCACAGCAGCATCGCCCGAGGCTTGGTTCGGGCATGACACATTTGGTGTCCGAACTATATAAATATACGATGCAAGGAGTTGCACAACAATGTGCGACGCATCATCCGAATCGTACAAGCATTCATATCACGTTTGGCCAAACACTACCCTGATGTCAACCGTTGTCGGTTGTTAACGCCATCCTTGGCTAACGCAAGCCGAGCTTGACGCCACTAACCTCACTCACTAACCTAACGTCCACTCCGAGATTGGATGCAGCAGCAGCAGTGGCAGTACGAGTGCTTACGACTTGTCCTAGTTTCTACGATATGGTTGAATTATACTTGACTTTCAATCCTAACCCCAACCCTAACCCCAACCCCGACCGCCCGGAACGAAAAAATGAGGCGTTAATGCGGACTGTCAGCCATTTCGTCGAAGCCGACTGAGTAGCATACTTAAGTAGTAGTATAGAAGTAGTACGTTATCCCTTGTAACCAACAAAATGTACCAGGTACTTCGAAGTATACATTTTCGATTCAGTCCCGGCGGCATTGATTGATCTCCGGGGCACCAACCAGCACATGACCCTAGCAACGAATTCATCATAACACCGACTATCGTCCTACCGACGAATATCTTACCGACGAATGCATCACCGGCAAAGGCACAATAACCGACGGATATCTTATATCCCGACGAATGCATTAGCGACTAATGCATAACCGACGAGTGCCTTGCCAACGAATGCCTTGCGGACGAGTACCTTAAATTCGATTAATGCGTTACATGCCGACGAACGCCTCATACACCGACGAATGCCTTACCGAGAGCGCTTGACGAAGGCCGCCAAGGCCCGCTCCGCCATTCCGACGGCGCGCATGCAGTGGTGCACCCTGCCGGGCCCTAGCCTTCCCTGAGCGATCTCGAAGCCTCTTCCTTCTCCCAGGAGGATGCTGGACAGCGGCACTCGCACGTCCCTGCCCCGGAGTCGGAGAAAACAGACAGGAAGCGCGGCACGGAAAATTCGCGGAAAATTCACGGAAAACGAGTAAAATCGGTTTCAAAATTATACTATACCTGTCATGGCATTACTGCAGTAACGTTTCGTCGTCGCTTTAGCTCTCGTGTGTAGGTTGGGATTAATGAGGTCTCTCTCTGCTGCGATCAGCCGGAGACTCTCACCCGGGGCTACTACGTACCTACTCCCGCGTTGATTCGATGAAAATCAACGCGGCACCTCGTCGCAGAGAGTAGTTTCTCCGGTAAAATACACACTGCTTCTCGCAGGCTTTCTCCCACTCCGGGGATGCTCTTCTTACGTCCCCGGTTTGGGATCCGAAATTACGTGTAAAAAATTAAGAAAACTGAGAATACTACGATGGATAGCCCATTATATACCAGGTACCTGGTAATTGTAATTGACAGATGTTATGCATTGTAATTGACGCGTGGGAAATGGCGGGGTCGGAGTGTGTGTTGTTGATTGTTGACTCACTTGAGGTCAACCTCCGCGTGGCCATGGGGGGCGTCGTCGTACCCGAACACCTTGAGCGCGCGAATCGGTCGAACACCAGGAGTGTCCATCGGGACTACCACCATGCTGTGCCGACCGTGAGTCCCCTTTGCGTCCCACTCCGCTCCCTCATGACGGCACATCACGATAGCAACCTTCAAAGGTAGATACAAAGATAAGCAGACAGACAAACAGACACAGACAGACAGACAGACAGACAGACAGACAGACAGACAGACAGACAGACAGACAGACAGACAGACAGACAGACAGACAGACAGACGGACAGACAGACATACAGACAGAAAGACAGGCAGACAGACAGACAGACAGACAGGCAGACAGACAGGCAGGCAGGCAGGCAGGCAGGCAGACAGACAGCCAGACAGACACACAGGCACACAGGCACACAGACACACAGACACACAGACAAACAGACAGACAAACAGAACAGACAGACGGATAGACAAAGAAACAAGAGATTCGGTGATTTTTCTTGGGCGACGATAGCAAGCGGCGGTAGGGTAAGGACGGATAGCAGGCAGTCCCAACCACGCGGAGAGGGGCGCGGAAGACACAAAAATCGCGGACCAATACTTATACTTTACATTTGTTGGTTCCACTCTGTCCGTATGTTGACCCTTACAGTAAGTATCAAATCGAGGCACCGCGTGGGTGTTCATATGAAAAAACACAGTAGTAACCTTGGGGCTTCAGAGGGGAAAGATGACGGTTACAGCAGTAGTAACGGCCCCTACGTGATTGGGGGATGACACCATACAATGCTTGGTGTCCGAGTTAAAATGGTTGCAATGCAAGGAGTTGTATGATAAGGAAGGGATGCAACATGAATCTACCCGTGCTGCTATCATAGGCGCTCACACTACCGGTAGACGGCTGATACCATAACACCAAATCTATCATTGTTTTGGTCGCTATCCCTTATATCCCTCATATCCCTTCAAGCAGGTCCCTTAAAAGGGGTCCATTCCAAAGGGGTTATATAATAGTAATAAGATCGAGCAGCTCAAGCTAGGAACTCAGCCTGGTCGGTATTTGTAACTGTTGTCGTCAACTGTGCGCGCTGCTGGAAGGCATATAATAAGAAGAAAAAAAACGGACATTTTCGGTGGGATGGCGCAGATTTTACGGCTTCACATACCTCAATTAATACGATTCATACATTCATTGCACACGCCTCCGGACTTGGGCCCCGGTATTGTGAGTCATCTGACATTTGGTCCGGACCACAACATTCAACATTTATAACTTCGCGACGGCCGCAGCCACAACACCCACAACACCCACCATAATACATATATAGTAACAGGCACAACAGCCACCATCATATATAGTAACACTCACAATAGTCACAATACGTACAATACGTAGCCCCAATCATATACGAAGTATACTGCTGTAATAACACCCACAAAGCCACAATATCCACACTCTGCTGTATTGAAACAAAAACAACAGCCACAATAGCCTACATCATACTTCTACATAGAAACACCCACAATAGCCACAATAGCCACACTAGACACCACCTTGTAGTACGATCCCCGTAAAACTGTGTATCCTTGGGGTCCTCAACAATACCAATCGCAGTATCAGTATCAGTAGCAGAGAAGTAGCAGAGAAGTAGCAGAGAAGTAGCAGTGACGTTTTTTCAGTACGAGTATTGCCTTTTTGTCCTGTTCCCTCTAAAAAGCAGTTCGTACTGTATAGCAGGTTCCTGGCACAGGAAATCACCATAATACGATCCGTTACCCTGTGAATAGTGAATATAACACCACACTGCTGCACTGCTGTCTCAGGACCCCCGACGAAAAATGTAAATCCTCCCACGATCCCGTACAGTAGCCTAACATCACTAGTATCACCATCACTTTATCAGCATCTCCGATAGGCTAGTCAACTGTGATATACTCTCAGCACTTACTCACAGTTCCGCACTACCTCTTAGGACCCTACATACCGTAATGATCTCACTATTCCACTATTCCACTATCCCAGTATCCTATAACCGAACGGGTGGACGGGACCCCCCGCGCTTGGAGTTCCGAACAGAAGGCGGGCAAACGACCCATCTTCTATTGACCCTCTTGGGACTTGAGAGGGGAAAGCATGATGAAAAAAAGCTGACGGTTACAGCAGTAGTAGTAACGGCCACTATTTTGATCGGGAGATGATATTATACAATGGTTGCTGTCCGAGCTCCAATGCAAGGAGTTTCATGATAAGGAAGGGGTGCAACATAACCCCGCCCGTACTGTTACGCGCTCGCGCTTCGCGTAGACGGGTGATAACACCAAAGTTAGCACTGTTTCGGCCGCTATCTCTTCTATCCCTTCTACCCCTTGTATCTCTTGTATCCCTTGTATCCCTTGTGTCCCTTGTACCCCTTGTACCCCTTGTACCCCTTGTATCCCTTGTACCCCTTGTATCCCTTCTATCCCTTATAAAAGGTCCCTTAAAAGGGGTTCCTTGAAAGGGGTTAGTAAGCAAGCACTCTTGGGAGACTTTAAAACTCACTCAACGTTCGGATTCGCACTGAAAGAGTACGTTATGTGGTTGCAGTACGTTCTGTGAACTTGGTGTGACTTTTGGCGTTCCACAAGGTGCTTATCAATAGAAGGTCTCTATTTTCCCCCCCATGTTCCAACAGGAACACTCGAAACACTCGAAACACTCAAACACTCTACACTCGAAACGGGGGGGGGGGTCCCGTTCATTCATGGTACCAACTCAGGAGCTTCAATAAGACCAAATAATACCTATCTCCAATAAGATCAGAGATTAACCCCTAACTTCGTATATTCTATTAATAGGTATAGTGCACTGCTCTACACGACCCCTTACTATCCCACGGCCCCTCGACACTATCGTACTGATCTTACCACATACCTGGTAGCAGTTTATCAGAATCCCCCATAAACGCCATGATAACACAGAGAAATGTTACCCGGGTAGAAAGATAAGGTGTACCTCGCTCGTACGGTATTTATGTGTAACTGCTGTCGTCACCAACTAGCCATCAACTAGGCATCAACTACTGTAGTCATCAACTAGTCATCAACTATTATAGTCATCAACTACTGGGCGCGCTGGTCGAAGGCATAAGAAAAAAAAAATGTAATTTGGGAGATATGTATACCCTACAAGCATACTTCGAGGAACTCGGATATCTCTGGTCGGACGGAGAGGAACTCTCGCTTCATATTTGCTATAGGACCTCCGGCTTGACCCAGCTAAAAGGCTGAAGAGGGGGTACTGCTGTAATGGCACTGCTGTATTGGCACTGCTGTAGACTATATCACGGCCTACCTTACGCAGTATTTTGCCATTTTAGTGGTGCAATGCTGCAATCATTTTAGCCCTCGACGAGGGCATGAAGGGCTCAAGTCTTGTCGCGATTTGAAAAAAACTGCAAGATACGCACCGCAGTGGGGAGAGGGGGAGAGAGCCTACTACGTATGTGACCCCGGGTCTGAGTTACGACTACTAGGAGGGCAAGATTAAAATAAGGGCGAAACTAATAAATGGGATGAAAGAAAAAATTACGCGATTTTTGTCCCCAACAATGTGCGTCACGTGCTAAAAGCGTCAACCAATACCTACACTACGGTAGTATATAGCTACGATCGTAAAACCAATCCCATAAACAGCATACCTGGTATCAGGTAGCTATCAGGTTATCACAGCTAGAGTAAGATTCACGAGGGAGCGTGAGTTTCTGAATTCCACTTCGCCACCTAAATTAGGGACCTCTTTAGGGACCCCTTAAGAAAGCTGGACGAAGCCGGATTCTATCTACAACCGCGATTCTACGACCGCCAACCGAGATCCATGATTCTACAAACTCTTCAACATACGCGCACAAGCTGACGACAGCAGTTACAATTATCCTATTAATACATGAATACCAGGTGTACATCTGCGCGAGTTCCGAGCGACAGTTACCAGTGTAATACCTTGCACCGCGGGTCCATCGCCCCAGAGCTCCACCACTTCCGGCCGTTGATGACGTACATGTCATTCTCTCTAGAAACGCCGCAGGCAATGTTCGTGGCGTCTGAACTCGCCACTGCAGGCTCGGTCATCAGGAACGCGCTTCGGATCGTGCCTGTACACACACATTCACAGTCCACACATAGTATACCAATAAGGTAAAAAAACGGAACAAGGTATGACATGTTCAACGGAACGAGTAACAAAGGAAAAGGGCACATATACATAAGGTCGTGTACGCTGTACCAGCAACACAAAAAGAAGGTACAACGGAATGACGTACAGCGAAACAAGCTGTTAACACAAAGAAAGACTAAACACTTGTACGTAGTGAAGCATTTTACAACGGAACACTCTGCACACCTGAACATAAAACATACTGGAAAAATGTACAACCGCATCATGTGCAATGGAAAGTCGGGTACAACGAAATAAGGTACATCGGAGCAAGGTACACCAGAAACACCGGAATAAGATACAACGGAACATTGCATACGTTGTACTGCACCTGAACAAAATGCAACAGAGTAAGCACACTGGAATACTGCTATGCAACAGAAAATGGGGTAGAATGGAACTACTCGTAGGTACAACGGAAACTACGGTATGGTAATATGGTACAACGGAACAAGGAAGGCATGGCGGCACGTATATATATAAAAATGCAACGGAATTGGGTACAGTACAACGGAATAAGGTACAATCAAGCAAGGTAGCATTCTAAAGTACACCTGAATCAAGCACAACGGAATGACGTGCGACGCAACAAGATACACACAGGGAATATCCAACGGCTAAGATCTTGATACACTTCGTATCGGAATACAGACCGTAGTAGTGTACAAGGCCATTTGCAACGAAAAAGACGAAACGGAGGCAGGAGGGAGAGTTGATGCTCAAAATCTGATCGAAAAACTGGCAAAGCTGTCTCCGAAGCAAATACACCCTTCCGTGCGCGTGGTGACGCAAGTTGGAGCGAGAGGGCTGTCAATGCAGCAACTGCAACCTACAGGAGTGTTATACCGGTTATGGCGGTAGAAAATAACTATGTAACTAACCCTACCCCAAAGATGAGCTTCAACAAAAATCCTCGATCTCACAGCTGATGTTTTTATAATTTGCATAAAAATAACCTTAGTCTTCCTTAACCCTAACCCTTATTATATACCGCCATACATTAAGGGATTAAGGGTCACTCTTACCGAAAAAAAAACCCCTGATTTTCCTCTTTTTCTTTGGGAAAAAAAACTAAATCAGGAGAAATTTAACATATAAGGCAAAAAAACAGGAACGCTTTCCTCTTTTAGGGGGAAAAAAACCCCCCAGCATAATCAGGAAATTTAGGACAAAACACTCTTCTATAGTAACGGCCCTACAATTAGCAGCCCATGGTGTTGTGAAACTGCCGTGGAAGAGCCGTTGGCTCTTCGTTGGAAAAAGTTTGTTCCTAGTTTTTAATCGAACCTCCAATAGTGTTGGATATCATATCGAAAATTCCGATTTACCAGTATCGTAACGACGAACCTCGATACTTCCAAGTATATCGTTTCGAATGCGTTTCGCTTTCTTGCGTGTTATTTTTATAGTTTTTGGATATCCTACCGAACGCGTTTTTGCCTTCGTTGTTTTGGTGCTGACACTGAACGAAACGTTTTGACGTATAATAAGCATGTATGATATCGAATATGATATCGAAAGCGTATCGATTATATTTGTCACTTATCAATATCGCATCGAATCATCGAACTCGAACATCGTTTGATATCCATGACTAACCTTCAAGCAGCGGCTTCAACCATCGCGCCTGCTGCGCAGGACTCCCGTAGTTAGCGAATACCTGGAGGACGCAGACGCGGCAAATAACAAAAAAGAGAGACATTATGGGAACCGCCCGCCGTGCCAAGTCGTGCATGACCCATGCATGACCCGTTTAGACCATGGTCGGCGATCTCCACAAGAAAAAAGGCCGAAGAGGCACTCGTAGCACGATGTCATGATTAGTGTGACAATTATGTGACAATTATGTGACAATTATGTGACAATGTTATTTGGCGCCCGTCGAAATCGTTCACGTGCCCTTTATCAAACCATCAAAACATTACAGCAAAAATTAGTTGCGGGCAGGCGTCATCTCTCGGTTATCAACGTACCAAGGGTAGAGGGTATCATATACTTCTACATTTTCCCTGAGGCATTGTTCCACTCTATACAGTAGTTATTGGAGGTGGTCTCACCACCACGGACAATTTAAGAGATTTTGGCGATGACTTTTGAGAGAACAGCAACAACACGATTCTTCCAGCTACAGCTCTAGTAATACATAGGACAAGTGCCAATATCTATCATGCATAGTATGGTATGAATAAGAGACTACCAGTACATCTGGTACATACCTCGAAAAGCAGCACCAGGTACACTACATTGCTTCGTACTCGTGTAATATACACCAGGTACGTTCAGAGCTGTACATACACGTACCTCCATGTTGCCTGTGTCTGGAGCACTGCAGTTGCACGCTTCCGGAGCGATGAACGAGCGACCCATCACCTAAAACCGGTCGGTCATCACCAGATCACGAGTCGGCGGCGGCCACCGTTAGAGAAATAACCGCTTCACCGGCGGTTCTTCGAAACCCCATCAGGTTTCTGCGAGCCATCAATTATCAATTTATATAACCGTTTTTTTGTTTCCTTGTCGCGGCAACCCATCTTCTACCTACTACACCAAAACGAGCTTGAGGCAGTGAACATCGTCAATAAAACTGTCAGTATCAGTGTGAGCGTTGGGTTCCCAAGGTAACAAACAGAACCAATTATGCCCTTGGGAATACATACTTGCATAACATGCAAATAGAAGGGGAACAAAAAAAAATGGCCCCTGGTTTCCAAGTTTTGGAGGCTTACGTAAAACCTGCCAAACAAAGAGAACCGTTCAACCGGTTTCTCGAGAAAAACGTCTCCTATCCGATTTTCGGTTTATCGAAAAGTATCTATATACACGTATCCCGTGCCCGTGCCCATTTCTAATCACGAGTCGACGGCGAGAACACAAGAGGGAGTCATGTGCAGAATAGCAAATACGATGCGATGGTTGACGGAACTCTTATCTTGGCCCTTGACGGACAGCCGGAGAGGGGCCCCCACACCCCACACTAAGACACATACCATGTTCAGTATATTATGACCGTGTGGGCATAAATATTATATCAAAACATTCCTTTTTTTTTCGTACAGAGTGGTATATAATAATCTTGTAAATATTAAACGACACTGAAACTAGTATTATGTACGTACCAGGTATTATATATATCAAGTCTAAATTGTTGGTGACGGGTCACAACCATTAAATAGACCGCTAACCGACATACTTGATAGCGACCAAAAACACGACCAATCCAATCGTATTAAGGAAGAGCGTGCAGCAGTATGTCTTACGAGTATCACCCTGCCGCTAGCGTGTCGTAAACCTCCCTCCGTCGCACTTCGGACAGAGCATCCCCTATCCCCTACCCCAGCAGCATGCCTCCTTCTATGACGTTGTTTCGTGTGGCCGATGCTTTTATCGGCACCTTTTACTACTGAATGCACCGTACAGAAACCTAATCCGACTCTAATTCCAAGTGTGTTATCCCCACAACAAAAGCGCAGTCATGAAGGGGTTCATCTATTTTCGACACATATGTACATGTACTATGGATGTCCTATGTATGTATGTCCCCTCTGAAGTGCCAAGGGGCTAAGGTTAACTCGCCTCGCTCATCTGCGCGTACTCCTTCATCGGGACGTTAGCGCTTCCTGGATGCCCCTATGAAGGAAAACGCCGAAACAACAAACACATGCAGCGAAGGAAGGATACAAAATAAAGAAAGAACGGGAAAAAGGAAGAGAACAAAAAGGAAGAGAACAAACAAGAGCAGAACAAAAAATGCCACGAGAAAAAAACGCGCACAGGGCCACGGGCCAGCCACATTATGACTCGATTTCAGAGGCACGAGCGCAGGCTCTGTACCCCGTACACGCACGAAGAGTACCAAGCGGCTGTTCTGCTGCCTGCTGCTGTATCATTGTGTCATGCCTCGATGGTCGATGGCTCCGCTGCTGCCTCTTGGTTTGTCTTGGTTGGTCGAACACAAAAATCGACGGTCCTCGTTTATTTTTTCTTCACGGGGGGGTGGAGCTAAAGCAGGGCCGGACACTTTAGGCAACTCGCAAGAGATCCCCTGTTTTTCACGCCGTCGTAATAAAACACCCAAGAGGATGATATATACCTGGTACAACAGCAGTAGGTGTGGGCCATCGACCCCATGTCTCGCGTCTACTCCTATTCTGCGGGCCCGCTAATAATAGTAAGAAATACCTGGTAATTAATTACTATTAATAAGAAAGCGAGGCTCGTTTTCTTCCAGACACATACCCAGGTAAGGAATTTGGAGTAGGAAACGTTGCTCAAATGCTCTAAAGAGATAATAAACGGCGGAATAAGAAGCATGGGCTGTCAGCTGTCAAGTAGCAGTAGCATAAGAAACCGGTTCGTCGCGAGTCCGAACGCGCGCTGACGCGCTGACGCCCAACGCTCGACAGAAGGAGCTTCTACATAGCTTTCAGCATTTTATATACATGTTGAGTGTTGAGCAGGGTGAGCAGGTACAACAAGAATAACTCCCGTAGACATTCACGGCCACCGCTACTACAGCAGTGTACCATGTGATGTACTGCTTGACCACTCGTAAACTACCCTGGTATACGGCTACTCGTACGTAGTGTAGACTTATAGCATACGGAGGATAGCAGTAGATTCTGGTAAGATTATATGAAAACTTATCGAAAACAACGATGCGTACGTACATACTACCCGCAATATAGCAGCACGTAGTGACAATACGATGCCGTTTTTCGCAGTTTCGTCCGCGGTTGGCGTGGTGTACTTGCAACCGCTTCTGTAACCCTGGACCCTGGTATCATTCGTAACCCTACTGGTAAACCCTGGTATCATACTCGTAGGGTTGGCGATATACCTGGTATCAGGGAATACGTACGAGATGCTTGAGACTTGATCACTCCAGTAAAAGTACTGTGAACAGTGTGAACCCCATTCGCCACGCGATTGCAGGCTAGAGACTGGCAACTCCTGTTGCAGACTACTGCAGGTGTACCACAATGTGCATACATACAGCAGTACCTTGGGCATGAAGAGGTTCCACAAGCCGAGAGAGCGAGCCTTCGACTTGAGGCTGGTCAGCACAAGGGGAATCTCCTTCCACCGGGACCCTGTTCTGCTCTCGATTTCGTCCATCTCGAGAGCAAACACGGGCTCAGCAGGGATGCAGTCATTCTCCACGAAGTTCTCCAGGAGGGCAAGTCGCGCAGCCATGGCCTTACGCGACGCTGGAGGCTGAAGGGGGTCGTTGTTTAGGTTGTACGTGGGAGATGCTCGAGCTGAACTGCTAAACCTGACAGTCTCGCGTGTTGCAGGGGAGGATAAGTGAAAATTGTTGAGAAAAGAACGCCTTCCAAGACCAGGTAACACCACATTTTGATATGCCATCAACGAAACAAGAAGTAAAAAAAAGGAAGTATCCTGCACGATAGCAGGCTATGGTCGAGGGAGTGCGACCTGGCCTCCGCATTTTTGATAGTACCAGCCATGGCGGTACGTCGCGCGATGATAGACAAACAGCTCGCTGTCATAGCTACGGCCCGTCGGCGGCAGGCGCTTCCTGCTGAAAACCGTTTGCTGAAGATCTTGTTGCGATCTTGGTCATGCACCACAACAAGGCTATCGGAAGCCAGAGCCCGAGAGCGTGCCTGGCGCGCTGTGCGAAGCGAGCGTCTCCTGGGGAGTGCTGTCGCAGTTTGGCGCAATCGGGCGCGGAATAACCGTGTCATTGACGCGGAGTGCGCTGCACGGGTGGCGATGCTTCAAAAACGAAGGTACAGAGCCTACAAGGTACCAGTGTATCTTATGTTTTCGAGATATCGTACGTATCGATGTTGACAACCGCGTCTTTCATCCCTCGGTTCTAAACTCGCCCTCGCGACTCACGAGTGAGTTCGCCCACAACCGTCCTGGGGCGATCAAGCTACACTAGGGAGTCTTACTTTGTGTTTAGTATTGTCGCAGTCTTGTCGGTGGTGACGCTGGGTAGGATGCCCGTTCGTTGCGGTTCCCACTCTCATCTTCTTCAGTCCGTCGAGCCCGGTGTACTGTTGTACCTGTGGTGGTACTGTACGGTACTGCTGTCGTATTCATTGATTACGAGTACTTCATCTGCACCATAACTAACCAAGAGGAGTCTGTACCCCGTCGGCATATCATACGACTGAAACAATACGAGTATCTAAATCAAAATTGGAGAGATCTCATGGTGAGTTTTTTTATCACCGCAATAATTATAATTGTATCATACCCGACGTGGTTTGTACCCTGGTTAAGGCCGGCTTGCGAGTAAGTTCGCCCACATCCGTCCTGAAACGATCAAGCTACTTGCAATTTGCCCCAGTCCTGTCGATGGTGGTGCCGGGCAGGATGCCCGTTGCAGTCCCCAATATTATCTGCTGGCCGGTGACTCTTGTTTTGTTCGACCCGTCGAGCACATTGTAGTTCAGCGTGTTGTTATTGAACCCAAGAAGGATAGGCACACAGACTTGCGAGTGAGTGGCATATTTTTTGTTAACCCACTCGCATCGTGACCTAAAACACTACGAGTACTTAAAAGTGAGAACCGGCTTCAGAGGTAAAGAGTGTCGACTACAGCATCGCCCACACGAAACGGCTTAATGATCTTAATGCATAGTGAGGCTGCTGCGATGCGTAAGAGATGGGCCCGCAGTGCCGCGTAGTGAAGTAGGTGCACGGCATGCGTACAGCATGAAATTGTACCTGTACTGTTGCACGATCTTCCGAGAAGGGACGTTAACACCGCTCTTTCGTCCTACTCTAAATCGCTTTACCAGGACACCAAAGCTCCTCAATAGCCGTACACTACCCAACACGGTCCTTACATTTCCAGATAGATTAGTGCCCGATATATACTACCAATACGAGTACGAGGTATGTAGTGTAGTATGCTTCGTTTACGAGATATTGTACGGATATTTCGTATGACGTAAACACCATCAAATAAGTTGAACCACTCCTAAGCATAAATACATTCAACAGTGTCCGGTGTAGGTCGGTGTAGCCTAGGGACGAGCACCGCTTGAGTGCAGGCGTGGGGCCGAACGAAGGGTATGATAGACCTGGGGAAGAGGTTTCGCCCAGACTTAGTGGTTCTGTGGGCCAGAACCCAACCAGCACAGGTGGAAAGGAGTTACATTTTGAAAAAACTATCAACACGGACATGTCGACTCCTGCTATATCCTCCGAGAGGTACTGTAGGTGTAAGTACTTCTATGCAGCACAGTCTAGCAGGGTAAGTCGTATCAACCATTCTCGAATGTACGTATGTAGAATGTGAATATGCACACCATCCCGCAGCTTTGGAAGTTTCGGCTCGACCAACATAATGTGAGCTACTGTTCGATGAGCAGTGGCTGCGTGATTATCGCATTCAGCCTTCACAGCCAACCCTTATGTAACTCCTGTAAACAATACCGCCAACGTACCCTTAGCCGTGCTACTACAAAAAATGTCCAACTCTGAAAACATTCAAGTGCTTACCTACAGCAGTATGTGTAGGTATATCGACCAAATAAATGAGCGAAGTGCGATGTGATCAACCGTTTACGGCGGACGTCAACAGTAGTGGGAGCGCGCCACGGTGAGAGTAGTGAACAACAGGACGCGTGCCGTACGTACAGCTCCTTGTATCGTCGTGCCGACACTGCCTGCATAATCTGTCGTCTCCTGGCACAGCCACAGCAGCTCGGTTTGCTTCGTTTTGCCAACATTGTAATCGTTGTTTTTGCTATTAATAATCAGTTTTTAGTAGTTAGTTTTTCCCCTCGCAAGTTCCAAAAGAGATACATTACAGTAATGCCTTCCACCCAACTCCCAACTCCCAACCACCCCGTAGATTATCTGGGGCGCTAGCGTACTTCAAGGCATCGTGCACAAGCGGTTTGTTTCGTCCAGCCGATACTGCATTCGTTGTTTTCACTCGTCATCTTTCAGCTTTCCGCTTTTCCCCTCTCATGTCGCAGAAGAGCTATATTACAGTAACCCATTTACAGGCTCCCAACCCCCCCCCCGCAGACTTTCTCGGGCACTACTTCACTTCAAGGCATTGTGCGCAAGGAGAAAGCGCAGAAGGCAGCTCAAACTAGCACTCCGAATCACGAACGACCTGTCGCAACGGCGACCGATGCAGCGTAGATGGTCAAGCTGGCAAGCGATCGTTCGAGAAGCGCGTGTTAGGGCCGCATTTTTCGCGTGGGCTAAGGCCGGCCGGCGGAAGCGACGAATTCGAATCGCGGCACGAGTGATGCGCGCAAGCAAGGAGACGACCGCGGTAGTGGGTGTCTGGAACACATGGCGTAGGATGGCAGGCGCGTCAAAACTGGTGAGGTTGTTAGGGGCGTGGGGCGTGATCGGCCCAGTGCGCCGCTCGTTATATTTGATGCAGACCAATGCGAAGGAGGCGCGGGCGGAGCAATGGCGACGGGTTCAGCTACTGAGGTGCGAGTTCTGATAAATGTTGCGCCAGAGTTGGAGCCGTACCGGTATGATTTGATAAACTGTCGTCGGTGGACTAGGGACCCTCGTTCCCGAGAAGTGTGTAGTCTGCGAAGCACGGTCATTGTCTGAGCCGAACCGGCTTACTTTTGTTTGCTTTGAACGACGAAGTAGACTACGGTACATCATATTTTAGCGTATCTGTTATACCTGGCAGTATCACTTACATCGTACTCCTGACTCAGAATCCTAATGCCAACCTTTGCCTTAAGCCTGACTCACCTGCCTACTCCTACTCCTAGCCCTGGCTCATCTGCCATCCACCATAGAGGGCACTTACGTAGTATCATCGCCGTTAACTATAGGGTAGCTCTCGCTGGAAATTCATGCGGGTGGATATTTGTAACTGTCGTCAACCATTGTCAACTGTCTGCGCTGGTGAAATTCATAAAAAGGAAAAACAGAGACTTTCGGGGAGACGGCGGCGATCTCCGACTTGAGATCTTTTTTAGTATTTCCGGCTCCAGCCAGGCATAAAAGAGGCCCCTATTGTTTTTGGCTGCCGTGTAAAATAGCAGTTCATTATGGCTTCGTATTCGCAACGAGTTTGCACGACCACGCAAAGGCCTCAATTCCAAAGCTTAGGTCTAAAACACACGACACACTTTCTCGTCGTTTTTCAAACAGCCTGCTTTCATACACTCGTGAATTCAACACAGACGAGGACTAGATTGTGGCTTTACGGCGGCAATGGATAACCGGCGACAACTGAAAGCTGCTGCTTCTCATGCGAAGAGTCACAACCGGAAGCGCGTTATACGGCACGGTTTGAAGACGCTGTGCCGGAACACAGCAGCCGAGGCACGGTGGAGCCGAAAAAGAGAAGAAGATGTTGCGAATGACTGCCGAAAGAGGACACTACGCAAGGGCCTCCACAGGCGAGTCACATCGCCGTAGTGGGAGTGCTGCTGCTGTTGGCCAATACCTGCTGTAGAGCAGTAGCAACCCTTTTCAACGTCAACATCTTCGACAATCGAGTCGCATTTTTGCACTACGTACTGTAGTGGTAGTTAACTCCGTTTGATGCGGTCCCACGTTTTAGGGACAAGTGACTTAGAACTAGCGTAGTATCGGATAATTCTTACACTAGGAAAACGGTTACGCCGTTTTCATCGCATGTATCCCTTATAGAATGTCGAAACTCGAATCTCGATTTCGATAAACCCGTCCCGTGGTAGGGACCCGTTTTAAGGGTTAGCAATCAAATACGCTTCGAATCTTCACGAAATTAGTATTTCATGAACCACACAAACAACTCACTTGGTATTCTAGTTTTGCCAACCCTCCCCCCCCCGCACCAGGCAAGGAGTGGAGAATACGCTATCATAAGGTATGTCGAAATTCGAGATTCGAGTTGCGAAGTTTGATAAGACTTAGACTGTGATTGAAACACGTTCTTGGTTGGTCTGGTCTGGTCTGGCCTGGTCTGGCCTGAAACCTCAACCCCAAGCTGAGAAGCCGGCCGGCGCAAGGAAATGCCCACATCAGGTGCATCTGTACACCAAGGAGCTGAGGGGGGTCCACTCTCGCCCTCCGACCCTGGTGCCTGCATCATGTCTCGTCTCTAGTCGCCAACATGTCCAAATCTGCCCCGCTCGGCGCATTGGTTCATAGTGAAATGCAAGTCAAGCACAGCGTGAAACCTTAACACTTTACACGATCGTGCTGACTCGCATCATGCAGGTGGATGGTTCGGCGTCGCTCAAATCAAGCAAAACGTGAAAAATGAAAAACCTGAGACCATCCTTCCGATGCACTCACACAGGTGGATGGTTCCATCAAATACCTAAAATACATTGAATCAACCACAAAGTGAAAACTCAACACTTTATACGATCGTGCTTACTCTGATCATGTACTACAGGTCGATGGTTCCGCATCGTTCAAATCGAGCACTAAACTGAAACGTTAAGCAATATATATATATATATTGTCGTGCGGACTCGTATCATACAGGTGGGTGCTCCGGCATCGATCGAACCTGCTCCTCGCGGTTTTCCGACGTCGGTTAGAAACAGCCAGGCTTTTGGCAGGCATCAAGGAGTGGGCTAGGAAAACAGGTGAGCCATTCATCGGCCACTGAATGTCCCCAGGGTGTTTATATGTAGTTGTCTTTGATTAAAGCGTGCATTGCGCTGCACAGGCTTCTCAATGACGTCACGGTTTCGAAGACGCGTGCTGCGATAGACTTTAATAGGGGTAGTACGTTTTGGCTAAAACATTGCTGAGTGATTGACTTTAACCCTCAATTATGACACTACCTTCGTGACAAAAACATTTATGATCGACTTTAATCCTCCATTAAGACACTACCTTTGTGGCGAAAACATTTATGATCGACTTGAATCCTCAATAAGACACTATTACGGAGGACCATAGTAAATAGGACCATAGTAAATAGGACCATATTTTGTTACTAAAAATATTCAAATATATAGGTTTTTGTGTGCACTGTAGGTCCTATTTACTATGGTTCCCCGTAATACCTTTTTGTCAAAAACATTTCTGACAGACTTAAATCGTTAATTGAGAAACTATCTTCCTGGCCAAAACCTTCCCGACCGACTTATAATCCCAATTAAGAAACCTCATACCTATTAATAACATCCTTGGAATGCCGTTTGCGTTTTTACAGAATACATTTCGCTACACACTTAGTGCCTATATCTTGTAGGCTATGGGGTCAAGCTTAAGCGCACCGTTTTTCTCGAAAACAGGTTTTCGGTGAGATACAGAGCTCTTCGAGTGAGGAACATCACAACAACAACAACCTCACAAGAAATGGGCGATATTATACTATCCCTACCGTAGCACACGTCTAATCAAATCAGCATCAAATCACTAAATCATCGAATCTTCAAATCATCAAATCATCAAATGAAAGGAGGAGGAGAGCAAGCAAGTTATGTGTGACAGCATTCAAGTCGTGATGGGAGTTGGTTGTAAAGCGCCCATAATGTGGCACGTTGCCCCTGACATACAAAAAACGCGCGTTGGACATCACAGAGCGATGACTGATTGCGATGATTGATTGAAATTCTTGCGTGCGTCAAGGTTTTGAATGAAAAAGACAAGCAAGTTTCGCGCGACGGTAGTCAAGTCGTGACGAGACTTGGTTCAAAGGAGTTAACAGAAGGGGTGATAGCTGGAGGAATGGTATGTCTACATACAGATGTAGAGATAAGGGCCATCGAGCCCTCAGAGAGCAGAACGCAACCCTTGCAATTATTACCATGTGGGCCTCAGTATCTACCTACATTTTCTCGCCGCCGTGTTTGGCTAATCAACCAGTGGCCTCGATTACCCCACTGGCTGTTCGTTTCCATTTTGTTCCTACGCGCGTCTGCCACCTGACAGATTTATCCAGGGCAACACGGATGCTTGAAGAGACAAAAAAACGCCACACCCTTGCTTGGTGCGTGGGGCGGTTTGAGGAGAACGCTGTGCGCAGAAGGGCCAGCCAACACTCATTGGCAGCTGCTACCGCTGAATGGAGGTGAGCAGGGAGAGGCATTCACAGCATCAACAAAAGGGGGGAAGACCCCTGGAGTTGATGGGTTTAGGTGGGATATTCCCAGCAACCGGTTTCAAGCTATGCAAAACTGGAAACGTACCTGGTATGGCCGAGCACCCGAAAGAGTATATCGCAAGAGAGGGCAGACAGACACCATCACCTTTTCGATAGCTCGATGTTACCTTTTGTGAAAATCTCCCGCATTTCGTGTGTGGTGGGGTTGTACTATTAATAGGATGCACTACGTTCCCTTTTGAGACGCCATGTATCTTGATTATAGTATACCGGTACCAACCAAAAATGAAACGAGCCCGATGCAATGAAGTGTCTATTATCTGTAGGACGAGCAAAACCATGCTGAGCGTATGTCTTACAGCCCCTTACATTGAGCTTATGAATAGGACACACCCTCTAGCCTAGCCGCTTCGGCAGCCAGGGTTGCGTCGTTCGTTCGGCCGGACACTGTAGTTGTCCTATGTACGCTTTCGACAGGTTCCCCCTATGAAGCCCCAAAGGGGTTTACTACAATAGAAATGCGCCAAGCTGTGTGCTACGCTGACCGTGCCCCTGACTGCCCTGACTGCCGACCTGCTGAGTCGCCATCGCGCCTAACCCACTCCCTCTCGCCACCGACGACACGTATGTTCCAAACAGACGCTCCCGCCTCGGGCACAGTTTCATGTACTGGTGCACTCGACAGCGTGCTAGTCAGCGGCAACAACGGTCCCAGGGTGTCGCCTCGGCGTTTCATCGGCATAACTCCCTCCGCCGAGGGCTGGAGTGCGTCTTAGCGTTTACGGAACAGCAGACTCGTGCGCGTGGTATTATCAGGGCCAAAATTAAATCCCGCCAGGCGACCGCGATCGCGCAATGGAGAGAAGTGAGCGGAAAATTCCCGCTGGGGGCCGTTGTTCTATCATGCCAGTACCGGGTTGTATCATTGACGTTGATTTCCGTCGTCTGGTCATGATAAAACCTGGATTTTTTGTTTTGTTTTGTTCGCTGTGTACCTTATACCTCAATTGTGTTTACTTTTCCTGGGTTTCTTCGTTCTTCTACCCCATGTAGATGTGTTGGAAGCTGTGCTGTTACCACGGACTAGATAATGGCGATGGGCTAATGTGATAACAATAACAACAACAACAACATGAACATATACTACAATATTTTGTGTCAATCCGGGCAATGCGTCGGGAATCGTAAATATGCTAGGTGTATGAAAGTACCTGGTGATCGAATTTTCAGAAAGCGCTTGAGTTACCGCCGAAACGAAGGGTCAGGCATAAAAACGGGGCCTTTGCCGTTGTATATAGATTATAGTAGAGGAAGCCCATCAGCCGTCTGTGCCATACCAGGTACCCCGTACTAATATATACCTGGTAGTTAAAATACAACTGAAACGGATTTGATTTCCGGTGAACAATTTTCGCCTCCCCCAATACTCACATTTGACCCGATCTCCAACCGTCTCCTCTCTAAGGTTGCCAGGGAGTTCCGTGCCAACTGCAAAGCAACGTCATCGAATCAGGCCAGAGACTTATCCGTCGCCATTTCCTCTTGGCGACTGGGTGCTTCGCGGTTCCAAGGCCAGCGCGACCTGAGACGGGCGGCTGATCTTCATTTTCGTCGCCGGTTTGCTTTATTATCGTTCACGCTTTGGCGGAGAAAAATCGGCCGTGCTATTGGCTCAGGAGTCACCGCCCAGCAGTTTCAGGTGACCACATACGAAGTATACTACTAATAGTACCCACGTCGGACATATCAGTCTACTATACAGATCACACAGGTCATTTTCACGGATCTACATCATCTGTACAAGTTGCAACGCGATCATCTGTAGGAAATGCATTATCTCTATACGTATTTCCTGACCAACTGATCTGTACGACCTACGTCAGGCAGATCATGATCTGCCGGACGTTTCTAATGGTATACTATTGGTAGGACGGTATGGCGTGCAATCGATCGTCGCTGTTGCAAATTTTTGGTTCGTTTCTGGGCACGTTTTCCACCACCCTAAGGTGCACTTAAAAAATAGAATCAATATCACTCCATCTTAGCGTTTGGTGCTTCATTTTAGCGTTTTTCCGATGTGTGAATATCAATTTTGCACCGGCAGGTCGTCGTGGACGCAGCCATGTTTACCTGAATTTTGTTTTTGGTGCGCACGCACGCGTTTTTCTCCGAATCGATGCTGCCACCACTATTTTGATACTGTTTGCCCCGTCCAAACGTTACCAGCACTACTGAATGTGTTCCTCCCTCTTCAAATTCATCCACCGCTATTAAATTGTTCTCCCCTCTTAACATCTGCGTGTTCCGCTGGTGTGCGCTCACTTCTCAGCGTCAGCGCAAGCTCAGACTTGGCCTGTCTGGGCTACGTCGCCGGTCCGAAAAGCGGTGCTTGGCTCGGCTGGCGACCTGGCGAGCCCAACTATGGACCGAAGCATTTTGCGCGACTTGCACCTTGAGGAAGTGGCGGAAGCATGCGGAGAGCACGGGGAACCTCGAAGCCTCCTTCAGTATCGCGGAAGGCCGCCGGCTCAAGGGCGAGATTGCGCGTCGCCGCTGCTCCTCGCCTCTCGCGAAACGCGTTTTCGAGGCTTTGCGTGGCCATGGACAAGCCAGACAGCTCACGAGGCGTCTGTTGCAAGCTTGGTTGGCTCATACGAAGACTTTAGTTTGGGCCAGGAAGCAGGTGGGTGGGCGGGGGGATGGGTGAGTAGATGGGTGAAGTGGGTGGGTGGGTAGGTGGGTGGGTATTTGGGTAGGGGTGTGTGAGTGGGTGGGTACCTTTGAAAACAGCAGTGCCGATCGCGGCTTGATTTTTTGTGCTTGCTTTGATAGACAAGGTGGAACCCGGAACGGCGAAATACAAGCTAGACGCTTTACACCATCCATCGATTCGGGAAAGTCAAGTTCTTTAACCCCCAATATGTGTACAAACTGTAGTCATTGGGCATTTTTGGTGGCATGCATCGCTAGAGTAAACATAGATACGTTGGAGATATATGAGATACCAGGTATGCAAAAGCAAAGCAGGCATGTGCGTTTCAACCCTGGTGTCCCCTGTGCCCTATAACGTCTGGAAAGGCACAATCATGGGGGAATTTTCCGCGCAAGTTGCTACTACAACTGTGTGCGGGGTGGAAACCTGCTCATATCTATTAAAACATCGTGCTCAGGCTCAGTCGTTTTCCGCGCAAATAAAAACAAATTGCCCAATCTGAAACTCTACTGTTTGCGAGGCGTGGTAACCGTCTTAAATTTCCTTCACGTGCATTACGTTATTGACTCCAGGCTCAATCATTTCGTGTTCGCTCTGAACTGCGAGCTCTTCGCTCATGGGCCAAGTTGTCCCGGTACCTGCGACACCGCCGGTTGCTGGTGCTGAAACACTCTAACCGAAGGGTGACGCAATCCATCTTCAAGGCATGGAAAAGTGCCGTATTTCCGCTTGGACTTTTGTCGCAGTGGCCCTCAAGGGTGTGCGCGCATCGCGATGGAGGAGTCGCGCAGGATGAAGGGATTCGATTACGCTTACCGCTGACCACCAACAAAGCTAACAGTGCTGCAAGCTCGGGAGAAGTGAAATGTCTCGGACTGACCGAGGCGACTACCAATAACGAGCAGGACGAGGGGAGTTCGTTGAAAAATGCCAATAGCGAGCAGGACAAGATAATTCCATTGAAGCATGATTCGCTGGTTTTGCTGCGGCTTCCCATGGTCGGGCAGCGCATGCGCCGCTTGCTTCATGCGTGGAGGAAGCTAGCGAAGAAGGGAAAACGCCTCAACTACATTCGGGACATGTTGCCGCAAAAAGTGAGTGCGTGTCGAGTGTCGAGAGTGTAAGTTCAACCGTAATGCAGCAATGAGCGAAGTATAGCTTGGAGTAGAACAATCCTCACTTTTTCGACAGCGCTGCCGCCACAAGCCTATGTAGGATAGGGCATGCCTTGCTCTCGCCAGGAACTCGCGCGGGTGGGTATTTGAAAGAAGGCATGTCGTCCACTGCGTGCGCTGCTGGGAAACATTCGTTTGTCGTCGTTGGAGAAAAAAGAGAGGAGACCTTCAGTCGGACGAAGGTCTAATCCGGCCTCAGATCTCAGTCTTCATTCACCCAGCTAAAAAATAAGGAATATCCTGTACTATAGTATACTATAGGTGGTCGTGTGAAATAGCAGCTCGGCTCGCTCGGAATTTTCCGGTAAAACCACCGACAAAAAAATTAAAAGGATTGGCGTGAAGTTAATTGCCACCCTTCGCCCGCCATTTTTTCTGCAGATGGGCCATGTTTGTCCTGGCCCACCGCGCGTCGCTTTCACGGCGACGAGCAGCGTCTTCCGAACCCTTAACCGCGGGGGGGAACGAATCAACTGTGAACAGACGGCTGTGCTCAAGCTGAGGTCGGAAAAAGAAAAATACCACGGTTGTCCTGGGATTCCGGACAATACCCGTGAGGTGGATTTGGAGGCGCTTCGACGGACAGGGTACGGTCAAGGTCGCGGCAAGGTGGTGGGAAGCTCGGAGCCCATAAACCCCGGACGACGCAACGACGGAGGAAGATGTCGAGGCGATCGTCGTGCTGACTTTTTAGTCGACGCTAGAGGAGCTTCAAGGAAACCGTCAGCAGGCTCCTATCTTGCGCAATACTTAGTGAGATCGCCAGACAAGACCGCGCCGACTGTGAATCCTTGAGTTCGATGTGATATCGTCTTCAGGCGCTTACTACAGTTATATAACACGCTTGCAAGTGCTTAAAATCGACGTGATCTTTTCAGGTGCTTACTGTGGTTAGAACACGTTTGTAAGTCCTTGAGTGCGATGCAAGATTGTCTTCAGGCACCTACAGCAGTGGGTTAGAACACGCCTGTAAGTTATTGGGTACGGTGTAATATAATATTCAGTCACCAACAATGCGGTTATAACACGCCTGTACGTTATCGAATCCGATGTAATATAATATCCAAGACAATAGCATGGTTGAGCTTGCTTTATTGAATGGTTGTCGCGGTGCGATAAAGCGTGGCGTTCATTTGCAGTCACTATGTAGATTGGCGTCTGAAAATCACGGAGTGAGTCACACAGGCCTTCTTAGGTCTCCTTCAATTTATATTGAACGCATTACACACATCGCCCATATCTCGATCTTAGACAATCTAGATCATCATGATTTTCTTGCTGTTGTGCGATGTTGTGTAAGAGCCGTATACATAATCATAACAGATCCCACCCGGCGAACTAACTGTGCGCAAGGAAAAGGCGTGTCATACATATCCAACCGGGCAAACATGGTAAAACCCGTGCAGATCATATGGATACGAAATCTTCATGTATGCCCCGAAAGATCCAGATCAGAACAAAACAGGAACCTATCTCATGATCTGGTCTGCCCGATGTCTGGGACAATACTGTAACCGTTCTCAGCTAACAATAGCTTTACTTTGTGGAGAGAGTCTTCATCCTCCGCAAACGGGACAAGCGGGTCCTCGATGTAAATCAGAACCTCGTCTGCGGCGTGCATCGCTGACGCGTTTTTGTGCTACCGTAGAGTAGTCCACATACTCTAGCGGTGTCCCCAACGCTTCCGCCCAAGCCTGGCGACCTGCACCAGGCACCGCGGGTACGCCTTCCTTTTGTGCGAGGGGTGGGTTTGTTTCGACGATTGGTTTCGCCACGGTTGCGTCGTCGTCTCGTATGGCCGCATTCTCCCGAGGTTGTTGTGACTGTGGATGTGCTGCTTTCCGGCGTTCGCCGTCTGTTGAGAGCTCCCCTCCGTCGGCGATTGCCTCCTCGTCGCCATCGTCGCCATGCTCTGATATTTCGCCCAGTAGTTCGGACCGCGTTGACAGCGTAGCACTTGCCGCAGTTAGGCCTTGGCTGAAACGTGCAGAAAAAAAGATCAACAAGTTGGTCCGAGCAAAACGTCCAGGGTGTTCGAAGTTCGAAGAGGTTTTGTAAGAGGGGGTGTTCGGTCCTATCTTACGCATTACAGCCCGAATTGCTCTGATAGTGAAAGCTGTGTAGGATATGAAAGCCATGTACGATATTATAGCTGGTATGAAGGACATGTATGCCACGATGAAACCGTTGGCTGAAAGTCCAACAGAACGGCCGAGCACGCGTCCAGTCGATACTATGATACCTGGTATGGTATAATGCTTGGGGGTTGTGAGATAAGTCACGGATTTCCCTTGGAACGTAAAAGGTGCGTATATACTGTAGCTACTTAGTCGGGAGAACTCCCCTTGAAAAAAATGATGAACTGCCAACACATTTTCGGGTGACAGTCTGTCTCTATGAAGCATGCTTGGCAAAATATTCGTACGAGATGGACGATCAAAAGGGGTAGTGTAAACTATTACCTGGTATTAATTCATAATAGAAGACATGTATGCATGCATAGGAGGTGCATGGAAAATGAACCGCCCGAAACATATACCAGGTACCAGCTACGTAAAGTTGAGTTGATGGACAACGGCATGAATCGCGAAAACCAATGCGAAGTTTGACTTTGCTGCAGTATACTCGTACTCTTACTCTTATACGAAGTAGCAGGGAGTCATTCGGTGCTTTATGCCATGTTGACCTCGTACAGTCGTCTTACCTATACCCCCGCTTACACGCGTTGAAAACAGCTGGGTACGGTATATGCCCCGACACATCTTGGCAGGCGCTATGTGTGAGACGCTCAATCCAAGGACGTATATGATCGTCGCTGTCGCCACTGGCGAACCTGGAAACGACCAAATAGCATGACACACCATGGAACGTTGGTGCTTATGGCATGGTAGCATGCTCGCGGGCGCTAAACTCGCGCAATTCACGCTTGAGTGCATACTCAAATAATCCAGAATCTGGTACGAGGTGTCAAGGTGTTAATTCGTATCCTTGTGTTCATGAAACAAATAAATGTGCAGTGCATACTCGTATAAAACATGAAACTATATTTCAATTGCAACAGAGTGCAAGGACAGACTAAACTAACGTGCTACATTGGCTATAAAGCGTGGACATTGTTTTACGGGCGTGGGTCCGGAACAGGTCGCCAGTGAAGCCGGTAAAGCCCGAGAATCTCCACAAGGAGCGGATCCCTGTATGCATACCTGGCACGTAGATACGTACGCAACCCTGCCGACCCGACCGCATGATGTATGTTTATACCATACTGGTAGTATACGTACTTGTACAGCATCATCAGTATCAAATTGTGGTATACCATAAAGCTTGATTGAGGGCGTTTTTTCTGGTAAAATCGTGTTTGTCTACGTAGTTAGTAGTACGTACAGCCAAGTCCCTCACCGATAGCACAGCTGAGAACAGGCGAAGTCGTGTCCTTCTATAAATTTGCGAGTGCACATCCGTCCCATCTTCGGATAGGGCAAGGCGCGAGCGAACGCTTTGCACGCCACAGCTGAATCGTCAGATCCACCAAGCGCTGCAGCTGTCAAGCGGCACACGGATTTACATGCAGCCTCTTCACTTGTCCCTCCATCGTCCACAACCACAGCAGCGGCAACGCTTGTGGTCGTTGCGCCAGACGGATGTGCAAAGGAAACAAGCAAGAATGCCACGGAAATCAACACAACGGACATCAAGTCTATGATATCTGTCCGTAGATTCTCGCACACGCTCCACTGGCAAAGTCTCTGTGCCACTAAACAGCGTATTATATTACCATATGATACCAGTGTACCAGTATGGCCAGGAACCTCCGAGTACTGCCGTACGTATATGCACTCAACAGAGCAGTACAACTATTAATACGAAGCCGGAAGGGAGCGCAAGATCTTTCGCAAGATCTTTCGAAAGATCTTACGATCTCACGATCTACGATCTTGCATCTTTACGATCTACGAATAAAAACACGCCTCGTAGGCGATACGAACTCCGAATATACGAGATTGGAGATTGGTTGAACGTAAAAGCAGAGCACTGCGTGTGGGGCAAGCTTTGCTGGCGCGGATCGAGAGATACGCGACATAGAACACGATGGCCGCTCGCCGAGGCTCGAATGGGTTCTTGATGGCTGGTCTTCCTTTGGTGACTTTCATCATCGGGGGATCGTACATGCTGTCGGAGGTGGGTGATTTTCTGCTAAAATCGATTCCTGGCGTTCTTTGCACCCGTGTACTCCGCCTCTCGTCACGTACCGGTGCTTGCACAGACGTGATGCTGTTGATGTCCCGCCATAGGCTGTGCTGTGTGCTGTGTGCTGTGTGCTGTGTGCTGTGTGGTTGTGCGGTTCCTGCTAATATCGAGCCATACCGCGAGGGTAAAGCGGTGCTGGAACCAGCTGAGTCGCAGCGCAATTTAGACGCCTCGCATTCCCCCCTGCTGTTGTTGCTTCGCAGATCGCACGATGCAAGGAAGTGCATTTGCGAACTCTATTAACGAGACCACTTGCCATAACGAGATTTGAAAAAAAAAGTGGCACTGGGGGGAAGCGGTTTTCAGCTTTTTTATTTATTAAACGCCGAATAATCCATGAAACATTACCAGGTATGTTTTTTTGTGATTGTTGACCGGTCACGTTCCTCCCCACAGTCAACACCTCTCGCACACGGGCGCGCTAACTTCCTACACGGCACAGGGAAGCACGGCCATACCCCAGTCCACCATTGGAAAGCCCAGACAAAACCTTTCCGTTCAGCTCGGGTTGTCGGCATTCTCTCGTAGTCTCCGGTACTACTGCTGTGCTCGTATCATACATACGTACGTATGATGCGTATGATGGCTCTCGCTTTTTTTCTGATTGCTCACATATATACGAGTACGAGTCCGGCTGCATGTGTATGAGCGCAGATATTGTCACGGCCAACGCCACATCCACGCTCGAGTACCTAAGCCATCTTCTTGAGGCTAGCCAAAAGTCCTGCTACCCCCATTTTGCTTTGCTCCACGGGAATGGGGGGAATGCGACCGCTCAAAAGGGCACACTCTGGCCGCTGTTAGCTAGCCAATCAAACTCGACCAATTTAAATCACAGAACACGTCATCGGGCTGTTCGAGGACCTCCCGCCTGTGCTGCTCAGACCAGTTTAGCAGGCTCGTGTCGAAAAACAAATACCTGGCTTCGTGTCGACGTCGAACGCACCAGCTACTGACAAGATGCACAGCGTGGGTTTGGACCACGCCAAAGCTAGTCAAGGACGCGGCCCCTCGTTGCTCTTTGTTTCACTCGAGTTGCCCGCCATGCTTCGCAATCGGACACGCAAGGGACACCAAGATTGTTTTTGGATGCCGGGAAAAATCAACACACCCAACGTTGCACAACTCGCGACAACAACCAGCAGCAGTAGGGCGCAGACCGAAAAGCCGACTCGTCTTGTGGGTGGATGTAGAGTTGTAACAACAACCAAATACTGCGAATTCGGTACATGCAGCCCAGGAAACAGCAGCAGATCGCATCATGTCTACATCCGTACCGTCGACACAAGGCGAGCGACAGTCGTCGTTACACAGCTGCTTGCCGGTGTAGTCCTGTTTTCATGCTTCGCAGTGAAAAGAGAAAGGAGTCCTGCGTGGCCTCGCATGTATTTTTTAAAAATATGGTTTTCCACGACGATGCACCTGGATGTTTTGCTAAAAGGGTTGATGCCAACATCTCGCAGAGCGGTCGAGTTTGGGTATTGCTGTTTGCATCGGAAGCTTGCCGGGTGACAAGTAAAACTGCTGTAGTACTCGAGAGCCTCTGCAACGGCTGCGTGCACTGACAACACGCAGGTGTGTGCCCCTAGAGAGTTGGTGGGCTTTGAAACGCAGTTGTGTACTCATGTCCACATTTTGTTTTTTATCATCGGAGACGCTCTGCAGCTCCGCATTGCTGTGTCTTTCTAGCGTCAACGCCTCGAACATACTCTCCTCTGTTCCGTCCGCCGGCGTGCTCGTGTTGTCGTGGAAGGCGGTCACAGGCAGACCACGGCAGCCCCGCAGGTCCCACTACCTCTTGGTATAGATTGTTGGCTTCCAACACGTAGCGTTGATGTTCCCACGCACCCCATGGCGCTGGGTTCAAGGCGCATTGTTCGATTCGATATTATACGTTTCCAGCCCTAGCACGATACAGCAGCGAGAGCAGAGGGTTCCAACGACACAAGGATGACAGCTGCAGGGTGGTGGTGACGAGGTCGCGGCTGTAGCCCGACGAGAGTGCAAGCTGTGACTCCCTGTAGGTCTTGACTCCTTAAAACAGTGTTGGACAGGGGCGCTTTACGTAAAGCAGACGCCGCCCAAGAACAGTTTTAGCCAAATTGAACAAAAAAATTGGACAAGAAAAAAAAAGGCGAAGAACAACGACTTTCAACACGAAAAAACTATCGAAATCGGCTCCCCCCCAACGCTGTTTTTTGTTTTTTCAACGTCCTATGGCAAGTGGTCTATTTCGATATTTCAGGCACCACACCTGTAGGCCTCCACAGGCACGACGTACGGCAGTACTACTTAGCATTTTCTTCCGTCGTCGACTCGCATCGAATATATACGTAGTATAATTTTATAATTTTATCGCATTAGTGTGGGCGTGCAGTAGTATGAATATCATGCTATTATGTCATGCTTCGCCCGCGTAATTCACACAACTATTTATTGTATCATTCATGCCCCAACCAAGAAGTGCCCGATGCAATGCTGCTGCTGCTGCTGCTACTGTCATCGTCATGTTTTTATGTCGGCACTTAAGCGTACTCATTCCAAGTGTACTTCCTGTACTCGTAGTCCAAGTGTGTACACGAGCACGAGTATACAAGTACATTGTTTACGTATTAATAGTCGATGTGGCTGGCGGGAGTCAGCAATGTGGTGTACAACAACAACAAAACACAGCCGTACATCAGTTCAGCAGCAGTATCGGTAGTTCCAGGTCTGCAAACGGTAGTGCGGCGGACCGGCGGACAGGCGATAGGCGGCAAAGGCAATCCTGCCCCTGCTGATACTTATCACCAGTCGGGCTATTATCACATTTCAGTGATACTCGATGCGAGTCGACAAGGGAAAGAAAGAGCTGAAGAGTCTTCTCGCGATCAAACATCAAGGCACAAACCGTAGTGGGGAGGAAAGAGGGAGAAGCGCCTACTACTTTGTGACCCCGGATCTGAGTTACGACTACTATTAAATGGTATGAAGGAGAGAGAAAGGAAGGGCGAAGATATTAAATGGGATGGAAACACGCATGCCTCATCCAGCACGAGTGTACCATGTGTATAGTACCGGGTATATATACGACCATTCATATTGAAAAATACGAGGTGCCTCTCGGGTACCTGGTACCGTGTAATACCCGTAGTATGTGATATGATCCCCTTGTCACCTCCTTGGTATCATCTACGAGTACCTGGTATCATCCTCAAGTATACCTCTGCCACCGTTTTTGGCGTCTGTGTTGTGCTGTGCTGTGCTGTGCTGTGTTATGCTGTGCTGTGCTGTGCGTGAGTGAGTTCCTTCGGGGTTACCATCTTGTCGCAACTGCTACACTATACGTACGGACGGTACAAGCCGTTCCAGCTACCGCAAGATTGTTCCAAAATACCTGGTCATGTTTCGACATGGCAGCTACTGCCAGCTCTCCAGCTTGCCAGAGCAAACGAGAAAACACCTTCCAACCAAATTGCAGCAGTATCATCATTACATTATTAGGATCGTATGAATCTAATAGCTGCCTTGTTTTGTTTCGTCCTTGTCGCTGACGTATACATCTGCCGGTCAGTTTGTTTCTGGACAAGTGTATGTGAAGGACGTGCGCAAACGAAGCAAAAGCCTCCGGGAGTTCGATCTTGACGAGGTGAGATATTACATTAACATCAGGCCATATCTGTTACCTGGCACTTTGTTTTCTACATTTTTTCTTGTGTTTGTTCAAAATGTCGCGTAACTGGCGGTCGTCCTGGTGCATACGTACCCCGATTGAGTTTTTCTGGAGGGGTTTGTTTTCCTACCTAACCTATCTGCGGGCAGCTGTAGGCAGCTGTAGGCCTTGTTGTGACCACGGGCTTAATTAATTTTACCACTCTTGTCAATAGACGAAAATATAAAGAGCATTTAGGCATAAATATGAAGAGGAAACGTTCCTTATATTTCCGGCCAGAGTGGTACCTGATACCTCATACATACCTGGTATATAACATACACTACTATTGGCCATGACTAATGTGAGATCATCACCATCAACATCACCACCAACAACAGCAACTGAGATCATCACCATCGAAAACAGCAACTGCTTTATGATATCTTGCCGTTTTATGACATCTTGCATGTTGCAGCTCTTGCTACCCGCTCTGCCAGGTTCGGCAACAATCCGATCACTGCAAAACCGACGACTTGTCTCAGTATCCCTCCTTTCCCACAGTCGCAGTAGTAACTATTAATATTAATAGTAACTATTAATAGTAACTATTAATAGTAACTATTAATAGTAACTATTAATAGCATTATGAATGGCATTCATATTAATAGTGTTGAGCCACAAAGTCATCACGGACACCAACATCAACGTCCACACCACCACGACCAATAGCATTCTGTTTCGAACATACATACAAAGCAGTACTGTAGAGTACGCGGTAGCATCTCACGTTGATGCCTAATCATACATACTTCGTACAGGCAGTAGAGTACCATAACGTTGTATATACTTCGTACTGTACTACTGCTGTGGTAAGTATTAATAGTAATACGTTCATTTTACTTGTCATCTTTGTCGTCTTTGTCATCGTTGCTTCCAATCCAAGGTATCGTAGAGATAGGATGTGTCTGCGTGGCTACTATATTGCCGGATAGCAATCGCAGGACACATCCTATTGCCTGCTGTACTGCTCTACACTTATAGATTTATATACAATTATGTACATATTGTGCTGTACCTCTACTGCTATGCTGTAGGTAGATCTCCTGTGTGCTGTACTCCGTACCCCTTGTGTACTGTATGTGCTGTGTGTGCCCTACTGCTGTACTCTGTATGGTACTTACTGTGTTATGTACGTACCCCTTCTCTACTGCTGTACACACACGGCGCTGCTGTACACCGCACCTCACTACGAGTACTGCACACCTGTATTGCTGACCTGCTATTAATATTGTACCCGACTTGTTACCGATGCTGGCGCGTGGCAGGAGCATGAAAATATAATGAAAGATTTCAAGGAGGACTTCGAGATCAAGAGAGTACCCAGACCTGGGGAGTAGGATGGAGGGAGGGATCCACAGGCAGTTTCTATCTTATGCCTGGTACTCTTATAGTATCAGGTTCCGTTGACTTGCGAAGTAGATGGCGTTACGTTTGTGTATATATCCCCTTGTATTCTAGCTACAGTACAATACAGTTGTTTTCTGTACGTAGGCGTGTTGAATGAAACGTTGTTATTTATAGCGTGTTGAACTAACTCCTTGTGAACGGGTGGGCAAGGCAAAGCAGTACGAGTACTGCAGCAGGGATTTTATTGATAGCATCCAGTGCAGTCAATGAGCTCCGTCCGTATTTCCGCACCTCGGCCGGGATAGATCCCGTTCGTCTACATGGCAATAATCGAAAATCGAGGTGTAAGTCGAATCAAACGTTTGTTTAATTTCAGTCCAGGTTAATTGTTGTAGACTGTACCAGGTAGGCCTTAGCTGTCAAGCGTGTGGCCACCGACGCACAACTGAGGCTTAGGCTTTGAAGTTTGGGACCGAAGCTTACCATTCAGGAGCAGCCCAATCTCACATAATAAATAGGAGGTTACCTTTCGTCAACGGTATTGTTGATTATACCGTACAGTAAAAGTACCAGTGTGGTATATATAATATCGGTGCAGTATGTCACTGCCATTCACGTCGGAGTCTATACTTGGTTCGTGACATGTCACTCCCTATGCAAACTACACCGCTTAGTATTGAATTATGTACTACAAGGCTTCGCTCCGCGGGCGGCTTGTGACGCCCGCTACGCTCACTCTCAGCTCACTCTCAGCTCACTCTCAGCTCACTCTCAAGGAAGAAAACATAACGCGAGTGAAGCGGACAGAGAACTCCGCGAGTGTACATGCAAATGAACAACTTGCTAATACACCTGCTAATGTGCTTGCTAATGCCAAGAGCCCCTAAGAGTACCAACCCCACTATTTTTTGTAGGCTGGATAGAGTTCGATGTCTTTGTTCGTTTTGAAAACACAGCGAGCTGAATAAATGGTGGACGGCTTGCTGGCTGTCGCCAACTTTGTCTGCTGGCTTGCGTTGTCGCGGTCTGATCGGCACGTACTTGCTTTGCTGCTTTGTGCAGGGCTAATGGGCTGTGCTACTGTGGTGTGCTTGCGGTAGAGCTCGGCGACAACATGCTTGTCGTACGTACAAAGAATAGCCACGCAAAAACAATAGAAGGCTCTTCTTCTAAACTATTAATAGATGGAAAAGAGAAAGGCTTGCAGGCAAGTAGGATGAGACCCTAATCGGCGTAAAAGAACTCGAGGATCGATTCTGAAAACATGTTTTTCCCGTCGTCACTTACAGTAAGAATTCAGGAGGTCCCCAGAGGCGAGATAATTGCCATTGGGTGTGCTCCCAAGTAGGCAAGGTTTACTCGTAAGTAAAGGTAGTCTATGTGCGACATCGCATTCAGCCTTATGGTACAAGAAGTGCCACTGTTTTCACGCTTCGTCAGAGGTTTTTTTAGTACCGTACATACTTACAGTGAGTACGTACGAGCTGGTTCCACGAAAAGGCGTAAAATTCCACCTTCGGGAAATAACAAACGGAATACACTGTTTTTTGCAACACTAAAGATATCTACACGACCGCATGAACAAGGGGAACACATCGGTGAAGCGATTTTTGTAGTGCGAGTTGTAGTTCGCGAGATATGGACATTGGCGTACTACTTGGGGAGGCGCTATTTCACATAGGGATGACATTCCTATAGTTAAATCAAGATAAGTTGAAATCAGGCCATGTATCGGTCAGTACGTCGACATATTCGACACTAGACATGTTGACATGATCGCATCAACAAGAGGAAGACGTTCGTGATATTTTTTTTTATTATGCGAGTTTCTAATTTTGACCAAGGCTCTCGTGATAGGGACCCCTGGCAAAATGGCCATGGCCGTTTTCTTACTTGATTAAACTATTGATTTTGTGTGCACTTTTCATCAAATTCTCAGAATTTTATTTTGTCTACTACTTTTTTTTTTGCACTTTTCATCAGTTTCTCAAAATTTTATCTGTCTACTATACGTACGTTTTTTTTTTCCTGCATAAAAAGAAGTTCGGAGTGATACACAAGTCTCGAACCCCTGACTCTTGTCTTGAGAAGATGCTGTACCACCTGTTACTCTACACGTACAAGTTGTGGTTATTTTCCATTTTTTCTGTACTTCCAAAATAGACGACTTTTTTTTTCCCCTACGGTCCTCACGCAAGTGGAGCAGATCCTCATAGCCATAGCCTGCGCCATCATGCGCGTGTACCGCCTTAAGGGAGGGCAGCGGGGGTTCTCGGGGGACGTCGTCGACGTTTTTTCTTGTATATTTCCCCCCCAATGCACACAAGTTGACGACAGTTACTAATATCCTGCTGCGCGAGTTCCTAGCGACAGCTATACTATCTTTTGCAAACCGTGAGGGGCTGTTATAAGAAACGCCTCCCAAAGTACTAAAAAAATGTATGGAGCAATTTTGGTACCTTAGGGGAATATTTACTCCTCACGGGAATCGTTTTTGCGGTTTGGTTTTTGAGAGTTGTAACACGAAAATTTGACACGGTTGTGCTCAACAAAATTACGAAACAACTAGCGGCTGGCCTTTTTTGAAAAAAAATAATGTGCATGAGGAACGGTCAAAGTTGCCAAAAAATCAGAAAATATGGAAAAGTGCACCTAAAGACCGAAAAAAATAAAAAATAAAAAAAGGCCAGTCATGAGTTTTGTCTTCGTGTTGAGACGCACATCCCTGCCAAGTTTCGTTTTCCAACTCTCAAAAACCAAAGCACAAAGTTGCGAAGGCATAAAGCTCTGGCTGTCTCTGGAACCAGCTCGTATTTACAATTTTATATCACTACTGGCGCGAGACACTAAACTAATGTATGTCAGTGTAGCATACCGGTACTTTGAGGTACAATATCGAGCATATGTCGACTGAAACGGTATACGGAGGGTAGGAGGGGGTGGGCTATGTATGATATAATGATATGATGCAGAGGATGAAACTTGCTCCAAATTCTGTGACAAAGTCTTATTATTTTATTTTTTTCGTACGAGCTCGTACGTACCCCAATTTCCTATTAACGTTAACATGTTCCCGCGACGCCGACTTCAACATTAATACTGTATCATACGAGGTACGATCTATTAATACCATTACTTTTGATTTACCAGGGCACGAAGGTCCCCCGCAGAAAGAGTGTACAATACAAGCGGGAGATACCACCTGCCGCGGGCTGTGTACTTGTGCCACCTGCATGTGCACTCGCACGTATTCACACAGTGTTGTTTGTCCCACGGAACTTTTGCTCTTCCTTTCAACTTGGGCGTATTGGACGGTGGAGGTGGGATACACTGAAACAATAAAATGCTACCTCTGCCGCTAGCAACAAATATGCTCTATCTGCTACTCGAGTACCAGGTAGTCTATATCAGACCGGCGTTTTTGGGCGCGTTAAAGGGTAGTTTTAGTGTACTTAGCAGGGTGTTCTTCACCGGGCAGGATATTTTTTAGTATCTCCCGGGTCGGGTCAGGAGGTCTTCAATTTCTCACGCGTAGGGCCAGGTCACCCGACCCGACCAGACCTGATCCGCCAGGTTTGACCCGACCCGTGAACAGTCCGGGTAATTCGTATTTAGTGGATGCGGGCGGTCGGTCAACGGGTCAAACCGCTGTTGCCTACTAAAACCTGGTCGAAGCATTTTTGGTGAGCAAGGCTATCACCCAGCCTATGATATCACGGCTGACTCATGTTCACAATTCCACTACGAGTTAATACTGTAAAGCGAGTCCGAAAGGGAGCGCCAGGTCTGCTCTGCACTGACCAACCCTACGCTCCGTTTTGCCGCTTTGGCCAATCATAGAGCTCTGTTCGCTTTACACATTGTAACGCACCCGTCGTGTGGAGCCCATGCCCATACCAGCAGGGTATTTATCACAACACCACAACAGATCTCCCCGAGATGACTCCTCTGTTGCAGTTCATCTTGCCGCAATAGCATCTGCATCACAAATATTAGCATTAGCATTTGTTTTTTTGAGCGAAGTTTCGCACCACATATTCCTACTCGTACGAGTACTATTAATACTAATTAATATGAAAATCTCACGCCACATGGCATATACCTCGTACCTGGTATAGACTAATCGACTGTCCGGAAGCAGCAACCATGTGGACTCCAATCGTTTAGCTGGTCCTGGTACTAATATTCTGCACGTAACTGGTCGCTTATATTGCAGAACATTCTACCGAACACTCCTTGAGATGCCGGCTTTCGAACGCAACACGCAAAACACTACGTACAACATACGCAGCTTGTTTGGCAGCGATCTTTTCCTACGAACCACAAAACAAAACACAAAATCATGCACCCAAGCGTTTCGAGCCTAAACAAACTCCACATATCGTCACGCCATGGATGGATGGACTACCGCCCTTCAGGAGGAAACTTGAAGCGTTGCGCCCATACTCAAATCAAGAGGTAACATTAAGCCGTTCAGGAGGAAACTTGAAACGTGCCGCCCAAATGAGTACTCAAATCAAGAGGAACCGTTAAGCCTACTGCCCCCATGAACAATACATCGAGAGGATACTTCAGGAGGAAACTTGAAGCGCCTCACCAACATAAATAAACTCAAGAGAAAATTCAACCGTGGCCATCGTTACTCGCACCACCACCATCCCTGTCTTGATCAGTCTCAAGCGCCGCGGTTGCATGTTGCATGCACAGTTTTAAAATTAGTGTTGGATACCGGTATGCACTGAATAACGTTTTTTTTCAACGTATCGAACATCGAAATCGTATTGCCTGAATTGATTTCATTTTTTCAATTTTTTCGATAATAGATATTGTATCTAACTCGATTCTCGTTCCATATCCATCACCAAAACACATGCACCCAATCCAAAACAAGAGGGGGCGAGATCGATAGCGCCTGCGTGGGCGCTTTAATCCTCGTCCCACTCGGAATCGTCGTCGCTGTCAGAGTCTTCACTGTCTGCTTCCAGGTACTGGCGCCTGCCAAAACACACCACGTCACCAGGGTGTTAAGAGGGCCGGATGGGGGGGGGGGGGGGGCGGGGGGGGGGGGGGGGCGTACTCATTTGTTGCTTGCCTTAGTCATTTGACTATTGACCACGCATCCGTTTCGAGACGGAGCACCGTTCCTACTCCTAACAGAGGCCCCTCCAGCTTTTAGTAGGGCGTTCATTACGTTTTCCCCACGTAATACATATAAACCATTTGCTTGTATTATCCCCTTTCACGAGGTCAGGGATGCGCTGAGCATGACTACTATTAATAGTAAATAGTACAGTAGTTCGTTCGTGAAGGCAGCCAAATACATTATTTTACTATATACAGATGGCACCAATTGATACATTACCACGTAATACGAAGTATATTTAAAAAGTCTAGAGGTTCGTAGCGCTATGTTTGCTTCCCTCGATATATTTTGTCATGGTTTTGGTCATCTCTGTCTCACAGTATGTGACCATATCAGTTGTACCAGGATCTCTCTAGGATGAAGATTCAGTACCAACACTGGGTGTGCGCTGTTACTGTCGTTGGATACAACAAACAGACAACACATACACTGCATAATAGTAGTTGTGCACTGCGAGACGGTCATGACAGGCGCTGCCTAAGGCTTGCTGACGCAAACAGTCAGCGGCTTGACATGTAACTGGTACTATTGACAGCACATTGCAAGGTGAAAGCTACTAATACAGTAGTCGTAATCACGCTCGACAAATATACTAACACTTCGCACATATTCATACATGCATGCACTCGTTGGCCTGTACCAGGTGTCTGTCACACACTCACACCAACAGCATACGCCCACACAATTCATATATAGTTCGTTCAAAGAGCTGGCCGTACATTCTACAGTACATAACCTTGCGAGGATTCCGTTGCTCCCATACGCAATTCATAGTCGAAACAGCTGGCCGTGTATGTGATATTACCTTGCGAGAATTTCGCTGATGCCTTGGTTGACGCCGAGGAGTGGGTTGTTCGTCTCCACAGGGGGGGCTACTTCACGGGGCTCCACCTTCTTCAGCTGAGCGCCGCTCCTGCAACATGAAATAGCCACGGCAAGAATCGATCAATCAATCAGCAACCGGTCAATCCAGCAACCAATCAATCAATTAACCAGCCAACCTATCAACCAACCAATCAACCAGGCAACTAAACCGATCTATTCACCAATCAATCAACTAATCACTCAGCCCATGAGCATATAATTCGTGACCATGCCGCTGTTTCCATATCAACAACACTTTTGGGACGACAGAGTGCAAAGAGTTTGTTTTCTTTTAAGCACAAAATTACGTCGTTAAATGCACAAAAAGACGAACACCACCCCCACGCGTCGACGTAAAGCAAACCTATCACACCTACTAGACCTATTACACCTATTAGACCTACCTGGTATTAGTCTATTGATTCAAGGATTGGCCAGCCGTTCGCTTTCTGCCGGCTTCAAGCAAGACAAGCACCACCAACTTTGTCCGGAATTGTAAGGACAGCCTGGCCATACATTTCAACACCCAAACGGAAATTACATTTCCGGACAGAGTGAGTGATACCAAGGTTTACGCTACCGAATACAACACACAAACGGACCTTATATTTCTGCCAGTTTATACCAAGGTACAAGGTACAAGGTATACGCTACCGAATACAGTACGCACCTGATGGCAGCAAGGAGATCGTTACCCCCACCGCCCCCACCGCCACCGGGGTCGGGCGGAGGCCGTTCCATTTTCTTCAATTTCTTGCCGTCCGTGATGCTGGCCAAAAGGGAACCGCGAGCCGAAGCCCCACCAGGCCCCCCACCGACTGCAGGCGGAAGCGGGGGCGGCGCAGGCGGGAGACCGCCCATTGGGGGCGGCGGGGGGAGCGGCGGCGGCAACGGCGGCTGTCCAGACGGCGATGCCTCGGCAACGGGGGGGAGCTGTGCGGGCATGGAACATAAAACGGCAGACGTAAGGCAAAAGGCATGCATGCACAAAATACAAAAATACAAAAAGCGGGGCAAACTGAAGGGGGCAAAGCGAGCTTCAAAAGGGCCCAACAACAATCGAGCAAAGGACACGTATTGCATATTCCTATTGTAGAGCCAAAACAATACACGTACTGTATATTCGTACAGCCAAAAAAATAGACTTGTTGTAGAGCCGAAAAAATGCGATACACGTCGTACTGTACAAGAGCCAAAAATAGTTATTAAAAAAAGCACGCATTGACTGGCTGCAGTACTCAAGGCCAAAGGAAAATGAGTATTATTGATATTTAACTAGTATCGTAATGGGTTAGCAACATCTTGCGAGGGCTCTGCGCATGACAACTTTAGAGACCGCATGGGTCCTTCCTGGTGTATTCGGTGTTAACGTTGACAGTATTGGAGGCGTTGGCCTTGCGTTGGACTTGCTTACCGGGGGAGGCATGGGTAGGCGGCTCGGCGGCGCGGGAGGGGGTGCAGGTGGCTGGGGTGACCATTCCGACGGCTGAGAAGCCTAGGCGCAGTGCATACATAGCATTTACACATCGCGCAAAACACACAAAACACACAAACAAAATAGGGGGTCATGTCGACATGGAGCACCGCTGGCATGACACATCAAACAATGCAAAAAAAAAAAACGCGATAGGGGGCCAGGTCGGCATGAGCACCGGCAGAGCACCACCATGCTCTCATCCAATTCTCCTCTAATCGAATCTCTGGCTGCATTTGTACAATCGCTTCATCTGCTTTCAATCCGCCGCTGTAGATATCTCTACGACCGTAACGCGGTAGTCCTTGTGTGACTTGAATATACAGTAGGAGAGCACGAGAGTAAAGGGCAGGGACTTGGGAGAGGGGAAAAGCGACGTCGAAAAATGATGGGCACAGGATACACCATGGGGTAGGGTGTGTGCCTGAAGCCTCAACTGGGACGTGAGGGGCTACACGACATGCACACAGCATGGTGATAATCGTACTCCTGCACTCTCTTCCTGGGTACTTCATAGGATGTCCCTTATCGTTTTTCGTGGCTATACTCTAGTTACCAACTTGCGATGCGTATCATTGTAATGCTGATATTGTTTGAGAATAATGCGTCGGCTAAACCTCCCCCAACAGTACTCTCAGCAGGCAGCACGCAGCTAGACAGCATCCAACACCATTGGACAAGATAGCTATCGTACAGCACCATGCTGTACAACTGTACCATACTATACTGCTGTAACGGTGGAATAAAAAAGCGACGCCGTAATATGTGCTCAACTCCCCAAAAGTGCTCCCGGCAGGCAACATGCGCCCGACAGTCGACAGCGCCTCAACAGCATCATGGCCATAACTATCGTATCATACATTATAATACACACAGCTCGCGGCCGAAAGCGCCCCAACAGCATCAAAGACAATACCTATCGTATAAGACATACAGTTCGCAGCCGGCAGTGCCCCAACAGCATCAAATACAATAGCTAGCCACGGGATGACACAGGAAACTAACCTCGGCAGGGTTAGGCAGGCCCTCGGGTACCGGCGGGGCCACCGAAGGAGCACCGTAGCCGAACTCCTGCGGGGTCTGCGGAGGTTGCGGCTGTTGATCGACCCCCCACACCTCATAGCTTGGACGGGAAGGCGCCTCCTCCACCTCAGTCGTACCAAGGGGAGGGGGAGGAGGCACAATGGGCTCCTGGAAGGAAGGTCGCCGAACGTGCAGCACCCGCGGCGGCGGCGGGGGCGGTGGCGGGGGCGGTGCCTGGGGGGGTAGGGGTCTCGATGTTGGCGGAGGCGGTGGCACCGAAGGTGGCGCTCCATACGTAGCAGGACCCGGCGAGGGCCGTTCGGCAGGGATACCCGGGGGGGGAGAATAACCCGCCACCATAGCCATCACCGGTGGTGGTTGAGGCAGGGCCGGCGGTCGGGCAGAAGTAGGAGGCGGGGGGGGGCTTGTGGACGCCCCTGGTCGCGCGGCTGGGGTCTGGGGCGGTGGGGGCCTTTGCTGCGGTCGGGGCGGCAGCGGCGCCGGGGGCTGCTGCTGCTGCTGCTGCGTGCCGGGGGGAGTCGCTCGCGCGGACGGCGGCTTGAACAATCGCCTGTTACACGTATAGAGCGAAGGAGTTAAGGGAGTCCACGACGCAGAAGGGAGCAAGAGGGGAAAAGAGAGCCGTCTATTAAATAGGTGTGCTCAACGACTGTATCACACGATAAATCTGCATCTGCAACGCACGTGGTTTCCTACCAAAGATGTGCGTCTATATATCATATCATACAACTAACTATTTGCGACTTGATCATAAATATAAGGACAATCAGTCTATTAATATTGGGCATTAACCAAAAACGGGTACACCCGCGCCGGTTTGAGTCAAAAACGAGTACATAATGGAATCGAGTCAAAACACATCCCACGAGCCATCACGGGATAGATTGGCCAAAATCACATCATGCCCGTTTCTGAGGGGTAGTGATAACCAGGCACACTTGTCGGCGCCTAACTATACCCTTAGACGTGTCCGGATTATGTTAGGAGGGTTCAGGTCCGGTTGGGGTCGGGAGCAGGGTCAGGGGTATATTTAGACGCAGAGGGTTCTGGCGGCAAGCATTTGTGTTTTACTTGGTCTCAGCATGTACCTGAAATACACCCTATATAGATACCAGGTATGTTGATACTGCTGTGCACACATACGACAGTATATTAGGTGGATCGTCGTATATATGACTGAAGACGTACGTACTACGTACCCAGGTGCGTAAAATGGTTGAATAGAGTTTGAGCGGATCGTGAAAAAGCCTGAGAAAATGAAACAACGAAAGATGGGCCGCAGACGCAGTGGAGAGCGAGGCACACTGTAGGCAAGTGGTTAACCAAAAAAAATACCCAAAAACGGTTGAAGGCCAAGCATAATAGACATTTACAGTTGTACCCGGGACATTTTCTCTCAAAAATGGGTACAATTTGTTTTTGGCCAATCGCATGGCTCGCTGGGCGCGTTTTTTACTTGATTCCAGAATGTACCCGTTTTTGAGTCAAAACCGACCGGGTATACCCGTTTTTGGTTATTGCCCATTAATATTAGTATTTAATCAAAACGTTCCTTATATTTCGGGACATAACGTACTATCACTATCACTACTCAATAATACAGCAATGCAACTCGCAATTATCCTACAGCATCAGCCACAGCAAGCAACAAGGGCAACAAGAGCTGCTAGGCTAGGGGATGGCGATTTTCAATGTCGTACGCCGATGCAACGTGTTGTTCAACAGCATCAACTATCGTATGCTGCATGCGGCATAGCCCCACTAGCATCACATCAGACCGCATCTTCTCATTTATTTGGTCGCTACGGTCTACCAAATTAAAGTCAAAAGGGTTAAAACGTGATCACTGCGTGTGACGCCTGTCAACCATCGCTCGGGATCGGCCGAGCCAGTTGGAGTTGGCAGCTTTTTACCAGATTTTATGTCTTGTTTTGTGGCATTTTCATCAGGAGTTGGCGAACCTGGTATCGTCGTTCACGCCTACAGCTTTCCGGTCGAAATCTGCGGCCGTTAGAGCCCCGAGCTGCTCCACGGCGCTTGCATTAGGAACACTCGCCCCCCCTGGATCTGAAGCGTTAATCTGGTATCCGGTGTCTGCAAAATCTTCTTCCTGCGAATAAAAAAACACACAAAACAACACGTAAGCACGCACGCACGCAGAAAACGAGCCATCCGCATGGGCAACGAGAGTAAGAATTGTTTCCCACGTGTTGATTTAACTCCTTGTTGCTGGAAATATAAAACAAAAAACGGGCTAAAAAATCAAGAAAGGGGCGAAGGACATCGGGAGTGGGTGGGGGCCGGGCGAGTGTTTGCAATCTACCTTCACAAAAAAATAATTGGACAACCGCTTCCTGGAGGCAACCGAATTACTGAAATCTCCCGTAAAACGTAAAACAGCATGGAGAATCAACGGAAACCTTTGCTTTGGCCAGGAAAATGCCTTGGGATATAATACGTACCAGGTATACTGTACCACGCATCGGCAATGACCTCTTGCAGTGGCCAAGCGAACGCTTTCAGATACATACAGACAGTACTCTGAAACAAGCAGATACAGACAGTACGCCCCTTGCAGCGCACACCCTCCAAGGGGCAAACATCCAACAGCCGCATCTGTCTTTCTCGATAATGTCTGCCACCATCAGTCGAAAATCTGTAACTATGATAATGTTTCTAATTATCATCACATCTGTAACTACGTACGATAGAGTCTCTTATCTTTCTTCCTCCACATCTAACAAACTTACGAAGCAGGTCTCGACGGAAGGCAAACAGGTCAACACCCAGCCAACACCAAGCACCATCCGTACTACTGTATGTACACCTATGCACACTATTATTAATAACAGTTTCTGGTACTGCCCACCCACATAACAGCAGTTTAGGTTTTGCACTATGATATATACCTGGTGTATGGAGGTACTGGATAGAGAGACCGGCACGGTTTTTAATGTGAAGACAACAACAACAATAGTAGTTCAAAACAAAAATACATATTATTTTCAACGAAAACGATTAACACCATCTGAATTGCAACGAAAGCAATAAACCAAAATCTGAGCGCCACGACTGGAAAAACAACCAAAATCTGAATTTCACCAAAACAATAAACAAAAATCTGAGTTTCAAAAAAAAAAAAAAACAGAATCTGAGTTTAAAATCACCTGTCTGTAGAACTTGTCGCCGTAAGCCTCGCGCTTCTGCACCACCACCTTTTCATTGCTGACTAGAGACGAGACATCTCCCGGGGAGCTCCGAGAACTGCCGCCCCTCCACGCGCCGCCGCCGCCGCCAGCGCCCGCCGAACCGATGCCTAACCCCGCCGCACCCATTGCGAATTTGCCCCTCCAGTCCGATATAGACTTTCTCGCCGGGCGCTGCACGCGCGAATTTTCTTCGTCCTGCTGTCCTCCCGCTCTTGCGCCGGCTGCCTTCGCCGCTGCCTTCCTTCGCTTCCGCTCCTCCTTCTTTTGCCTCTTCTCAAGAACAGATTTTTCCTATTAAATAGTCGGTTCGGAATGCGGTACGAGTGCATATTCAGGACGCAACGGCAGTAGCGAACGGCAGCGGGGAAGGCTGTTCACTAGTATGAATAGATCTTGGGCCCAGGTTCGATAAAATGGTTGGCATTAGTTTAACTTGAACTTGACGCCAACCCTCTATATATATACCGGTAGGCCTGGAAGCCTGGAAGGGAGGGGGGGCAAAAAAAGGAGGACTGTGCAGCTGTGCGAACCTTTGGCCTACAGTAGGCTCGACATGATGGCTCAAATACACTTCACGTTCTAAACGGTACCCCGACCCTAACCCCGACCGCGTGGGAAAGTAGTCGGAATGAAGATGATAGATGATGTAATGAGGATGCCAGGTAGAGGTATACCACAAACAGTGTTGACTATCGTATCAACCATTTTGACTAACCTGGGCCAAGCCAAAAACACTACATACACTAAAACACTAACACTAAAACACTAAAACACTACCAATTGACAACTGCCAGCGGGCGGCAGCGGGTACGAATTTCCGTCGTCCAAAATCGGGCTCCCAGTAACCCTTCTACCCTTGGGGTGTATCTATATCATATCATATATGTATACCTGGTATATATAATATCCAACCTGCTACTGTACAGAAGGAAAGGTGACAATAGCTGTGCATTTTCTCGGAAACGCGAGACTTGCTGTAGTCCACGCTTCGTCAAACGAAAAATATACATTAGCCTGGTGTACTGTACTTATTAATAGTGTAATAGTGTATGCAGTGTATACTGTAGTGCGGTGTCGTCAAACGGAAAAAAAAATGGCGTGCCTTAATGTAAGACCGTCCCGCCCAGGCTGGCTAGCCCTCAAAATCTCACTCCCTTTGATCCCCCTCTCAGCATTCTCACCCCCCTCTCCTCTCCTATCTTCTCTTCTCTTCTCTTCTCACCTGACGCTCTAGCTCCAGTCGATACCACTCCTGGTAGAAAAACTGAGGGTTAGAGTACCTGGACCAATCGCCAGATTACACACGAATGAGGTGTACGTAAAACAATGTGAAGTCAAATCCAACAGCGGCAACTCCAAACATCAGCTTCAGTGGCCAAGGAGTGGCGCGGATGACTGGATAACATCATGGTACGACAAACGCAGTCGCCGTCACAGTCGTCAGTGCCTGGCCGCCTTCATTTTTGGCATATATTCCTTTCGCGCGCCAGTCCATTCATACTCCTACGTAGGTGCCACGTCTTTATGGATGGAACGCACGTATATATCATACATATCATATCATACGTCCGTGTATCTGCACATTCCTGGCCAATTGTTCTGTAGGACACATCACATACTGCATGGCATAAATATCTCACTTTGGTTCTTGGCTCGCCCCGTGGCTGAATTTAATAATTCAATAATTCACCCGAGGTGAGGGAGCGTGCATATTAACATGCCATGCCATGTCATGCAAGCGCAACTTTAACTACTACTAATACATGTGGATAGTAACGTTCAAAAACAGGCAGCCGTGGGGGGAGACTGGCTGCAACAACGGTTATACCAACGGCTATATGGGGTCGGGAAAGTTCGAAAATCAAAATCGATACGTATGCTAAGCCGATGGTTTCAGTGATATTCATACTGCAAGCAAACAGGCTCAATACAATCCAATCAATCCAATAGACAAACAACCCTGACCTTAAGGCGCAGCTGTCCAGGCCGTCCTTTCTCAACAGCTGCTTTTCCTCCGGAGATATCACGGCGTCGATCAGGTGGAGGTCGGGTACTCGTGTCACCTAAGCGGAACATACGTATATAATGATGGCAGGACATAGGCACAAGTTGCACGACAATTTGCTGCAAAGGCCATATTAGCAGGACACAGTAGCCTTCAACTGTAGTAGAGGACACTCGGATAGGGCCCAAGTTCCACGACAATTTGTTAGGAGGAAAGGAGGACAGACATGATCCATATCAGAGGACGCAAGTTCCAGGGATTTTTTTTCTTTTTTTTTAATCTCATTTATCATCTTCGCCCTTCCTTTCTCTCTCCTTCTTAGTCGTAACTCAGATCCGGGGTCACTAAGTAGGCTCTTCTCCCTCCTCCCCACTACGGTCCTTGCCTTGATTTTTATCGCGAGAAGACTTCAGCCCTTTCTTCCCTCGTCGACTCGCATCGAGAGTACCGAGTATTAGTGCCAGTATATAGCGCGCCTTAACGTCCGCAGTCTCGGGTACAATTCATTACAGTACGTAGTACAACGGTACAGCACGGGCATAATTTACACAGCCACAAAAACAAAAACGCCACACGCCGCCAGAAAACCCATCCTCCGTTCGTAACGGTATCCATAGTATTGGTATTGTGCATATCAACATTACATTGTAGGATAATAGTAATCGCCACATGCCGGCGACGAAATCTGCTGTACACCTTCTGTACAAACTGGAACCCTTTGGGGGGTATACACCACACACAAACATCATCACATACAGCATCACATACATCCATGGCTTCGCAGCGAGCGTAGCCGTAATTACTGGTGTGATAATAGAGCAGAGTAAAAAACGTTTTGGCGTTGGTGCCTGGACTCCTTATCCTTAGGCTCCTCACCTCTGGGCTGTGGTATCTCTCGACCAACCATCGCGGCATGGCCTCGGGAAGAAACACCTTCGCCGCCGCCTCGCTTTCGGCCTGATTAATCGTACATTCATCGCCGTTTGCATGTATTATGTGTATGTATGCATGCATGCATAACAAACAAACACATTCAGATTCACGTTCACGTTCGGGTAGATGCAGTACTACACCAGTAATGATATTAAAGTCATAATATGAATAATACGGATAGTCTAACAGTGCAACACTATTAATAATACACATACCTACTCAAAGCAATCGTATAGTGTCGGAGCGGAATGCCATCAGAAACATTATCAGGTACCAGCACTCAGGTACCAGGTACCTGCTACTGCTACTGCTGAAGTAGTCAGATAGATGTGCGTTGATCCTGCGGTAATGCTGTGGGTTCATTGCAGTCCTTGTAGTTTCCGCGGATCCAATCCTAACGCGGTTAACCCCAGTCCACTTCCAACGGTTACTTCCAACAGTTAAACCACGTTTCGAGAACAAAAAAAATGAACAATAATCCTACACATTTAACATTTATGCACTACTGAAACGGTTGAGCGATGTGTGTCTTCACAAGCAATACAAGCATTACAAGCCATGACACATAACACATGGACAGGGCGGAGCTAGGCGTTGCAACATCAACATGATGGAGTGGGCAGGGGCGACTCGCCGAGGAACATTCATCCAGTCAGTCATACCATCGGTCATACCATCGGTCATACCATAAGCCAGTCGTGCAGTGATCCAGTGATCGAGTGATCGAGTCGCCCAGGTTGGAGGCTTACATAGAAACAGCAGTAGGTTAAGCTGTTAATCTAAACCACGATACCATACGATACTCTGCAGCGGTTGGTCATATTTTATACTTTACCGCAACATAACTGGAACATATGTACGGATACTATTAACTTGATTTTAGCATAGAACGCATTATTACAGAGTTTATCGACGATTTCCCCAATCTTTATTTCTCCGATCCGCCAAACTCCAGATATTTCGTGCATTCTTCTACTTTTCCCTGTTGGATAAAAAAAATGTCGAAACAAAACATTATCCGAATAAAACTTTCCGTATTCAATTTTCCGAAAGAAGACTGACGTCATGATCCACGGCCACTTTTCCAAGTTTTTATTTTTTCCAAAAAGTGACGTTACGATTGCGGATTACGACAAATGTCGACCAAGGATTTTCCACCAATCAAAATTTCCATCCAAAAAAATTGACCAATCAGAAAACTGCGGGCACGAAATCAAGTCCAGCAGTAATCATTTCGAAGACATGACGCGCGGCTATTAAGACATGAGGCTTTGAGACTGCTCATAACGTCGATGCTCCCGATACACTACGTACGCGTACACCGAACGAATAATGATATGTACTTTACCTGGTACCTGGTATGGTATGTTTGACTAAAGAAAGCACCCATCGATCTAAGCCATCCAACTGCACGGCCGTTGGGAATTAGTTAATTGCTGGATTTAGTAAAATGAAAGCAAGTAGCCAATCATACATGCCACGCAGGAAGGGGAGAGGAGATCTACCGTGCCACCTACATCATGTATGTCCAAATTAGCAAAGCATGGCGGTGGATAAAACGAGAGAGGCAGGGGCAACCATCTCACCTGATTGGCATGCTGGCGTTCTGCCTTTATGGTCTCGATGGCGGCGTTGTCGTCTATTCCAGTGCCACTGCCAATGGCCTCAGCTGTTCGCTCCTCAGCTCCAGGCAATGCCTGCATAGCGAAAAGAGTCACATTGCATCACATCACATCACATCACATCACATAATCATCTTCATATTAACTATGAGTATGAATAGCCACCCATCCTCGATCGAGTCAGTTACGGTATAAACAGCAGTATTACATACCAGGTACTGATCGTAGTAGTATCGATAGACATACCCGGAGGATTAGCGGTTGTATGTACGATGCAATACTGCTATTAAATAGATGTCTCCACCTTCAGTCTTGACTCTTCATCACGGCGGTTGTGCTGAGGCAATCATAACGTATACAGCAAGCATGTACTGCCATGCTCATATCACTGTGAATACTGCCGGGATACTGCTGGAATACTGCTGTTGGAATGGCCACTTGTGTGCAGGCAGCAACTCGTAAACCTGGTATACCTGGTATACGATAAAAAGGCGTTCAGCGCATGGCTTGGTAGAGGGGTACCAGGTACCAGGTAGAGTATACTATGCTACACGTATTTATATGATACGTCTAAATAACCGCAAGTGCGGGACGGCACCCTTACAGCGTACTGTTTTTATTTAACACAGCTACAGCAGTATGTACTGCTAATATGAGCATATGATGAGCATATGCCTGTTATCTGGTACAAGTTCAGCTTCCAAAAGGCTGCAATCTACGAATACGATACCAGTATCATATGTATAGGTACCAAATGGACATTTTCCCGGAATACTTTCACTTTTCTCCTCCGGCCGCGTTTTTTTTCTCGCGCTATCGGCTGCTGGGCACGCAGGGGGGGCGCGTGTACACCACGGCGCAAGTGCGGGTCCCGGCCGAGGCCCGTGGGGCGTGCTCTGGGCCTTCAAAGTCGCGAATTCTGGCAAATAACTCAGGGGACACGTTCCGACTTGACACCGCCTCGCAACTATCATGTAAAACCTGCCGTACGACTGGTTTTTGGTTCGTTTTTGACCCACCACATGAACGGAACACACACAGCACGCACCACGAACGAGACAAGTATGAGGACCACACCGACTTGACATTGAACGAGGCACACATAAAGCGTCGTACAGCAGTAGATGATATCACGTTGCATGCATCTGCTCTCTCTCTGGGCTGTGTACATGCGCATTTTTCAAGTCTGGGCTGTGCAAATTTGGTCCCAACATTTTTCAAGCTACGCGTACGTGGAGTACACATACACAGATCTACGATGAGTACGTATGCATGCATATCATAAAAGTAAATCTACGTGAAACAATAGGCCGATCAACATGCGGACGAATATGTTGGTACAACAGTAGTACTGTACTACGTACGAGTACTGCTGAATGTTGTGGGTGCATGTCTAGACTTCAAACTACAAAGCAGCCAAGGCGCCACTTATCGAACAGCACAGCAACAGTACAGCAGAAGAAGCTGTATCACACGCAGTAGTAGCCGCTGCTCAGATTGTTGCCTTTGTGACGGCTGTGTGGTGTCCAGTATGCGTGCGCAGGACCCGTACCACACAGCTAGCAGGGGGGATCCAGCAGGTGTAGTTGTGACAGCTATATACAAACTATAGTATACCGCTGTGTTCTGTGTTTCTTTGTATAAGCGTGTCGGTGTGTGTATGTTTGATGTATCCTATTCCAGCAAACAAAAACCCTCTGATCGCGCAGTACAGCAGCGGTTGAAAACGGCAAAACAGCTAATACCCGTTACGAGTAGATGGATAACTCTTGATACTCGCGAGATTTTGGGCTCCGGGCACCCGGATACCCAGCTGTTCGACGGGTACCCTTAGACGAGTACTCGGCTGCTAAACGCGCACCAGGGTACACTGCTCTCCAGCGCAACAGCTAGGTCTAACTGCTGTGTGCTCTGTGTACTCACTCGTTGTGTATTGTGTATTGTATTTGCTCTGTGCTATGCTTTCGGTGCTGTTCTGTGTGCAGGCACTTTTTCTGTTTTATGTGTGTACTCTGGGTGTGCTCTGTGTGTTTGGTCTTCGTACTGAACTATTTTACACTCTATGTACTCTGTGTGATATGTGATATAATATGTGCTGCTGTAGCAGTATCCTACGAGGGCCTGCTCAGCCAGGGTCATCCATAACGAACAGAAAACGAAACTCACGAGTTGTGACATATAATCCAAGAATCTTTGCGAGTGGTGCGCGAGTGGGGCAGGGCCGGGCCTGTGATACATGTTGAAGTCACCGGCCGAATGACGACATAGATAGACTGCGATATTTCAATCTCCCGCGCCGCCGGTGTGGCCCTGCTGGCACGATGCCAATCTCACAGGTCGTATGCCCGGCCTCGCCCGGATTCTCAGGATCCTTTGCTTCGTTTTTGTTTGAGACGTGCCGCCTCCTCCTCGAGGTTTCGAGGCCGCAATGTTCTCGTTCGCCAGCGCCCAGCGGTTGCTTTGGGGAGCCGCTTGCTGCCCGCAATCGGTGTAGGCGACAGAGTCAGCTGTATGCCCTCATATCTGGTCTTTGGATATACCGTTGGGTTGCGTGGGTTATATACGAAGTACACTTATCATGCGCATTTACTGCAAAAATGTATTTAAAATACAGTAGTACGAGTAAAGTCATGACCAAAAAAGTGACGCAGATCGTGACTTCGATTCTTTACGTAAGGTTAAAACACTGAATGGCGTCAAGATTCACGAGTTGTTCTTCGTTAACCTACTCGATATAACAAATCACCATTCAACACAAATACAGCATTAATCGTAGTAGTATAGGTGCCTGCAGTTAAGCAATAACGTGTCGAGAAAAATGAGCCCAGATTGGCACGAACAATAGAAAAATTCGGTTAAAAAACACAGCTCACCAGTGTGGGATCGACTGTAAACCCTACACAAAATAGTTAGATCGACGTCGGAAACAAAATAAGCCGTTGAGCTTGGACGTCAAACTGAAGCTTCTTAACACCGGGAGCCCGCTGTACCTCAGATATGATATCATTTATGTAGTGACATGTATTTGTTTTGTATAAGGAATTGTCCTCCCTACTACTTTTCCCTCTACACTATACAGCAGCCTATGCAACACAAGTTTGCTCCAAAAAGGGTTCAAAAAGGGAAGTACGAAGCATGTGCGATCTATATTTTCAACTTGCGACACCCCCGGGATTTCAAGTGACCAACATCCCGAAGGGGAACCTTGTATATCCATACAAAGTAGTGCTGTAGGTATTGTAGTCTCTAACAGCAAGTACGTACCTGTAAAAGGCGAGAACATCGTTCAGAGGCGCCTGAGACCTGATTCGCAAGGGTGTCTGCCGTCTGGAACAACCCGTCGAACATGTCCTGGGCGTACTGCCAGGAGCAAGCAAACAGGGGTAGAGCACGCCAAAGTGAGAGTGAGCGGGAGAGGTATTGCATGCAGTATCGAGGTACGTACTACACAAGGTATTGAGGTTTGGCAGTGCTGCAGTATTGCGGAACCCATCATGCTTCTGGTGCTGCTTACACGGACAGATAATTCACGAAATATTCAAGAAACATACACGAATACAATTGGCGTTACAGCGTTACAGCGATCACGGCCTTGCCAATAAGCATGCACAGGACCTTTGCTACCTTTGCTACCGGTTGGGCACGCACGCATAAGCGCACATATATATACAAGGCGCTTCGCGTAGCGGGCGGTTCCGCCCGCTACGCTCGCTCGTCAAGGACATCACAACATAATGTGAAAGAAAGCCACAGGTGGCACATAAATTAAGGAGGAAACAGGCGACTTGCAAATGCCAAGAGCTCCATGCTCCAGGACAACAAAGCTGTACTCGTATGTTTGAAAGAGAAAATACAGCAACACGACTCACAGCACGGCGCCACGCTGCCTGCTGGGTGTGATTTGTGCCTTTTTCGTGATTACCTGGTAGGTGTTGTAGTACAACAGCAGTACTTCGTACTTTGTATGAAAGAGAAAGCACAGCACGCGGTCTTCAAGTTGTGAAATACGAAAAACAAAACCCACAAAACTGAGAAAGAAGTATGATACATACTCGTACTCGAACAAAACGACAGTACAGCAACACGGCTCACAGCACGGCGCCGTGCTGCCTGCTGGGTGTGATTTGTGCCTTTTTCGCGATTACCTGGTATGTGTGGTATTACAACAGCAGTACTTCGTACTTTGTATGAAAGAGAAAAGACAGCACGCGGTCAAGTTGTGATTTGCGAAAACAAAACCCACAAAACTGAGAAAGACGTATGATACATATTCACTCGTACTCGAACAAAACGACAGAAGAGTAAGCGAAAAACAAAAACGAAAAAAAACGGTCGGAAAAAATTGGAAAACAAGTATGATAACACGAAAATTTGATTTTAAAAAAAAAACGCCGCCGCGCCGTCGGGTCTCTATCATGGTTGCGCCTCTCGATTTTTTTTGGAACCTCTGTCATTCCTGTCAGCCTCGACGCTCTCCACCCACCCGCGATCACCTCGCCATCGATTCGGTCCGGGTCGAGCTCTACTGCCTTTCTGCCCTGATGAGCCCCGTGGCCCGCCTCGCGTGAAGCCCGGTGCTCACCATGGCCCTCGTTCGCGCGCTCGACCGTGTTGGTGTTCAAACTCGTACTCTGTACATAATATTTGTTCGAGAAATAAGCACCGCTTGGATTTTGTTTTACAGTCAGAACCAACCCTTATAAATTTGGGCAGGCTGGATTGTTGGCAGGGGCAGCAACGAATTCAAAGCCGCTTCATGCTTGCCTCGTGTCTCGATGGACACGCCACGCCTAGCCTCGAAAAAGGCAACCGCGTTCCTTCCGCCCCCCCCTCTACTGGCCAGCGCCCTCCCATACCCGCGATGGCTCCGGGCTCGCCGGCGCGGCCGTGCTCTGGGTACACGTACGAACACAACACCGAAAAGGCTCTCGCGAAAAAACATGTACGAAACAAAGAAAGGCTAGAAAGTAGAGAGAGGTCCGGCAAGTAATCGAAGGAGGCGACAGCAACAACAGCAGCAGTGCAGAAAGTAGCAGCACGTACTCGTACGTACGTAGAGCAGACAAAAACAAAACGCCGGCATGGATGCGCTTGTACGTACAGCAGTGGCCTTTTTTTCTTCTTTTTTTTTCGGTCGATCTTACGCCTGAGTTTTTAATATTGAAATTAGTCCAAAAACCGCTAACTCGAGAAGTTGTGGGCCGATTTCGATTCTGACCGAAGTTCTGAAGATCCATATTTTCACATTTTGGGGACTCTTTGAAAAATATTATCTTGATTTTAGTATTGAAAAAAAGTTACTTGATTTTAGTATGGATATTTTTTTTCCCCAGTGACTTTAGTCACTGGATGCTGTCGTGTCAGTTAATTTAAATCTCCAAATCCCCTTGCCTTTCAACAGTGTTTTGACGTCTAATTCCATCGATTTTCTGCAATCCCCTCCCCAAAACTTTCGTACTTAATCCAAGTTCAACCAATAAGTGGATCTGTCGACAACCAACCATCAATTCGATGGTTGATCTAATACATACAGTTAGCACCGGGATTCGTGACGATTTAGACGTAAAAATAAGAAAAAAAGTGTCCCGAGTTCACTAGTGGTCGGCAGCTGAAAAAACAACTCTTTAGGAAATAAACCAATCCGCGAAGGGGAAAAAAGACATACGTCACCACTAAAAAACTATTCATACCACAGCATTCTGAAAAAAAATGGAAAAACATAAGCCTGCATCGAGAGCACCGATATAGTTTTTCTGGCACCCTGTACAAAACAAACGCAGCCACGTTGATGCTACTGTTGTGCCCTCGTTGCTTGGATGTTCGCATGACCAGGCCCGGGGCGCAGAGTAGGAGCGTATACACAGACGCGCAAGCGTGAGCAGGTCACGCTTTTCGGGTGGCCCTTTTGAGCTTGGCGGGCCGGCAGTACGACAATGCTACTCCCCCGCGTACGTGGGCATCAAGTCGAAGGCTGACCATGCTTGCTGCTGCTGCATGTGATACCTGGTACCTCACACGTATACTGGTGGTACAACAGCAGCAGTACACCGCGATATCTCTCAGGTTGCCAGGATGTACCTCGCCGATACTCTGTGAGGCCGAGGGCACTCTCCATAGGAGTGTGCCCAACCTCTAGCTCACGTGCAAGTTACTGCTGTTGTGCTTGCGGCTTGGATTAGCACACCCATCATTATTTCAGTGGCGCAGACACTGCTGCTGTACGGGTACATACATAAATACGAGGACTTGATACCACGCTGTCCCGAGATATAAGCACCGCTTTATTGAATATTAATATTTAAAAGGTTATTATATTTCGGGACAGAGCGGTATCCACGAAGTATCGATACGTATCTCTATCCGTAAATGTAAGGTCATTTTTATGTTAATATATCTACTTAAACCGTCCTTATATTTGCGGACAGAGAGGTATCGTAGACATTATAACACGATATTTTTCCCGTACTCGTGAGACAGCAGTTAGTCTTGCTGCGTTCGCAAGGGGCAACTCGCTTCCCGCAGCATAAGACCCGACCACAGACGCCCTTCGCTGCCGCGATGGCACCAGGTGCGACGAGAGTGATAGCTAGGCGTGCGGCCGCGCCCGGATCTGGCGCCGTTGGCCCGATACAACGCAGGCAGTTTGTTTTTGTTTTATTTTTTGCCCTGATGACCTTGCAGTTTTTTTTTTTTTTTTTTCATCCCACGAGTTTCCCACGAAGAGCACCAACTTCTGAGTACAATTTCTCGCCAGCTATAACATGAATTCGAGCGTGGTTTGTTTTGCCGCATGCGCCAACTCCTAGTGAAGGGCAAGGCACCCATGAGTTCTTCAGCCATTTCAAATTGTTCTGCCCAGAGAGATAGATACGCTCATCCCCCCAAAATCCAAGTTTTCCCGTATATTTACCCTCCGTTAGACGTGAATATCAACTGCAGATAAAAAAACATCCTGCCATCCTCTCGGTTCCCACCCAATACACGTGTGTGTCGAACATCATCGCCTGATTCGTTTTCAGTGTCGAGTTTTTCGTAATACACTGCCATCCTCCAATGTAGTCTAAAACCAAGTTAAATAAGACGGTGGCAAATATTTTTCAACTGATTTTTTTTCCATTTTTTTTAACGGTTTTGTCAATAGACCGGACACTTTTTTGGGATATTTCGTCTTGAATCCCGGTGCTAACAGTTTTGGCTCTAACGTTTTAACAGACACTCGAATAATCTGTCGCTTAATCACGCACGAATTCAATTTTTCATCTTGTTTTTTTGGGCTCAGCTCTTTTTGCGTCAATTTTAAGTTGTTTCGTGCGCGACCAGGGCCGAGGGCCCACAGCAGCAGTAAAATGCTACTATATTTCCCATACCGGTACGTATGAACCACGTACTACGTACAAAACCTGGACATGATGAATACCAGGCATAGCTACAAACTACAACACTTAACAGCCGAGGCGGCGGGGAGCGGGTCGGAGCGCAGCCCCGACCTGTGCCCCGCCCAGCTGGCAACCCCGTCCGTGTATGCGTGTCCGTGGAACATTGTTTGAATTCAATCGCCAAGAAGCGGAGTGGATCAGACGGTCGTTCGTGTGTGTGATGAGAGGCGCAAAATCAATCGTCCTGGTCTCGTCTCGATGGTCCATGGCCCATGCCATGGGCGAGTCCGAGGTCCGAGTCCATGATCCACGATTTTAGTAGCAGCATCACATCATCATCAGCAGTATGTACGTAAGAGTTCTCGTATCATACGATTGATTGCGGATTGAATGAGCGCTATATCCGGTCGCCCCGGTGGTCTAACTGGTAGCCACGAAGCCTGTAGGGCCGGATGTCGAGGGTTCGATTCTCCCCATGGAGGTTTTTATTCTCAAATGACACCGACTGTCGAGAGCGCATATTATAGCGTGGGTGAGCAAAATTCGACGAAAGTTGACGAGGGAAGAAAGTGCTGAAATCTTCTCGCGATAAAAACCAAGGCAAGAACCGTAGTGGGGGAGGAGGGAGAGGAGCCTACTTTGTGACCCCGGATCTGAGTTACGACTAGGGAGGGAGAAAGACGGAAGTGCGAAGATCATAAATGGGATGGAAAAAAAAAAAAAAAAAAAAATCACCAAACTTCACAGGCAGGCGGGGCGGCGGGGAGTGGGTCGGGGCTCCGCCCAGCCGACACACCCCGTGCGCGAAACAAAAGGATCGCTTCATTCCGTAGATTTTTGCTCATAATCACGATTTTATGATCTAGGTCATTCGAAATGTAACGCCAAATGAAACGACACAACAAGTTACGCCGCTCGACATCATATACTGCTTGACACGTCGCACATCGCACATACGTACGAGTACACCCGGAATATCTACGATTGCCAATTGAATGCACAACGAATACGTACAGCCGTGAAAGTGCAAGAAGAGTACTTGTGGCCACACTTCACATCTGCAGGCTTGGCGGCGGGGAGCGGGGACCCCGTGTGTGCGAATCAAGGGTTTTGCCTCGCTCTTCGTATGTATGGATTATTTATTGATCTGATGGAATAGCGGAGTGCGTCAGACGTAGTCTATTTCTACGACAACTGTCACAGCAGCAGCAGCTGTACAGCGGTAGTTCTTGTTTTTGTTCTTCCAGTTCAAATTATTGCAAGCAGGATCAAGGGGGAAGACTCAACTGAAACACAGACAGATATCACAAAGCAGTTTTTTTTTTTTAAAGTATTTAGTACGTACGTGGAGTTCTCGTACCAGGTATTATATCATAGGATCGAATGCGGATTAAATGAGCGTTATATCACCAAACCTCACAGACAGGCCGGGTGGCGGGGAGTGGGTCGGGGCGTAGCCCCGATCAGTGCCCCGCCCAGCCGACATACCCCATGCACGAACCAAAAGGATGGCCTCATTCCGGAGATTTTTGCATGAATGGAATCGCCAGGAGGCAGAGTGGGTCTGCCAATCTCGAAGAAGTTTCACTGGGACCGCATGCAGAGCAACCCCTCTGCATGCTATGCTATCTTGAAATTAGTGTGGATATTTGACTTGATTTTAGTGTAGGGGTTAGACCCCGGGCGGGAAAGCCCTCCGAATACGCTGGGAACCCCTCCCCTCCCGCGAAAAGCCCGGAAAGTAGAGAGAGGTCCGGCAAGTAATCGAAGGAGGCGGTGTCGAAGTGGGAGGCCTGAGAGGCCAGGGATGGGTCAACCCGGCGATTTGAGAAGAAAGACAAAAGTAAGTATGTCTATGTGGGTTGCTCGTGCAGTGAGTGAAATCTGTGTGCTCTACCCCCATAGTACTACTATAGTAGTACACACATTTCATGAGGGACGTAATCCGTGGGGCGTGACATGAGAGGCGCAACGTAACACGGGAGACTCAATGCTACGTACTCGTAGCTTCATCCAGTAAAGCATATTTGTTGTACAACAGCAGATCTATATTCCTATGTTAATAGCCCTATGATATTGCGATACGGCCGCGTTCAAAAAGTCAGCAGGCATAAATATCCGCATCGTATGCAGCAGACATATGCATACGCAGCAGACATCACTATCAACCCAGGAGGTGAGGGACGACATCAATATAATATCAACATCAGTATCAACATCAACATCAGTATCAGTATTTACATTTACACTACGAAAAAAAACGCGAAACCTGCGCAACTTCTACTACCTGTACTTACAGTCAGTACTACCCCGAAAAGCTGCATTCTGTACATATCATAAGAAGTCAACATATTACTTGGAACTGCTGTACTTCCAAGTCGTACGATCATACCATATCACATTTCTATAATTACAAACAGTACAGCAGGTATAGCAGGCCATAATGTCATAAACGGGACGTCAAGTTTCGATTCCCTCCGTAAAAACGTAAAACCAAAGAATTTTACACGTATGATAGACGTATACGAGAAGGTAAGTTTAAGTTGATCACAGGGGTACGTAAGATACCACCCCCCAGGGCCGATACGCCTTCCAAAAAAATCACCCCCGGGGGGTCCCACATGAAAGTCCTCATGCGGTAGTACTGATATCTTTCGGCAGCGCACGTCATCGAGAACGACGACAATATTAGAACAGGCGTAGAGCCCTTCCGCACGGGCGGCCCATCACCGTGGGCACAACGCGGCTGGCTGTGGCCCCGGAGGAGCCAGTTGCGCCGACACGGTCTGCTGGCGCGTCTCTAGCCACGAGCGGGACCACGATCGCCCGTTCTTCGCCCGCCCGCAAACCACCCCTGCTGCTCCTGCGCCTCAAGCTCCGGCAGCAGCGCTAGACGACCCAGCCACGGCAACGCGTGCGTGCCACGCCAGCCACAGCAGCAAGTCCTGCAACTGCGCCGGCAACGCGTGCGTGCCACGCCAGCCACAGCAGCAAGCCCTGCAACTACGCCAGCCACAGTGTCTGTCTGCAAGTATTATGGGTATTCTTAGGCGATGTTATCACCCCCTCTGGTAACCGACTGGAAGCCCCAAAATATGCCAATCAACGCGGCTTGCGGTATCACCCCCCTGTTGCCACCTCCCTATTGATAATTAATAGTAGCTGCCTCAAAGCGTCAAAATGTGCCAATTGTCGTGGCTTGCGGTATCAACCCCCTTATTATCACTTATCATCACGGCTGGGGTGGGTGTACCACGTGCCAAATATGACCCCATTGTACTCTTATCTCCCCCAGTGGCAAATGATGCAAAGCTCGAATAAACAAGTCCATTACTACCGTGGTACGTTAGATACCATCCCACCACAGGAAACCAACCAGGGTGTGATGAAAAAAATGCAAAACGCGATTTAGTTATCCCGTGGGGTGGTTCCTTACGTCAGATACAGTATACACTGCCGTAGTCTACGACGTACCTATTAATATTATGATAGTATACATATGAGCATACATAACCCATTTTATCAGGTAGTCGGTCGCCCCGATGGTCTAATGGTATGGTACCTTCGAACGCTTCTAAGAGTTGATTTACGGAGTTCAAACCCCACGTGGGTCGGACTTTTGAGATTATTTGCCAAAATAAATAAAAAACGGAATCCAACTGCTGCGAGCGCCTATTAATAGTATCGTGGGTATGCACAATTCGACGAGAGTCGACGAGGGAAGAAAGGGCTGAAGTCTTCTCGCGATAAAAATGCAAGGCACGGACCGTAGTGGGGGAGGAGGGAGAGGAGCCTACTTTGTGACCCCAGATCTGAGTTACGACCAGGAAGGAGAGAGAAAGGAAGGGCGAAGGTAATAAGAGGGATGGAAAAAAACAAACAAAAAAAACAGCGTACTACAGAATCAACATGCTGCTTCCAGGATCAGCTCGTAGTGCTGCGTAAATATCCAATACCAGGTATGATACAGAGAACTACTATAAACTCGTCTGGGCTGGTCGGTGTTACTTGTAAACACCTACCAGGTATATAATTTCGGGACCACAGGTCGTTGTTACCTGCCCGTGTCGACAGCTCTTCGCGATGAACGGTCCACCTGATAGACACCTTTTCGAAACCAGCCCAACTGAATGGCAGCTCTTCGAAAACGGCTACTATTTATAAATGTTTTTCGGTATTCTTGGAGACATCGTCATACAGGTCATCAGACAAAGCTGATAATGTACAGCAGCAGCACACGATGAACTGCTGCGATAGCTCATGCCGAAGTAATGTGGCTGTGGCGCGGGAGCTACATGCAGCAGCAGCAGCAGCAGCAGCAGCAGCAGCAACGGGCGGAAGCAGCGGGCGCTTTGGTGCTCAACCACCATAACGTAGTTGCTCGACGGCCGGCATTTATACTGCAGCAGCTTCGCCGCCAAGTGCTTTGCCGCCAAGTACTTTGCCTGAGACATCGCCATACAGGTCATAAGACAGAGCTGATGATGTACAGCAGCAGCACACCATCAATTGCTGCGATAGCGCATGCCAAAGCAATGTGGCTGCGGGCGCGGGAGCTACATGCAGCAGCAGCAGTAGCAACAGGCAGAAGCAGCGGGCGCTTTGGTGCTCAACCACCATGACGTAGTTGCTCGACGGCCGGGGTTTGTACAGCACCAGAGAGAGACACCAGCATACACATTATCAGATAGAAGAGCTCATGATGTACTGCTGTACTGCAGCACATCAAGTAGTACTCAATCGACTACTGCGACGGTAGCTCAGGCAGAAGGAGTGTGGCTGCGGGGACGGAATTGTATTCCGTGATCATATGCGTTTATTGCTATGCTGCTGTACAGATCAGCATCAGGCCGAGCGGATGATCATGTATGTACAGCAGCCAGTAAAGACACTGTTTTCAGACCATCAGGTACCATGTAGCGTAGTTACTCGCCGGATGAAATAGCTTGCTTTTTTTGGACTTTCCACCACATGCAGCAATGAGTTCCTGCATACGAATTATAGACTACTGTAGTTCGCTCTGGCAGCGCCACTTTGCAGGCACATCGTACGTATACTCGGATAGTACAGGACACCTATTAAGAAACGGGGAATCTGGCCCAGGCTGGATTTCTTATCTGAGCGAGGGTGCTTTCTGCACTAATTTCAATATAAAGACTTCCGAGTTTCTTATTTTCCTCTAAATCTCAGGGTGGATTTCTTATTATCCTGTTTCTTATCAGGTATCCTGTACTTTAATAGTAGTACAGAACAGGACACCTGATAAGAAACAGGAAATATGGCCCAGGCTGGATTTCTTATTTGAGAGAGGGTGCTTTCTATACTAATTTCAAGTTAACGACTCCCGAATTTTGTATTTCCCTCTAAATCTCAGCCTGGATTTCTTATTAGCCTGTTTCTTATTAGGTGTCCTGTACTGCAGGCAGCGAGCATTCAGCGCGTTGGACAGTGCGGGGTGCGGGGTGGGGCATAGCCAGTAAGTAGACTGATGATGAGATGTCGCCAACGTGTGATTTGAGGTCTGAACTCTGAACCAATACTGGGGCTTGGAATGTTTCTCGGCATGCGCGGCGTGGTTCATACGGGTACATAATAACAAACATGCTACGTTTGCATGCACTATTTCAGGCATTTTACCCCTTGAAACCAGACTACATGAATTTTGTATACCATTTATTCTTGCGGCGCTGAACAGGTTTAAGGTATTTTTTCAGGCATTTTACCTCTTGAACCAAACTGTAGGATTTGCGTTGGGGCGCTGAACAAGTTTCAGGCATTCTTTCAGGCAATTTGCCCATCTACACAAAACTACTTGAAACTGGTATAGGGTTTGTATTGAGGGGCACCGAAAAGGTTTTAGGCACGTCTCAGGCATTTTTTAAGGCAAATTACTTAAATAGATAGGCACGTTGCTTAATTTTAGCAGAGGCTCGCCTTAGACGCTGTTTCGTGCCTTACGTGCCTTACTCCCGTAAGGCAACGTGCCTGCGCTCGAAAAGGGGCAATAAGGCGCGTTTTGTGCACCAAAATAACGCCGTTAGATACAAACTCCCTGAAAACGGGGTTTGGGATCACCACCTGGGTTGCTTTGCCCACAAAATTAACTAGTTTTTTGGCCTTTTCCTGCCAAAAAATCGACACCTGGAAGCCCCACCGCTCTATTTCTTTGTACGATATTCCGCAATTCTGCTCTAACTCCAGCCTCACAGCTAATCCGAAAGTGCATCATCCTGCGATGGACTCTTTGGTGCTCTCACTACAGCAGTATGGCAGAACGGCAGCTCTCACTACAGTAGTGTGGCAAAACGGCAGCAGTTTTCGTGATCTCTAAGCACCGCGACAAAGTCGCTGAAGTTTGAAAATGTGGTTCCAGGTCATTGGATTTGTCATTTATAATACTGTGGCCAAGTTATTATTTGGAGCTGCAGCCATGGTGGGCAGTTCTCGTACGTATGAACATCAGAAAAAAATCTCAACGATCGCGAGGGCGTCCGAAAAGTTTTTTTCGACACCTAACTATCTAAAATGGTCAGAATGGAAAACCAATCGAAGCACTGCTGTGATCGCTGGACGATTTAGCACAAAACAATCACTTGATTTCAAAGACCCCCAAGTTATTGGTTTTTGGAAAAATTCAGAAACAAAACTTGTTTTGTGCTAAATCGTCCAGCGATCACAGTGATCACAAAGTGCTCCGTTTTTTTTTCCATTCTGACCATTTTAGATACTGTAGTTAGGCCGTTTCTTACGGATTTTTTTTTGAGGTTCATAAATGGACCCCTTTTGACTCGTCTGTTTGTGACTCCATTTTTGAAGTCTTCGCAGCCAAGTGTAGTTTCTTAAGGAAGCGTGTGACAAAAAAAAAGCGTTTCATTTTTTTCGTATATATGAGGCGGAGACCTCAAAAGACGAGAGACCACACATAAACCAGGTATGATATTATACCAGGTATATGATATGTATACAGCAGCAGACAGCAGTGCTACTGCCACCGTACGAAGCAGGTACCACCCAGATCGTACTCGTCCAAAGCAAACGTTTGCATCGAGCCAGCCCAACATCGCCTAGCACGTGCCGCCTCTCCGCGCGCAGCTCTTTCGACCCCAAGAGAGCGGTGACGGATGCCGAGCGTGCTCGGCTAGTCGAGAGCATCGTGTCGGCTCTGTATAGGGACAAAACACACGCTCACAGCAAGATGCTGCAGCAGTATTAGGATACAAGCTGCTCAGCGAGAGCTCGTTCGTCGATAACTCCTCAAGATGATCGACGGCTCACATCCACCTCATCGTCCCTCCCCGATGCCGTAGTGAGAGTTCCTGACTGAGGGCCGGCCGAGGAGTGTGGGCTTGTACGCGGCCGCTTCTTCAGTCCGTATATACAGCAGCTCTACTACTACTGGTGTGCCGGTTAGATGTATAATCGTACGAGTGCTGTTATACTAAACGTAGTGTGCATATAAAACCTATACAAAGGCTCAAATATGAACCTCAGTTTGTAACCTCTGACCCTGATCATTCTGGGGAGCAGAATGATCGAGGTGGCCTGGTCAAACTGATGTTCATATTTTTTCGTGATCAAACTTTGTCGTTTTGAGTTCCATAAGATGCTGTTTTTTTGCCCTTGGTCAAAAGGGGTCCATTTATGAACCTCAAAAAGAAACCCATAAGAAATGGCCTTAGGTGTCGAAAATAACCTGTTCGTGACGCCCTTGACGATCGTAACTTTATTTTTGTTCCAGCTCTTCAAGTCGAAAACACAGTGTTTTTTACGTCCACATATCTTTTTTATTGCAGGTAGGTCTCAAGCCGATTGCGGCGTTGGTGATATTAATCCCCACGTGCACCACCCTGGAACACATTCTTAGCAACTGGCAATAGGACAAACAGTCAAACGACGAACCCGTGGAGAAATCGAGAACCACCTCAACAAATTCTCGGGAAGCTGTGGAGAGCATCTGGGAGAGTCTACCGGACCATTGCTGTGCTAGGAGGGCTATCCCAAAGTTTACCACCGCGGTTGCGACAGCCCCTGTCTGTATACACGAGCACACGCTCAATCTTGGGCGATTTCGTTAAGGTTTACCACCGACGAATACCTTACCCTCGACCCCAGGACTGCGGTAAGCTGAACGCGTACAGTCCGCTGTTGTTGCTGTACTGCTTGTTGTTGAACATATCCCTTTCCGTCGGTGTATGCAGTAGTGGTCCCTCTATAATGCCGGTACCCGTCAGCCAATTTGACCGGCACGATAGCGGGCACCGGCACTATATAGAACTGATAAATGTATAGGTTTTAGTATACCCGCTCAATTCCAGGGCAGCCGAGTTCACCGGCACTATAGCGGGCTTTGGCACTATTCAACCGACACTATACAGGGACTACTACTGCTGTGCACGCATGCACGCACATCCGCACTGCGGTTGGTGTATCTTGAGCTGTGCCGGGGTATCTATGAAAATGCAAGCTGCAACATTGATTGTGATGTTCCTGGTACAATGTTACCACAAATTCATTACGCTGCTACTCTGACAAGTCTGACAAGCACATTTTATCCTACTGCTGTGCTGCTGTATTTGTAGTCCGATCGTGCCCGACTCTGTCGTATGTGATGAATATACCGTATATACCTAACCTATGTTTCCACCTATTATGGGTGATGACAACCAAAAAAAGCAAAAAAAGTTGTCATCACCCATAGGTTTCCACTTCTCTTATGTATCAAACGCGCGCTACATAGGGTGAAAAAAGGCTGTAAGGGCCCGTACAAACGGAGCGTTTTGACCCTAAAAACAAAACCTAAAAACTAAACCTAAAATGAGTTATGAAGATTCACTCCCTCTGATTGGCGAAACAGACAAAAAGATACCCAGGAGACCGCGATGGGATATTTTTGCTCTTCGGTTTTGTTTAATCGAAAATCGATTAAAATGACCCTAAAAACAAAACACGAAGAACGAACAGCCCAGCGAGAACGGAGATCATGGCGACAACCGCAGCTCAGAACGCGAACGCCCCGTACACTGGACAGCCAGAAGACAGAGAGCAGACAAGGCGCGAACAACACGCGGCTGGTGCCAGGCAATGCAGTGTTCAACGCCGTAGCCAAAACCGTGGCTCATGGGGCGGTCCAAGTCGAATTGCGTGCTGCTGTACATTCAAAAACCATCTGTTGTAGCAAGCGGTGAAACTTTTTGTGCAGCACCCGTACTTTATCCAGCGCAGATCTCGCGCTCCAGGCTACGGACGCCATTGCAGCAGCAGCGTATGGTCGGCTAGCCATGTGGGCACACTCTCCTCTTTTTTCAGGGCTGGGCGTCGCCTCTACCGCAGCTGGGTGGTGCATTACTGCTGGTCTTCCGCCTTGACCGTTGACTCGTCTTCGCTTTTGTTTTTCGCTTTTGTTTTTCACGCGTATCCTGCGTTTGTACACCATCTTCGATTTTGCACTAAAAACCTAAAGTCTGTTCGTTTTTAGGTTTTGTGTTCCTCGTTTGTACGGGCCCTAAGGCACGTCTAAGGCATTTTTTACGGCATTTGCCTTACTAAGCCAGATAAGGCATTTAAGGCAAAAAGGGATGCCTTCAAGCGGGCCTTAACCCATTTTTTTTTGCCTGCGCCGCCCTTTACGGCGCATGCCTTAACCCGATTTCGGCGTCCGTTAATCGCTCGTAGGGCTTACGTCAGTACGTCAGGCATACGTATAACTATCTTTTTGCCTACGTACAACCAGTCGTAGCATATGGTACTCTACTCGTATTCTGTTTGAGGAAGATGCAGTTTGTGTATTGGCGTTGCGTCATTACGTACTGCTCTCGTACCACAGGTGGAAGAAAAGTGCACCGGTATGCGGACCGCACCCTTGGTTCTCAAAAAGAGATGCTCTGCTGGGTTCTACTGCCATGCTCCTGCAGGCGCCCTTGACGATGTAGCAATACGCACAAGAGCGTTGACAAAACACTGGGGGGACCAGTAATGGCCGAACACCCACGCTGCAAAAGCGAGGCAAGCAGGCAAGCAGGCAAGCAGGCAAGCAGGCAAGCAGGCAAGCAGGCAAGCAGGCAAGCAGGCAAGCAAAAGAAATATGCACAAGCAAAAAAAGGCATCCCTTTTCCCTTCCAGCTTACCGTTGCAAGTGCTCCGAGTTGGGCTAGAGTGCCGACCATGCTCGCCATGTTCACATCCTCCAGGACCTGGGTGCCCTGCGCTCCTTGACCAGATGGGCCTTGCCCATAAATCTCCGGGGCACCGAGATTCAGCGCATGCGGAATCGGTCTCATGGTGAGAGGCATCTTGAATGCCCCACCGGAGAGAGTAGCTCTACGAGTGCAGCAACTTGACTAACCAGATAATTTTTTACGAAGAGCACGGGGTTTCCACAAATTTTCGCGGGCTTCGCCCGCGGAAATAAATTAAGTGTTGCCACCGGGGGGTATGGTTCCATGATTGGAAAAATAGTGACCTAGTCACGAAACCGGGCAGCTACTGATCAGAAACGGGCAGAACACCCACCTTTGCCAGCACCCTTACATAGCTTCCAATCCCAGCAGCCTAGGAACCCCAGTTGTAGTCAATTCGGTGTCCTACAGCGCTCAAACGAGCTGCTGCCAACGCAGGGATGCGCCTGAAAAAAGTACCATAGTGCACAAACGGTGCGGCGGAACCTCCGACGCAGCACTTGAACTTCAATGCGACGCTCATAACTCGCGCGATCTAGAATAGATTGCCATAAAACTTCGCACACTAGTAGGTGGCCGTATGGCAGCAGCTCTGCCGCAGAAAGAAGCTCCAAATCCAATTATTTGGATGCGAAATCTGCAATGATGTGCGAAAACAGGCTCGTACGTAGGTACCGTACACTAAACTTACCGTAAGCAATCGCGCTAGTGTATAGCAACCAGGCGATAGCCCGTGCTGTTGTGGTTGCATAGTACTTTGAATTGTGTCTCTACGTGCACTACACGTGATTATATCGTCGAAGTCGTGATCGGTATTGGTACGTGTCTCGTCAAATTTCTAGGTTGCGCCGCATGCTATTCTGTACCAGAACTAGAGGTGTGGGCACCGGGAGGCGAAAAAAAAAAACCGAAAACCGGATAACGAGGCGTTATTATCAAAACAAAAAACCGGATTAAACCGGTTTTTTTCATCCGGTTTTAACCGGTTTTCCGAAAACCGGTTAAAACCGGAGGGTAACGTGAAACGCCTCCAAATCATTGAACATGACGGCATGTTTGGGTGAAAAGTGTGTTGTTTATATGTGGATTCCGAGCCACAACCACAGCGCACGGGGTGACGTGATTTCAAGGTATAAAACATTGTTGTTGTTCAGAAGACATTGCCGGTGCACAGGTACTATGTTACTATTAATAGGGCGTTCTCCGCGACCTGTCTTTTTTTCCTATGCATATATATGCCTTGCAG
>MEHQ01000639.1:0-14445 GCA_008828725.1 Saccharina japonica
GGGCGGGGGTGGTCTCAACCGCACCGTCACGCTGTTTTAAGCCCTCAAGAACTGCGCCTACGTTTCGGAGACAGATGAAGTTACACTCGGACGACTCTTGCTTGCAGTAAAAGGGAGAGCGCTTTTACTACTGCTGGACGCTTAGGGCGGGGAAGGGCGGAGGGGCATATACCCATGCGATCATGGATATTGCCGAAGTCGTACGACCATAGACCCTCGCGTCCCTACAATGCCGGGACGGAGCACGTTGGGTTTTCACCGACCAGGCAAAGGGGAGAGGGGGGGGGGTGGAGGGGTAGAGTTCATGCGCCGTACATTCCATGAGAAGGTCATGAATGACCCTGACGGTATATGGCGAGACTGCCCACTGCCCTTGGAAGCCCTTGAACTCTCGCGGGGGGGTTTCCTGCCGGAATGGGATGTTGCGCACGGGGAAGGAAGACTTAACCCTCTCGGGAAAATTGACGATTAAAATATGATGATTACGCGCTACGGCCACTGCGTGGTTGAGGAGTGATACAAAATCGGTGTCCGAATGAACAACGCAAGTAGTCGCCCGGCGCGGGCGCAGCAAGGCAGAGTCCGTGTCCACCAGAAGGGCTGAGGGTGTGGGAACGCCAAGGAGTTGCATACCGGCAAAAGGCGTGTGTGTTCTTGGGGTTTCAGAGGGGAAAATTGACGATACAAAATGGAGATTACAGCAGCAGCGACGGCCACTGCTGCGTGGCTGAAGGGTGATACAAAATCGGTGTCCGAGTGAACAACGCAAGTAGTCCTCCGGCACCATCGCAGAGCATGACCCTGCCCGTATAATGCTGGGCGGTGCCCACGCTGCTATTAATAGTAGACGGTTGATTTAACACAAGAAAAAAAAAAAAAAAAACGTTTTCTGGTCCCTATCTCTTAACCCCTTCAGAACTGAAAAAACTTCCCACACTAATTTCAAGTAGTTTGTCCCCAAAATCGTGGGACCGGTTCTTAAGGGGTTAACAGGAGTCCGTCCCCAAAAAGGGGTAAATAGTAAATAGATGACCCCGATGGGCAGGCAATCAATCCCATGATCTATATGCGTAGTAAATAGGAGCAAACATTGTTACTAAAAATAGGTAAATATATAGGTTTTTGTGTGTACCCTCGTAGGTTCTATTTAGCTATGCATGGTCCCCCGTGACACAGTCGAAACAAACGGTGTTAGGTATGTATCATACGAGTAGCAGTTCCTTCCGTCGACAAGAAGCCGCATATGATAAACAGACAGAAATACGTGCCCAAAAACACGGCTATCATCGCACCCCCGGTCGTAGAAGGTTGTCTGGCCCGCCGCTCTCTGCTTGGGGTGGGTTGAGGGTCGAGGGGGGCTCTTATGGCACCTATATACCTGGTCGAAGAAAAGCCGCGGCGGAATAACCACTTAACAATTTGTTTCGACCGCATGCTGCGACCTTTTTTTCAGCATCGGACTGCTGTACAGAAAAACCTAAACCTGACTTTTTTTTCCAGGTGTTTTGTACCCACAAAGGGAGGTCGCTCCAAAACGGGTTAAGGTTGGCGGCGCCAAAAAATAAAGGGGGGGAAACCCCACTTTCGAGTTATAGGGCCATTCTTATCAAAGCCATGAATTTCCAAAAATTCAAAAAACAAATCGGTCAATTTTCTGTGTTTCCATTTTTTCGTTTTTTTGTTTTCCAAATATTGGAATGCGAAACCTTCCAACCATTTTTTCCTCTAAAGAATTTCCAAACTTTGGAAATATTCCTACTTTTTCCACTTCTTCCTGTTTTTCTTGGAAAAGAATATTGGAAATTTTGGGGAAAAAGTTGTTCGATAAGAATGCTCCTTAGAGCCCGTTTTAACGAAGAAAAAAAAAATCAATTTGGAAAAAAAAAAATCAAATCGGCTTTACATTGGTCAACACACGCACCAGCACCCCCCAAGATTCGGAATCTTGGGGGGTGCTGGTGCGTGTGTTCGAATCTTGGGGGGTGCTGGTGCGTGTGTTGACCAATGAAAAGCGATTTTTTATTTTTATTTTTCCAAATTGAATTTATTTTATACTCGTTAATATGCGCCCTTGTATCTGAAGCGTCCGCCGTCACGGTCCAACATAGAGAATGAACCCAACGCACGCACACAAGTTGACGACGCGGGCTGCGATTGAGGTCGTACGTAGCACTTTTTTTGGCTGAAACGATTCTTGAATGACTATTGGTATGCTCCTTAGGGCCCATATTAACGAGTACAAAATAAATTCAATTTGGAAAAAATAAAATTAAAAATACGCTTTTCATTGGTCAACACACGCACCAGCACCAAAGATTAGGATCTTTCATTGGTCAACACACGCACCAGCACCAAAGATTAGGATCTTGGGGGATAATCTTGGGTGGTGGTGCGGGTTCTGACCAATGAAAAGCGGATTTGATTTTTTTTTTTTCCAAATTGAATCTTTTTCTTCTTCGTTAAAACGGGCCCGTTTTAACGAAGAAGAAAAAGATTCAATTTGGAATTTTTTTTATTCAAATCCGCTTTTCATTGGTCAACACACGCACCAGCACCAAAGATTAGGATCTTGGGGCATAATAGTTGGTGCTGGTGCGTGTGTTGACCAATGAAAAGCGAATTTTTATTTTTATTTTTCCAAATTGAATTTATTTTATACTCGTTAATACGGGCCCTTAACCCAAAATCGTATGACATTCCTTCTTCTTATGCTGCAACATTTTTCATCATTTAGTTTCTACGTGGGTAATGGAACTAACTGTTCATCGAGTACCCGTACATGCTCGTACGTCGTAGCACTTTTATTTTCCTCCAAAACAAATGGTATTGGGTAAGGTATACAGAATCGAAATCGATACGATATACTGTACACCGAGATACGAAAAAAACGCCAGTCTCCACGAGGGTGGCCGATTTTTTTTATCGACATCTCACAGATTTTTTTGTTCGTTTGGGGGGGGAGGGGTGTACTCATGTTGTGCACGGCCGTAGTCATATGACCATAGACCCTCGCATCCCTACAATGCCGGGACGGAGCGCGTTGGGTTTTCACCAACCAGGCAGACATTGCTTGCACCAAGCGCGAAACGCCGTGAGGTATTGGGCGAGTCGCATGGAGGGTGAGCTGCATCCTGCTAAGAACCGCCTCTGAGGCGGACTTGCATATGGACGACAGCTTCAATGAGTTAATTTAATTTCTGGTGTGGCCACTTCCGGAGACAGCAATGGGTTTTACTATGTAACTGCCTCGCGGACGCCTTACCATATTAACACTACGTGAAACGACCATTCCCCTTGTGCGGAACAAAGGTTCTCCACCCCGCACAAATGATCTACTCGACCGCCAGCTTTGGTGACCGCCAAAAAAAAATAACAAAAAAAAACGGCACCCTGGTTGTCTAGCTCACGCAGCGAGTAGCGTGTTTTACAGCGTCGTTGCCAACCGACGCCAACCCAACCTATAAATATCATATATTTATAGTGGGGGGGGGGGTTACTAAAACCAAGTGAAAATAAATGAAAATAAGGATGCATTTTTTATTCCATTTTCTTATTTCATCATGTGATCACAACGGTTGCAACGGTTTTCTATTCCGACCTCTGGGGGTGTGGTGTGTCGTTTTCTCTTTTTTCTGGACGCCCCTGGGTACTCTATAAGATTTCGACATGAAAGTTCCCTTATCAGAGATGATGCACCTGCATTCAGTGCATACATATAATACATTGATCCACGGTAGGCAGTAAAAATCCCGAAGCAAAACCAATGGCGCCGCTTGTTGGTGACATATGGTATTCCGTTTGTCATCCTCGAACCTCGAATAATGCATATGTACTCGCACACACGAAGAAACGGGCTCGAAGCGTGACTGGCGCTGTTGCACGCGAGGAAGGCCGGGGTGCGAGGTGGCCAGGCGACCAAAAGCGGAGAGCATGCAAAAACTTGCTGTTATTCGTGTTTTTGATTGTGGGTTTCCATTGCCCTACTTGGCAAATATTGCTGGGGGCGGAACGCCTCCCCACGTAGCTAATAGTACCATTAATGTAACAAGGAATACCTAAGTGATGGTTACTTTCCTTCGCCCGTTCGTTGCGTTACACAGCACACAGCATATTCTGCGTTTTTACTTGCATGCATGAATGTAACAAGGAATAGTGATGGTTACTTTCCTTCGCCCGTTCGTTGCGTTACACAGCACACAGCATATTCTGCGTTTTTACTTGCATGCATGCGCCTTCCGTCGACCCTGGAAGAAGAAAAAAAAAGCATGCAAAAAAAAACGCACACACAGCAAGACCGATACATAACGCATCCAAAATGACTACGAGTATATACGTTACGTAGTCTTGGGCCGTGTGGCATAAAACGGTATACCGTTGCCAGAAAACGGTATCCCCGTTTTTGGCTTGATGGGCCGTTTGCTTATTGTATACCGTTAACTGGCGTAAAAACCGGCGGTGTACCGTTTTATGGCGACTTCTCGGATTATTACGGACACTTTGGGACTTTTGCTCATATATTTAGAAGACCACAAGAATCTGTGGAACTCCCATCACATCGTTGGTATTTGCTCCTCGAGGGATCTAAAGCTTGAGGAGGCCCCCGTCGCCAACCGACCATCTGACATCTGACACATGCTAAGGTACGTACATAGAGGTGCACAAAAATAAAAATTCTGAGGGCGGGTGGTCACTTGGAGGAGCTCTTATACGATACCTCACCCGAAAACCGATTTAAAGATGGAAACAAAAAAAAAAGAGAAATGCCAACCCGATGAGAAACCCCTTAGAAACTTATCCAACACTAATCCCAAGTGGTTTGTCCCCAAATATGTGGGACCAGTTCTTAAGGGGTTGATGGCCTAAATAGGTATACCGAAAAAAAAAAAAAACATACTGCAGAAAAAAAAAATGTGGCATTCCGACGATTTTTGGTTAGTAAGGGGACCGCCGTCGTTCAGAAATCGTTTTAGCAAAAAAACGGTACAGTTGTAGTAGTACCCCAATGTCAAAACGGCACAGTAGTAGTAGTAGTAGTACCCCAATGTATTGTACCACGCGCCACGCGACATTCTCGCGACCAAAACGCCGAAAGCAAACCCCAACACGCGGGAGAAGAAGCAGCGCAGAGAGACGTATGATATCCCTCGGTGTACCAAACGTTACCCTTGTAGGACGGCCATCGGCGATTTGGGGACAAGAGTGCTTTGAAAAATGCAATGGGGGGGGGGTCGTGTCTGCATGTAGTGTTTGTATAATAGTAGTCAACGCGCTAACAGGTCAGTCCCAGCTGTCGCACGGTGGCGGATGGACACCAAGACCAACTCAGAAATCAGGCGAAGGAACTGATCATTAACCCCCCCCCCCCCCCCACTGCCTTAGTCATTTGACCATTGACCACGCATCCCTTTCGAGACGGAGCACCATTCCTACTCCTAATAGAGACACCTCCAACATTTGGGCGCTCATTACGTTGTTCATTTGTTGCTTGCCTTAGTCATTTGACCATTGACCACGCATCGGAGGGGGGTAGAAAGAGGAGGGGAAGGGGGTGTATGACATCAGCAATTACATAGTGAGAAAGTCGTGGGTCGGAGGTATGTCGTTTAGTTCATATTTAATTTGACCGATTTTCGGGTGCTTGGGCGCGGGGGTTAAGGACTGGGGTGTCCGGGGCCGGTTCGAGGAACAAGCTCGGAGGCGTGTTTGAACACCGACACTATGTTTACTATTCGACGAACGTCCGGGAGGGGTAGTTAACTATATATGGAGGCGTGTCCAAGCGCGAGCTCTGTTCCCCCTCCCCCACCCCGGGTCTTCAGGGTATACGTCCGGCTGTGATACAACTCGCATCGTGTGGGCAGCAAGGTTAAGTCTTCCTCTGCAATCATATTGACTCTAACCAAACACACAGAGTTGGGGGTGTTGTATGCTATATGCATGGCGGTGGCGTCAAGGGGTGCTGCCGCTTGCGTCAAGGCTGCGAGCGCTAAGGGTATATCATAGGGGTCTCTCTCATGGTCAGTGGTCACTCGTGCTGCGCCTGGTTCGCCGTGCCTCACCTCGAAGTAGTCGATGGATTCATTGCCCTGGTCTTCCCAGCCATCGTGCCAGTTTTCGTCCACCATGGCGTACAGCTTTGCCGACATGGTGGGTCAGACAGGATGGATAGGTATGAGATGGGGTGGGATGGGATATAGGGCGAGAGGGAATGGGAGAGGGATATGATGGGGTGGGGACACTCAAATAACAAGGCAGCCATCGATACACATACTTAGACAGGACGGGATGTGATAATATCGGATGGGACTGGATGGGGACATCAGACAACCATTTGGTATGGATACAGAGACAGCCAGAGTTTTCAGACAGCCGGACAACCAGGCAGACTGCCATCAATCAGACAGCCAAGCAAACAGTACATGCTACGATACAACGATATCACGGCGGCACCCCCTGTTCGTTTAAAAAAGGTTAACCACCGAGCGACCCAGTCAGCGCTGACTACGTGGCTCAGTGGTTCACCCTGTATATTCGATCAAAATAAGTACCTTTGGGCTCGAGACAGCCTCCCACCGAAAACATTTTCCCGGGTTGATCAAGCCCCTAATCAGCGCCTGGTTTTTACGTTGTATGGTCTCCCTTCCCTATTAACCGTGCGTTCTTTCATAGTGGCTCACTCCACTTTTCCGATGTCCACATCGGGCGTTCTTTTTCATAGTTGGTTCATTCCACTCTCGACACTCTTATCGAATGTTCTTTTATAGCGGCACACTCCACTTTTTTTCCCCCTTTTTCTTTCGGAAAAAAAATGGAAATACGACTTCCGTGGGCTTCGAACCCTGGACCTCTCTTGCCGTTTTATCCAAACGATTACCCCTAGCGGATTCAAGCTTACAAATGTACCGTGTGTATGGTAAGCGCACGAAGCTGAAAACTCAACTACGGCTCAAACAACAAAACACAAGGGGGGGGGGGGGGGGGGGGGGGGAGGGGTACTCATGTCGTGCACGGCCGTAGTCGCATGACCATAGACCCTCGCATCCCTACAGTGCCGGGACGGGGCACGTTGGGTTTTCACCAACATGGGAAACATTGCTTGCACCAAACGCGAAGCGCCGGGAGGTATTGGGCGAGTCGCATGAAGGGTGAGCTGCATCCTGCTAAGAACCGCCTGCGAGGCCGACTTGCATATGGACGACAGCCTCCAATGAATTGGTTTACTTTCTGGTGTGGTCACATCCAACCGGGGGTATGATAGCAACATCACGGCGGTGCCAGTTATCGAAAACAAACGTGAACGTCGTGAACAATAAAAAAAAAACGGGTTTATACATAGCACTACTGTGTACCGAAATATAAGCACCGTTTTTATTGAATATTAATATACAAAAAATAATATACTTCGGGACAAAATATCCAGGGCCTTCCTCGGGAAAATTCCCGAAGATTTCGGAAATCGAGTAAATCAACCATATCAAACTAGGGTTCAATTCCCGTGGTAAATTACCATGGACCATACCGCGGTTCCTACTGGGTAAAAAAAAAAAAAACACCGTCATTTGATTCGCCGTGGTTTTGTCTTTCTTGTGGTGCTTTTAACATTGTTTATTCGGCATTGGTTAGTTTGATATGGTTGATTTACTCGATTCCCGAAATCTTCGAGAATTTTCCCGAGGAAGGCCCTGAAAAATATCGGGGAAATAGAATCCCCGTGTGATGTTCACATCAGAGTCCAAAAGAGTTGAACTGTGAGTCCGCACGGCTTAAAGTCGCCAACTACGTTTCTAATAGTCGGATTGATAGATAGTGGTTTGCTGGAGTTGCCGACTATCCGACTTATTGGGGTTTCCATTCTTGGGAAGAAGGATTCTTGTATGCGGGATACATTTCATATTTGGTGGGGGCTCGGCCTGGGAGAGGGGCTGATTTGTCTCGCTTCGCTCTTCGCCTGACTTAGGTCCGCAAGTCGAATGGCCATCAGCTGGCTTCGCCAGACGGCCTGCCGACTAAAGTCAGTTAGGTTGGCTGGTGACATCTTCCGATTAGTCGTTAATCGTGAAATTCTGCCGCCCCTCACAGCTCTATTACTAGTATATAACTCCGTCGGAGTCACAATAAAGTTTCAATAGTATGTATGTCTTCGTATATATGTACACTTGACTATCTTAACTAGTCTCAAAATACGCAGTACCAGGTATATGCCCGACATATATACATATTATACGACGCACGACACGCGGTATGACACGAGAATCAAGCGGGGCGGCGAGTGGCCAACCTCTCCACGCATCGAACGGATCATATAAGATCGAACAGATCATATCAGATCGAACAGATCATATCAGGTCCCAAATTAATGATCTAGATAATTCGGTTCCTATCTATCTATACATATACATATATACCCGGTGTCTGATGTCTACGTGTGATATGATCTGCACGAGCTATAGACAATGTGCGCAGGTTGGGATCTGTATAACACGGCTCTTTGCACACATGCTTTCGGGTGGGATCTGGATATAATACGGCTCGTGCACAAAACGGCAAATAAAAGCAGAAAGGGGCTATATTATCTAGGAGGTATGATGTGTAGATCATCTACAGGTAGGATCTATGACAGTGGCTTATCTATCGTAGGATCTACGTAGGTTATTTAGATCGTTAATCTATCCGATTGGGGAAAGCGTTCCCTGTACTTTACATTTACAGCAGTAGTACTCGTACTGATTATTTGTAATTTGATGCGACTTGCCTCCGCGCCTCCTTCCTTGCGCCGTCCATGCCCATCAGCTTCGGGTAGGTCGTCTTACTCGTCGCCTCGTCCTGGGCATAGCATAGCATTTTGTGTAAAGGGTCAAATATGAATGAAAATAGATTTTACACGTACACGTATTACGGGGGAGCATAGTAAACACTAGTAAATAGGACCTACGGTACACAGAAAAACCTACCTGGTATATATTTCCCTGTTTTTACTAACAATATTTGGTCCTGTTTACTATATGGTCCCCAGTAATAGTACCGGGAACCATAGTAATCATAACTCATCACATACACAAAATCCTACCAGTATTTATTACAGTATTCTTGCCTAGCATATTTGGTCCTGATTACTACCAGGTAAATATTTCCACCCGTAATGGTGTACCCAGTGCGCTTCACCCAAACACCGACTTCGATAAAAAAAATAAGCAATAGTTTTTGCCGCGCTGTTGCTGAATAGCATGGTGGCTCCACGCTGACCTCCACCCCGACCCCGACCCCTCCAAATGGTTTCGCGTCGACTAACGCTTCTTCCGACTCCTTGCCTTGTCTCGTCAATGCCTCGCCTTGCCTTGCCTTGCCTTGCCTTGCCTTGCCTTGCCTTGCCTTGCCTTGCCTTGCCTTGCCTTGCCTTGCCTTGCCTTGCCTTGCCTTGCCTTGCCTTGCCTTGCCTTGCCTTGCCTTGCCTTGCCTTGCCTTGCCTTGCCTTGCCTTGCCTTGCCTTGCCTTGCCTTGCCTTGCCTTGCCTTGCCTTGCCTTGCCTTGCCTTGCCTTGCCTTGCCTTGCCTTGCCTTGCCTTGCCTTGCCTTGCCTTGCCTTGCCTTGCCTTGCCTTGCCTTGCCTTGCCTTGCCTTGCCTTGCCTTGCCTTGCCTTGCCTTGCCTTGCCTTGCCTTGCCTTGCCTTGCCTTGCCTTGCCTTGCCTTGCCTTGCCTTGCCTTGCCTTGCCTTGCCTTGCCTTGCCTTGCCTTGCCTTGCCTTGCCTTGCCTTGCCTTGCCTTGCCTTGCCTTGCCTTGCCTTGCCTTGCCTTGCCTTGCCTTGCCTTGCCTTGCCTTGCCTTGCCTTGCCTTGCCTTGCCTTGCCTTGCCTTGCCTTGCCTTGCCTTGCCTTGCCTTGCCTTGCCTTGCCTTGCCTTGCCTTGCCTTGCCTTGCCTTGCCTTGCCTTGCCTTGCCTTGCCTTGCCTTGCCTTGCCTTGCCTTGCCTTGCCTTGCCTTGCCTTGCCTTGCCTTGCCTTGCCTTGCCTTGCCTTGCCTTGCCTTGCCTTGCCTTGCCTTGCCTTGCCTTGCCTTGCCTTGCCTTGCCTTGCCTTGCCTTGCCTTGCCTTGCCTTGCCTTGCCTTGCCTTGCCTTGCCTTGCCTTGCCTTGCCTTGCCTTGCCTTGCCTTGCCTTGCCTTGCCTTGCCTTGCCTTGCCTTGCCTTGCCTTGCCTTGCCTTGCCTTGCCTTGCCTTGCCTTGCCTTGCCTTGCCTTGCCTTGCCTTGCCTTGCCTTGCCTTGCCTTGCCTTGCCTTGCCTTGCCTTGCCTTGCCTTGCCTTGCCTTGCCTTGCCTTGCCTTGCCTTGCCTTGCCTTGCCTTGCCTTGCCTTGCCTTGCCTTGCCTTGCCTTGCCTTGCCTTGCCTTGCCTTGCCTTGCCTTGCCTTGCCTTGCCTTGCCTTGCCTTGCCTTGCCTTGCCTTGCCTTGCCTTGCCTTGCCTTGCCTTGCCTTGCCTTGCCTTGCCTTGCCTTGCCTTGCCTTGCCTTGCCTTGCCTTGCCTTGCCTTGCCTTGCCTTGCCTTGCCTTGCCTTGCCTTGCCTTGCCTTGCCTTGCCTTGCCTTGCCTTGCCTTGCCTTGCCTTGCCTTGCCTTGCCTTGCCTTGCCTTGCCTTGCCTTGCCTTGCCTTGCCTTGCCTTGCCTTGCCTTGCCTTGCCTTGCCTTGCCTTGCCTTGCCTTGCCTTGCCTTGCCTTGCCTTGCCTTGCCNCCAACGGAACATCCAACGGAACATCCAACGGAACGTCCAACGGAACGTCCAACGGAACACCCAACGGAATATCCAACGGAACACCTAACGGAACATCCAACGGAACATCCAACGGAACATCCAACGGAACGTCCAACGGAACATCCAACGGAACATCCAACGGGACATTCAACGGAACATCCAACGGGACATTCAACGGAACATCCAACGGAACATCCAACGGAACACCCAACGGAACATCCAACAAAACATCCAACGGAACATCCAACGGAACATCCAACGGCAACATCCAACGGCACATCCAACGGAACAATCTATCCAACGGATAGTTTCGTCCTTGCCCCAAGATTGATCCTCCGCAATAATTACCGCTATGTATCATTCTCCTCCTCCTCTCTCTTATCTTTCGTACCACTGCGAAAGCACTACTCGTACATATCCCACTCCGATTCCGACCGTATCTGCCCGCAAAAAAGCGCGGGCGCAGATCCCCCAAGAGGTTAAAATAATAACAAGAAATTGGTTTTTGTCTTCAGCCTTTTTTACGCGTGGGAAGAAAGGGGATTTTGGTTCAGTGTGACAGTCTTTACCACATATCGGAGAAAATGGTTTGACGCACACTACTGCTGTGTACCGAGACGAGGAGGACTAGCCCCACCTAAACATTGGTTGACTAGGATTGGCGCCAGGGCTTGGGTTAACAGCTACATTATTCGTGCCAAACCATTTGCTCGGATGAACGGTATGCTGTACGGATCGTGTGCGAACACGACCGGGGATCATCCAAGTCCCCTCCTGATTTTCTGATACCGGTAGCCCGGGCATCGAAACATGGCTCATTCCATGCTCCAATCTGAAGCTGATGGTAAAACGCAGGTCATGGCCCCTGCGATAACCGGCTTCCTGGCGTACAACGGAAAATACCACCACTCCATGCTCGGAGGGCTGGACATTTTTTTACGCGACACCGCGCAAAAAATCGCACTGTACCATTCTCGGACAGCCGGATAGGTTCGCTTGACTTTGTTCCGGATGGTATCGCATCGTATGCCCTTCTCCCGATGCCCCTTCGGTTGGTTGGCTGTTCGGGTCCCGGGTACTAGGGTACAGTGGGTACCCCTATTTAAGAGACTATAGGTGTGGTACAGGCCGAAAACATCTCTCTTAACTACTGTAGCCTTCTCTCTTCTCCACAGTGGGAAATATATAGGTTTTAGTGTGGGCGGGTCCAGCCGATTTGGCCTCTCTTAACTGTACTATTCTCTTATATAGGGTACCCTCTCTTAAGTCGGGGTACCCACTGTAGTTATTAGTACCCAATATTTTACCCTGCAAATCCCGGGGATGGAAAGCTATCATCCCCGAAAGCGTTATCTTCTCTCTTACCCTGGAAGGCGAGTCCGATGGACTCGCTGAAGACCTCCATGTTCTTCACGTCCTTCTCGGACGCGCCCCCGAGGATGGCCCCCGCGGTACACGCCACCTGTCATGGAAACCCCCCCGCATCGTGTCCGGCATCGTCGTTCATCATCAGTACCAAAAATAAACAAAAATGTCCTTGAATATTTCAATATCAATATCGTTTTGTCACCATCATCATCATCATCATCATCAACAACATCATCATCGTTATCATCACCATCATCATCATCATCATCCTCATCACCATCAGCACTATCGTTGTCATAATCGTCGTCATCGTCAGGCAGCATCATCATCATCATCATCATCATCATCATCACCATCACCATCAAAAGCATCGTCACCAATATCAGCAGTATCACCATCACCGACATCACCACCCCTATCGTCATCGTCGTAATCATGAGTTTGCAAGAAGGCATTATAGTAGGATAGGGTCGGGGGGGAGGGGTGGGGGTTTGCAAGGAGGCACTACGGTTTTTTTGGGGGGGGGGCGGTTGCAAGAAGGCAATACGACATCACGGGGACAGGGTTGAGGGGGGGTGGGGTGGGTACTCATGTCGTGCACGGCCGTAGTCGTACGACCATAGGGGGAGGGGGTGTACTCATGTCGTGCACGGCTGTAGTCGTATGACCAGAGAACCTCGTATCCCTACAATGCCGGGACGGAGCACGTTGGGTTTTCACCAACCAGGCAGACATTGCTTGCACCAAGCGCGAGACCAAAGGGGGGGGAGGGGGGGTGCAAAAAGACATTACGACATCGCGGGGACAGGGTTGGTGGGGAGGGGGGGCGTTGCAAGAAGGCATTACCGTATGATGGGGACAGTGTGACAGGGTTGGGGGGGGGGAGGCGGTGGGTTTGCAAGGAGGCATTAGGGTATCACGGGGAGAGGAGGGTCTCACCTTCAGTAGCGCCCCCGTCTTGTGGCGGTGTATCCATCGCAGCTCTTCCAGACCCACGCCTTCCTTACCCTCGCACTCCAGGTCTTTCACCTGACAAGGATTAAAACACGTCAGACAGATGGATCATCTACAGATCATCTACAGATCATCTACTGATATATCAGCTACAGATAGATCATCTAGATCCTAACCAGCCGTTGTGAGATGCTGTGCACGACCTGTGTAATTCCAGTACATGCGATTTTGTGCAGGATCTGTGCAGTACAGCTCCAACCCAGGGAAAAAGGTATCTGCAGTAGATCATGCAGTTCATGCAGACCATACAGATCATACATATCATACAGATCATCTTCCCTGAAAGATCTAGATCATATCAAGTGGGAATCGATTATCTATTCGAGGTGTTAATATGTTGAGAAAAATGTTTCAACGCAGTATGTGTTCAGTAGAGGGGTATCTACCCGAGTACTGGAAAGAACAACAACTTTGGAACGTGGCTACCCCAGAAATTACCAGGGATATATATACGTTACCCCAAACATGAGACAAAAGTTACCGGTAACACACACGTAAATCCCACATCTGGTTTTGTTACCGCTGTTATCGCAAGGAAAAAATCACCGATGTAATTCCACCAGAGGAGCGCACAGCACTATTATTCGGTTGGGTGCCAAAGAGATGAATACGTAGGCGTTTCCTTACCGGGGACCGCTTCGCCGATTCATGTTACCGCAAAAAAAAAACTGTTACTTACCCATCGCCCACTCCAGTTACTTGTGTGTTACCGGAACTGGTAACGTACCCATCCCTGGAATACACCACTCTGGCCGATAATATAATCCACGTTTTATATTAATATCAGATTCCAGACGGGTATTATATCTCCGTTCGTTCAGGGTGGTATACTCGACCAAAACACACCCTCGTTTCTTGAATTTTGTAATAAAATACTCTTACATAACTGGTAATGTGAAAAAAAATGTCACATGTTAAAAGTTACGAAAAAGGCGAAATCCCTCGTTTCTTGACTTTTGTAAAATGCTCGTGCATATATATAGCGGCAATTTTTAATGATAATGTGAAAAATTGACACACGTTGAAAGTTACGCAAACTATTTTCGCGAAAAAAAAACAGCGCCAACAGCCAATGACAACATTGTTCACCTGTTCATGCTACGCGTACTGAAGGAACTATATTTCGTGTATGCACACATCTGTTCATGCTAAGAAAAAAGCTTCGAAAGTCTGCACAGAGCCACGGATATACCTGGGACTTCGTGCATATAGCGCGGCAATGTCGAACACTTGCACTTGATCTTTGTTGAGAAAAAATATGGGCGCGCCCCGAAAGACGGGGTCTCCTATAGACAAGGGTGGCATTTCTGCCCCCCCCCCC
>MEHQ01003847.1:4065-35880 GCA_008828725.1 Saccharina japonica
GGGGGGGGGAGGGGGGGGGGGGGGGGGGGGGGGGGGGGGGGGGGGGGGTACTCATGTCGTGCATGATTGTAGTCGTATGACGAGGGCGTACTCATTTTATTGCCTGCCTTAAGTTAAGTCATTTGACCATTGACCACGCATCCCTTCCGAGGCGGAAGCACCGTTCCTACGTACTCCTAATAGAGACAGGGGGAGAGGGGGTAAGGGGGGAGGGGGGTATGAGGGGAGAGGGAGGATATCAAAGGGGGGCTTTCTTCCTTTTTCTGGTGTTCCTTCCTTCCCTTCCCTTCCGCCCTACCTGAGAGGGGGTAAAGAGGGCGGGGTACATGTGTTCCCCTCTTTCTAGTGCTCTTTTTTAGTGCTCTTCTTTTTTTGCTCCCTTCCTATCTGCCTTGCCATCTCTCGTTGTTAACTCCTTAGGGAACCCTGAGATCGCGATAAAAAAAAACACATGATAACTTCTCATGGTGTTATCAATCGACTACGAGAAGCAAGAACAACCAGCAGTACGGACAGGATCATGTTGCTTGAACCCTGTGTTTCGTACGCCTCCTTGTATTGGAGCCATCGTAGCACTTGGACATGAACGTGTATTGTCCCCCCCCCCGAATCACGATCGCTATCTTAGGAGATAGATGGTGGCCACAGGCGGCGAAACAGGAAGGGGATAAGATTAGCAAAAAAAATATTTGTAATATATGGAAACAACGTAATGAGCGCCCAAGTGTTGGAGGTGTCTCTATTAGGAGTAGGAACGGTGCTCCGTCTCGAAAGGGATGCGTGGTCAATGGTCAAATGACTAAGGCAAGCAACAAATGAGTACGCCCCCCCCCCCCCCCCCCCCCCCCCGAATCACGCAGATTTCGTCGCTGATATGAGTCACTTCTTCGCGTCAAATTTTCCCTCCGAAACCCCAACAGGGCAAACTTGCTGGTCTCCTTTTGTCTCTTCCTGTACTTCTAGTTACCTATTCACCCACAGGTAACTACCGGCAACTACTCAGCACACTGCCACACTGGTCAGCCCCGATTGTGCCAAGCGATTTCACAGGCACTACATACGACATATAGCTTTTAAATATAGCGGGACGGAATCCTTGATATCACAGCTGTTTTTTTTTTTTTTTTTTTTTAAATATAGCGGGCAGCCGGCACTACCCAACCGGCACTACTATAGAGGGACCGCTACCATACTGCTGTCATGAATTTGTGGTGTACTGGTAATACCTTGACGGTGTCCTCCCCGGAAGGTTCGGGCCCAGTGCCCTCAAGGACGGTCTGCACCACCAAGCCGCTGCAAGCAACGAAGCGGAAAATATTTATTGATGGCAGCGGCAAGGGGTCGAACGGAATACCGAACAAAAAAATAATGGAACGAAAGGACGAGGAATCAGATGGAATGAAAGATTAATAATTTGACTTTAGCGAAATCGTAATCATACGTACAACAACAAAAAATAGTGGAACGAACGAACGAACGAAAAAAATGGAAATAATCGGAGAACGAAATCATGGGACGAACGAGTGAAAAAAATCGCGTGAAACGTTCAAAATACCGAACAAACCTATATGGGACGACCGCACGAAATCAGATGGAACGAACGAACGAAAAAATCATTGAAATATCGAACGCCGAACGAAATCATGGAACATAAGGACGAAATCAGATGGAACGAATGAAATCATGGAAAAAATTGTGGAACGCACAAAAACGTAGACTAATCGAAAGAAATCTTGGAACGAGCCAATGAAAAATCACGGAACGAACAACAACACCGAACGAACTCATGGAACGAACGACTAAAAAACTCATGGCACGATCGAAAACACCGAACTCAAGGAACGCAAGGACGAAACTATGGCACAAACGATTTGAAGTTATGGGACAAAAATACTATATAACGACAACAGGGAACGAAAAGACAATGTCATCGAACGAAACAAACAAAAAAACGGAAATCGTGGAACGGCCCAACAGAGTTCTGATTATTATCTAGGACAAAGTACAGAAATCGGGGAATGGGTTTTGGCCCGCGTGTGGTTCCAGTGTTATGAGAAGCAATATTTCGAAAAACGCCGAAAACACTACTTTAGACCCTATAACCCCAACCCCGACCTCGCCCCGACCCTTAAGAGCTGTCACGAAAAAATCAGGCGTTTTTTTTCGGGGGGGGGGGGGATTGGTCGACCACACTAAAAGGCATATAATAAAATATTCCCCGATTTCTATACTTTATCCTAGGTAATAATTCAGTGATGCGGTCAAGGCTACTGGCCCGACACCGACCACATTTCACACCTGGCCGTCTGGACAGATCCCTCCACCTTCGCCGCCTCCGCTAGGAAACCCACGCCCTTTTCCGCCATGTTCCTCTCCATCTCTTTGTTGCGTGCGTCCAATATGTTGTTCACCTGAGCCGTGCACAAGTGGGATTTGGGACGCGGATGAGGGGGGGGGTGTACTTCATTTTCATGCATGGCCGTAGCCGTATGACCATAGACCTTCGCATCTCTACAATGCCGGGGCGGAGCATGTCGGGTTTTCACCGACCAGGCAGACATTGCTAGCACCAAGCGCGGGGGGGGTCAAGGGGTGGGGGGGGGGGGGGGTCGATTGCAACAACTCCACGCACAACATCCGAAACACCAACGCCAACACTCAACACCAACACCAATGCCAACACCAACGCCACCACCACCAGCATCAACACCACCGCCTCCACTGACACCAACTCCATTACACAACACCACCAGAAACAACGCCAACACCAATATATACCAACATCAACACAAACACCAACACCAGCAACACCAAAACCAACGCCTTCGCCGAGACCCCAACATAATTATACCAACACCAACACCACCATCAGCATCAACATCAACGCCATTCCACCCCCCCACCAGTAACAACAGCAGTAAACATCTATACCGATACCAACACCAACACCCGCCACTCTGTACCACCACCAACAGCAGGGCTCGTTTTCAAAACGAGGGAAAAATTGACGGAAAAAACAAAACCAAGATCACGCTGAGGGAGACGGTGCAAAAAAACAAAACAAACATAAACCATTTATTTTATCAATTTCCGGAATTAGTTGCCATATATTTCACCGCGTTTTGGATTTTATCGCAGTCTGGCTTTACCGTGTTTTTCACCACATATACAATGCCCGGAAATGCAAGGACCGTTTGCGTCCCCACAGTACAATACTCAACCGTTCGTTGTAATTCCGGACAGCGTGCGAGAGTGCTCGAAAAAAACAGAAAAAACGCCCTACTCGTACACTAAAACTCCTCCCCGAGGTCAGAATGAGAAAACAATTCAGAAATCGTGAGATTTCTGGACGATTATAAAAATTACAAGTGTTTTCTAATAACTATGTTTGCTTGGTTTTAAGTAGCCACTTGTCTGGGATTCGAAAACAAAAAGTTGGCGTCGGTAAGTAGGTCGGTCTGTCGTCTTTTTCATTTTCTTCTTTCGAATACCGCCTTGGACAGAGAGAGTTGTATTTTTGTTCTTGCGGCTCGAAAAAACTCGTCGCCATTATCTACTCCATGCTCACCGAAGACAGACAGGCTCTAATAACATGCCGGGGTACATATCGGACATGCCAGACACGTGTAGTACATACCATATACCATATATAGCGTAACAAAAGCAGGGCTGTTCACGGGTCGGGTCACACCTCGCGGGTCGAGTAAGACCAGCAGCCCGACCCGATCCGTGAGAGATTAAAAACCTCCCGACCCGACCCGACCCGACCCAACCGGACCGGACCCTACCCTACCCCACCCTACCGTACCCGACCGTACTTGACCTACCCTACCCGACCCTAACCGACCCGACCCGACCGAACCGAACCGGACCCTACCCGACCAGTGGGATTTCGAAAAGTTCCTGACCCAACCCGCAGGTATAAACAAAAAAAACAAGCAGTTCACCTTCTCGCCGTACTGTGTGGGGTCAAGCTCCATCTTCTTCTCCAGCCAGTGGTCGGTGAAGCCCTGCAACGCCATCGATCGCTCTTCCAACGAAAGCAGCTGCCGGGGGCGGCGATGTACAGCAGCAGTACATGCAACCGAAAACGAAAGCGAACATAAAAACAAAAAGCAAAAGCAACAGCAAAACGGTAAAGATAAAAAAAAAAAAAAAAAAAAAAAAAAAAAAAGAAAAAAAAAAACGGAAAAAAAAAAAAAAAAAAAAAAAAAAAAAACAAAAAGGGAAAAAAAAAAAAAAAAAAAAAAAAAAAATGAAGAGAAGAGAAGAGAGAGACAAAAAACAAAGGCAGAAGAGTGTGAACGAAGAGAGATTTTTGAAACAAGAATCTACAAAAATAAGAAGAAAAAGGTCGTCACCTGGTATTTTACATGCATAATATTATCGCATGTACGCGCGATTCAAGTATCCACACAGCAGTGAAAAGCTGAATTTCCAGGAATGCTTCGATTTCACAGGTGATGCTTATTTTGTATTTGCAAATAAACGTACATATTATACGTACATTGCAGTACACGAGGTTTCCCTTTGGAGGCGTTTGGGCGGACGTGGGATGTGGCGCAAGCTAAGAATCTGGGCGTTTTGTGCACATCCCTATTTATACTACAGAATTTAATCATAAAATTTGGTCCCCTTTTTTTAATATTTTTTTAATATGATCCCCCGTAAAAGCAGTAGTAGAGTACTTCTTGCTGTTGTCTTCGTTGACGGCGTTGCAGTACTGAAAGTACTATAATACGTATAATACGCGGCTCCGGAGAACTTGCACGTACGTGCGAGTCTAACGAATCTGCACGTACATTCAATACGGTTATATGTTTAGCTGGTGTATAATACGAGGTGCCGCTTGGTGTGAATATGCCTACTCGTGTTTCTGTGTTTTGTTGTCTGTTGTCGTCGTCTCCTTTTTTTCTTTTCTTTTTGTGTCTCGCTGACCTTCTTGAACTGGTCGGTCTGAGACGCGAGCGCCGCGCCGAAGGCGTACATGATCTTGTCGTCCTCGCTCTCCACCGCCATCCTAGTGGGGCCCTGAGTACACCGTGGCAGGCGAAACCAAGGGCGGGGACGGGGGGACGGGGACGGGGGGGGGGGGGGTGGCGCTTCATTTTCATGCATGGCTGTAGTCGTGCGGGGGGGGGGGTCAAGCCTAATGATGCGTGTGATCCTGGATACAACGTGACAGGCGGACCAAGGGGGGGGTGGGGGGTGTACTCATGTCGTGCATGGCCGTAGTCGTATGACCATGGACCCTCCCTGGCATCCCTACAATGCCGGGACGGAGCACGCCGGGTTGTCACTGCCTAGGCAGGCATCGCTAGCGCGGGGGGGGGGGGGCGGTACTCATTTGTTGCTCGCCGTAAGTCATTTGCCCCGCATCCCTTCGAGACGGGAGCACCACAGTTCCTACCATAATGTATAATTGGGCGGGCGCATCATGAATACACCGTGGCAGCGCGAAGCGAAATAGGGGGGGCGGCGCTCTATATTCATGCATGGCCGTAGTCATATGACCATAGCCTCTCGCCTCCCTACGATGCCGGGACGGAGCATGTCGGGTTTTCACCGACCAGGCAGACATTGCTAGCACCAAGCGCGAAGCGCCGTGAGGTGTTCGGCGAGTCGCATGAAGGGTAAACTGCATCCTACTGAGAGCCGCTTGTGAGGCGGACTTGCACATGGATGACAGCTTCAATGAGGTCAATCGTTTCAACGTAATATGGGAGCGATCCTGAATACACCGTGGCAGGCGAATAAAAAGAGGGGGGGGGGGGGGGTTCATCGTCATGATGTATTATGGGGGGGGGCCAGAAAACCCCGGGGCAGGGGGAGCGAAAGTTTTTTTTTTTTTTTCAGGGGGGGGGGGGGGGGGTTCATCGTCATGATGTATTATGCGGGCGGTCCAGAATACGCCGTGGCAGGCGAAGCGAAAGGGGGGAGGGAAGGGGGTGGAGGGACTACTACCTCATCGGCTACACGTCATACAGCAAGCCGGCGCTGCTGCGTTATATACTAACAGATACATTTATTCATAGTGCCGGAGCTACACTCCAAGGACCTATCCCGAACGCTCGCAACATGGTACGATAGTACGTACGAGTATTATGACATATACTGGTGCGTCGTATAACGGAGGGCCATAGTAAATAGGATCAAATATTAATAGCAAAAATAGTTAAATATATAGGTTTTAATGTGTACCGTAGGTCCTATATACTATGCCCCCACCGTAATAGTGGTATGCTTAGGAGGTATTATACGATGGATTACTCACCCCAGCCTTGGCTCGCGTCTGTCCCGTCCAATCCCGTCCGGGTCCCGTCCCACGAGCGGAGTCCCAGGCGCACCGACGGGGTAATTGGTCATACCAGGTGATACCATACCACAGGTATATACCATACCGTACCAAATACCCGCGTTCCGATTGCAAGGTTGAAAATAGCGGGATATGTATGTGGCAAAGAGGTGATGGTGACGGTCATCGTGACCGTGACCGGTGACGGCGATGGTGACCCGTGACGGCGATGGGGGCGGTATCAGCAAGTAACAGTGATGGTGACGGTGACGGTACCAAGAGTTGACGGTGTGACGGCGACCGCCGTGACGGGGGGGGGGGGGGGGCAGTACCAAGAAGTATCAAGTGACGGCGATGACGGTAACCGTGACGGTACCAATAAGTGGCGTGGTGGCGAGTGACGGTGACGTTTGTCGTGACGGCGATGATTGCCGCGACGGGTATGGTGAAGATGATGGTGAACCGCGACCGTGACGGTACCAAGAGTTGACGGTGACCCGTGACGGTACCAAGAGTTGACGGTGACCCGTGACGGTACCAAGAGTTGGCGGTGACCCGTGACGGTACCAAGAGGTGACGGCGGCGGTGACGGTGAAGCGTGGAAGATGGAAAAGTGACAAAAACGAGCACACAGCAGGCGCAAGCAACAGCAGCGAACAGTGTCGATGGTTTGAGAGGTCAGTCAGTTTGGATGGTGTCGGCCGCGAAACAAAGAGAGGGGAGACGGCGGTTACAAACAGACGGCGGTTACAAACAGCAGTGCGGTCGTACTTACGTACGTACAGAGTATATACATTTTAGGGCAGGTGTAATTACTAGGTGGCGTTCAGGTCGTCATGTATTCGTACTCGTGGGTTCGAATCCCACGGTGGTCACCAATGTAATTACTAGGCTCCGCCGTCGTCGTCGCTGCCGCGTAGAAGTCGCCTTGGAGAGGTCCCGGAGCGATGGTCCCTTGTAGCCGTCGTTACGGTCGACGTAACCGAGCACAGTTCTTTCTTATGATTAGCAAGGAGATGCTACGCCGTGAGAGCACGGCGGTCTATTATAGTTCTGGCACCGTGGGGGACTCATCGAGTCTCACCCCAATCGGGTATTAAGGATGGAGGAGCATCGAGCCAGCTTGAGGGGAGAGGTCTACGCTTAGCGGACCTCTAACGCCCTCAGATCCGGTCTGGCCGGATCTTTGGTGCTTGACTTTGTGATGTCTCCGACCATGCGTACGTGTTCTGAGATCTACGATAGATACGTCTAACCCTCACCGTCACACAGGCTCGAATTCCTATACTACATGTTCCGGTACCACCCTGTCCCGAAACATAAGCACCGTTTGAACATTAACATTCAATGAAAACGATCTTCATATTTCAGGAGGGTACCGGTATACCTGGTATGTGAGGCAGGGTGTGTCCTACTCTAATTTCAGTGATAAAAAAACGCACACACAGGTTACAGCGTAGAGCTATTATATTCATATTATTCTCATATCCTATCGCACGTGCAAGCGACAGATCACGATCTACTGTGTAGGTCCTTCAGATCCTAACCTGCCGTGTCATGAGATGTTGTGCAAGATCTGTGTAAGTACAGATCAAACCCAGTACATATGGGCTATGAATAGGTCATGCAGGTCATCGTACAGCTCCCACGCGGCAACATGAGCTATTAATAGATAGATGATACAGATCATACAGATCATCTGCCCTGAAAGGTCTATTTCGTACTGCTTACGTATACGTAAATCATGGGAATGTATGTAGATGATTCATCCGATTTGTGCAAGCTTACGAGCAGAGGGAACTGACACGATGTTGCAAAAACGTACGCTATGATATCATAACTAGACAAATGCTGCCAGGAATGTACGCGTGCGTATCATATATTCTGGTGTGCTGGTGTTCTACGAGTACGAACACACCAGTACGAGTATACTGCTGGTATGATATGCACGAGTCAGCGAGTATACGAGTATTCCTGGTGCTGGTGTACGTAGATTCGAGTACGTACTCTACATGCTGGTACTTTCGGTATGTACTTACTTGTGTATCATATGCACGTCACATGAGTGTATTACAATGTGACGAGAGCAGTACTGGCCAGGTGCATACATGCCTGCGGGAGACAGGAGCCATATACTACTGCTCTGTATATTGCTGTAAGTACACAGTTTTGCGTGTAGGCCTGTCACGCGTCACGTTGCTACTGCTGCTGTCTGCCTGCAGCAGCGGCGAGTACCGGTAGGTGTGAATAGACGTATGGTATGATGGTGCCGTCCGTCGTCAGTACCGCGAACCACGAATGCTGTTGGTAAATAATGCAGGCAACTCGTGCCTATTTACTCTTCATACACTAGAAAACACAAAACACATGTGATCTCAGAAGCGGACACCCACAAGCGAAACACAAAACCCTCAACGAAAAATACACACCAACAACCGATACCTGCATGCCGAGCAGCGGGACAACCGCACGCCTACATATCTCTGCTCTACAAAGCCCGATGCGCCCTTAATCGATCGCAGCCGACCCTAGAGTCGATTGCTTGTAGCCACCCACCCGCTTCCTGATGAGAGGCGGCATAAGAATGTCTTGAGACATGTTTTCTACGTACGTCTTGCCTTTTCTACTCACAGGTACACAGGAGTTGTACGTGCGAAAATACACTGATGATTGAACCTATGGCCTCCCAGCAGGGCACACGGTCTCTGACGATCAGAGCGGCTGCTTCCTCCCGACGCAGGCCCTCCCTACGATGCCTCTTCCTCGTGTGCTCTGGGGTTGCAACCATGTGGGCAGCCATGACACCCATAGCAGTAGTACGAGTACAGAGACAACCAGAAAGCACGAGGCTATGTATGTACGTAAATGTACGTCAAAGGGACAAACCTGGGATGCTCCTGCGAGCTTGCTCCAGCGAGCCCCGGACAGAGCGGCCGGGCCGATGGGGCGCACGAAAGCGCGTGCCGCCGACAGGAGAAGCATTATCGCAGCGCAAGAGAGGACGGAAGGGGCTCCAGCGGTCATGGTCCTCTGAACTCGTGTGTTAACTCTCACGACGATGTCTGTCTACTCATGTAATGCAAGGGAGCGGCGGTGTCCGCTCAACATTCTGAGAGCAAGTAAACAAATTTAGCCCCTACTTGTGTATCCAAATCTCTTCACGAAACCCCTCCACCCGAATATCTTTTTTTTTGTTTACCCTGTTACGCTGCGTGTAAAAGGTGCAACGGGTAACTTTTGTATCTAAGAACCCACTCATCATCGACCGCTGCTGCTAACTCGTCGTGCTCGTACTCGTACTAGTACGCGTGCACACTTTGAGACCTGCACAAAACCGCCTCGCGCATAGGACGGCAATCTTTGTCTTTTGTTGATACCACGGGTATCATATCATATCGTACGTACATACATACGTCGTATCATAGCTTGTGGGAGAAAAAGATAAGAAATCGACATGGGACAGCGACATGGTAAGGCGGTGTACGACCATGCCGCCAGACCATTCGTCAACCTGAGCTTCGCCGCTGTTGGGACGCTTTGGGAAACGTTCAACGATGTGGCCGATGGTTTCGGCATCAACCTGCATGAGTTCCGGGAGATCTGCTCGGAGCTCGGCGAGGAGCTTCAGCTGAATAGGGCCAAAGTGGACCAGGTACATACAGCAGCACGTGCGCCGATTGAGCCCAGCATGTACAGGCAGTACGTACGTATACAGCAGTGAGATGTCTGCCGATCATTTCACACATCGGACAGGCAATTGATTCCCACTTGAGTATTTAGATCCTTCAGGTCAGATCTACTCGTATTCTCAATATGTGTACGATGCACCAGTACGATGTGGCTCATGTTGCCGGGGGGGGGGGCGTATTCTGCACGATCTCACACATGTTTCCTGAGTTGGATCTGTATATGTACTGCAACACAGCATACGTATCCTACTTCTGTACCTCATAACGGCAGGTTATAATCTGCACAAGAAGTATATGATCTACAGCTACTGCAGTTCCTGCTGGTACAGCAGTGCGCAGCATCCCATTGACAGCAAATATAGGGGACCTGCAGATGATCTAGATCGTGATCTGTTCATGAAGGCAGATATATGGGACTTACTGTAGATGATCTAGATCGTGATCTGTCCATGAAAGCAGATATAGGGGACCTACTGTATATATAGGGGGCCTACTGCTGTAGATGATCTAGATCGTGATCTGCCCATGAAAGCAGATATAAATAACCCTAACTTAGTTCTCAGACGAAGCTGACCATCCTTTGGTCTGCGGATCTCCCCTGCCACTGACCGCCTTTCCGCGCGGTTTCTTCGCCGAGGCGTGCCCCCGCCTCGCGTGCAACGCCCGGCTTGGCGGATCCGCCCGCTCGGTGCCGTAGCGCCTGCGCGGGACTTACTGTAGATGATCTAGATCGTGATATGTCCATGAAGGCAAATATATGGGACTTCCTGTAGATGATCTAGATCGTGACCTGTCCATGAAAGTAGACATACGGGACTTACTGTAGATGATCTAGAATGTGATCTGTCCATGAAAGCAGATATTATAGGGGACCTTGGCGCGATATATGCCGGATTGACTCTCCTGGACTATTTTTCTGTTTTTTTTTTCCCCTCCCCCCATCGCTGCACCATTACACCACCCCCTCGGGATGACGTGTCTGTGCTATCTGTGTGGTCTTGTTTGTTTGAGTGTTTGTTTGTACTTTTGGCTTGTCTCTTTGTCTTTGTATGTTTCCCTTCGCTGTGTTTGACCTTTTTCAGTTACACTGCTCGCAGGCCGGGGGTACATCAGTAGCACGGGGTCATAGTTCCCTTCCCCCGTATCATGTCCGCGTTTATAATCGGTGTGGAGGACTCGATTTGTTGGCCTGACCGGCGTGAACCCGGCACAGAACACCCCGGCATTATAGGGGCACCAAGATAGAATCAGGGGGCGTATACCCCCGATTGGTGATGTTGACCTTTCCAGTTTTATGTTTACCGTCACATAGCGTGTAAAGGGGAGCGGGGGGCTCCAGACTATCTGTTTTTGACTGACTTTGATCGCTTTGCGGACCCTTCGGGTTCCACTTTTATTTCAGTATACCTTTTTTGGGGTAAGTTAGCCTGTGACCACGGGAATCGACCATGTCAAGTGTTGGATTAGTACGGACAGATGGGGGTACTGGATAAAGAGACCGGCACGGTTTTTAATGTGAAGACAACAACAACAACCGTAGATGATCTACTGTAGATGGGGATCTGTCCAGGATGGGCACATCTCTAGGGAACCTACTGCTGCTGTAGAAAATCTGACGCGTGCTACCATAGGGGCAGCACGTTTTGGCCAAACGATTTATTACTGGATTTTACTGACTATTACTGACTAATTCTTATTAGTACTGACTATTACTTTTTCTTTTTTTTTTTCCATCCCATTTATTATCTTCGCCCTTCTTTTTCTCTCTACCTCTTTAGTCGTAACTCAGATCCGGGGTCACTAAGTAGGCTCTTCTCCCCCCTTCCCACTACGGTACTTGCCGTGCATTTTTATCGCGACTGGCTATTGCTGACTACGTAGTACTGACTACAGTACTGACTGATATTGACTATTACTGACTACTACCGACTAATACGTACTGACTATTACTGACTATTACTGACTACAACTGACTACAACTGACCGTTACTGAGTATTACTGACTATCACTGATTATCACTGAGTATTCGTATATTCCTCAACTAAAGAAACCACCTAACTATATCGCAGGGACATCGTTTATTTGTGTTTTACATTACTTTCGACATGTACCTACATAGGCCACGGCGTTCTTCATCGATAAGGTGGCACTTTCACCTTTCTCAAGGTTAGGGTCTGGGTGGCTTACAGATAGTATAGAGCTCCTATTCTATAATCAAGTCAGGAGCCTCATAAAGTATTAGGTTCACCCCTAAAAGGCACGCATCATCTAGACCGTAATGTGCCCGATGTGTGAAAGAGTGTACGATTGCATGCTCTTCTGCTGACGGCGAACATAGTGCATCCCGCCTGTTCATCCATGTCGTTCGTGACTTCCACGCCTCCACAAACTCCGCATTCCTGCGTAAAAGCTACATATTGTTGCATCTATTCCACCCATCGGCGTGGTTGCCGTTTCACTATCGGTTGCAGCGCTCAACGGCTCTGTTTAAGCTCCTGGACACAGACAACAACGGCCTGATCGACGCCATCGAGTTCGTCGGCGCCATGGCGTGCGCCTCCGGTAAGCTATGATATGAATATTTAGCGTGGTGTCATAGAAAAGGAAATACGGAATACGTTTCCTTTTGGTTTTTGTTTTCGTGATGTGTTCTGTCTCCCTACCGTGGATATTTGCATGTAAAGTATTGGATAGGATGAGGCTCCCTGCGCCGGCCCGTGTTCCTGTCCATGATTCATTGTGCCGTTGCGTTGCCTTTCGTATTTGAGCACCGGTCAGGCGCAGACTTGTCTCACCGAAACTTCCTTAACATTGGATCAATCCTTTCCCGCACACGCTGCGATTCTCTTATTGTTTGGGGGGAATGTGCATGGGTGATCAGTGTCGAAGCTCGTGCCATACAACATTGTGGTCGGATGACAAACGCAATGAGAATGTACACAGCAGCCTTTCTCTCTCAAGAGTATGGTAGTCTGAAATTCGCAATTGTAGTGGCGAATGGGGCGCCGAGGAAAAACAAACACAAACGAGAAAGAAACTCGCGCGCAGACGCTCAGTGTGTTTGCCAAGAGAGTGGGTTATATGAATACCGTGTCGATGGAATGTAATGCGTGGTTAAACAAGCGAACCGGCGGGGTGACGCAAATGTAATCGCTGTGAAAAGAGGTTTTATGGCACGTACGCACCTCGTATACGTACGTATCGCTTCCTAGAAAATAAAACAATTAATGGATTCACACTTTTAATCCTGATAAAGCTCAAGTAACTAATCCTTTGACTTCACCCACCCCTACCCTTAGTATAAAACTATTTATCTCAATCGGCCTGCCTGTCTGTGGTCGCCACGCAGCTGTGATGCAGTCTCCACTGCTGTACCTCTATCTCCGTCTTTTCTCTGCCTGCCGTCGCGACAGCTATACGTACTGTAGGAACATTCAGCAATTATCTGTCGAACCCTTCCATGACCACAAAAAACGATCCTAGTATGATTCCAAGTGGTTTTTCCCAAAACAAAACGAGGGTGGAATTCGAAAGGGGCGACGTACGTTTTTTTGTCTGTTTCTAAGTTCCTCCAGTGAGCAATATTATTGTGTTTCCCACCCTCAACAATGTGCACAGCATGATGAGCTTCGACGTTGATCATCCATAAAACATTCCACTTCCAGAAAGAAGGAGATAAAAACCCCACGAGAATACATTAAAACAAAACTAAAACTAAAACTAATGCGATTGGTGGGCTTTAACGTACAACATCACGTGGAAACTCGGCACGCGACGCCGATGGGGGTCTTTAAGGAGGGCTGGTTTCGACTTGGCCCACCGCTTCTACCACCATGGTTGCAACACTTCTGACCGCTAGCCCTCTTCTACCGCCTAGGAATTTTCCCGGAATGAAGATGGTTGATGTGATAAAGATGAAGAGTCATATAGTGCGGACAATGTCGACCGTTTTGTCGAAGCTGCTGCGCCAAGTCGTAAAACACTACGTTGCTGTCTTCAAGATCCACAAGCAATACACCCCAGGGTTTCCTATCGTGTCGCCTGTACATAGTTATTTGAAAGAAACAGGGCTCTTCAAGGGTCATGAACCCCAACCCGTGGGTCGGGTCTGGATTGTTTCGAAATATCACGGGTCGGACCGGGTCGGGTCGGACCGGGTCGGGTCGGGTCGGGTCGGGTCGGGTCGGTGCGGGTCGGGTCGGGTCGGGTCGGGTCGGGTCGTGGTACGGGTCGGTCGGGTCGGGTCGGGTCGGGTTCGGTCGGGTCGGGTCCGGGTCGGGTCGGGTCCGGGTCGGGTGCGGGTCGGTTCGGTTCGGGTCGGGTCGGGTCGGATCGGGTCGGATCGGGTCAAGTCGGGTCGGGTCAGGAGATTTTCAAATTATCACGGATCGGCTCCGGTCACCGATACCCGACCCGACCCGACCCGCGAGGTTTGACCCGACCCGTGAACATCTCTGGAAAAAACACCCTCCAACTCCCGCCACCAGCCCCCGCTCTGAACCATCTCATACCCCACGAAAAACCTTACTGTAACTATCCACTACACGACGACTGCAAATTAAGTTTGGTACACTAGATATAGATAGTAGCGAGAAAACGATCGCTATACTAGGAGATAGATGGTGGCTACAGGCGGCGAAGCAGGAAGGGAATACGATTAGCACAAATACCAGATACGTAATATATGGAGAAACGTATTGAGCGCTGAAAGGCTGGAGGCGTCTCTGCTAGGAGTAGGGACGTTGCTCCGTCTCGAAAGGAATGCGTGGTCAATGACCAAAGGAGTAAGGGAAGCTGCAAAGGAGTACGCCCCCTCCCGCACAAGGGGAATGCTCGTGTCACGTAGTGTGTATATGGTATGGCACCCACGAAGAAGATGCATAGTATTACTCATAGCCGTCTCGGGAAGTGGCCACACCAGAAAACAAACCAATTCATTCGAAGCTGTCATCCATCGCAAGCCCGCCTCACCGGCGGTTCTTAGTAGGATGTAGCTCACCCTTCATGCGACTCGCCCAAGACCTCGCGGCGCTTCATGCTTGGTGCAAGCAATGTGTGCCTGGTCGGTGAAAATCCGACGTGCTCCGTCCCGGCATTGTAGCGATGCGAGGGTCTAATGCCATACGGCTACGGCCAAGCAAGACACGAGTACACCCCCCCCCCCCCCCTCCCCCCGCGCCCCCCTCGCATATGGTACCCCATGAAACACCCAAACCATAAACATCCGCCACAATGCGACGACCGACCTCGAAAGGTATGAGCGTAGCGGACACGCTGGAGTTTGTGCTGGGGTGCTACGACTTTGACGGCTCGGGACGGCTCACGATCGACGAGATAACTCTGGCCTTCAAGAGCACGGTGACCGGCATGTGCAAGCTGGAGGGCGTCGACGGCTTGAAGTCTTGCCCGCGGGATAACGAGTTCGAAGCCGCCGCGATACACGCGTTCGAGCGCCGGCAGGGACCCGACCGGTTCAAGGTCAAGGTATGTATTTTATGTGCGCAAAGAGCAAGCCTTAACCCATTCAGGACTGAAAAAAAATGTTTCCACACTAATTCCAAGTAGTTTGTCCCCAAATTCGTGGGACCAGTTCTTAAGGGGTTACATGGGAGGGTCACGTTTTTAGGTCGTAGTATATTGTTTCGGCCGCTCAGAGCCGCTCGGTCGGGTGACTCGTACCCTAAAATCGTTTATTTTTCCAAAGCTATTCAATTCTGGAATAAATCTCGTTTTTGAATATATTCGCTGCTCTTGTACTACGTAGTCTTGAGTGTTTTGTGTGTGTGTGTCTTTGTGGGGCTTTTTTTTCGCGATATCATATGCTTCCGCCATGGGACTGGTTGTTTGTTTCTCACGTTCTGCACCAACGAAATAGTTTCAAGCGCCATGGGGAGGGAGGTACAGAGTCACTCACCCGGTATGGTCTGCCTGATACCTGGTACAGGCGAAGGTGAAAATGGGGGGGGGGTATATTTTGTTTTGTTTTTCCATCCCATGTATTATCTTCGCCCTTCCTTTTTCTCTCCCTCCTAGTCGTAACTCAGATCCGGGGTCACAAAGTAGGCCCTTCTCCCTCCTCCCCCACTACGGTTCGTGCCTTGCATTTTTATCGCGAGAAGACTTCATCCCTTTCTTGCTCTCGTTGACTTGCATCGAATTGCGCCTACCCAGGTTGCTAGACGCTCTCAGCAGTTGGCTCCGTTTGTTTCATATATTTTTGTATGTACACTCAAAAGTCCGACCCACGTGGGATTCGAACTCACGAACTTAACTTTCCAAGTATTCGAGGGTACCACTACGTAGCCCCCTGGGGCGACCGGACCGCGGAAGTGAAAGTGGGGGGTATATGGTATATACCCCCCCTGCCCTGGCGCCAGTCTGTTTGTTTAGCGCTGTTCGACAAACAAACATGTTTTCTGCTTGAGTACGGTACTCTGGGTGATTGATGGGTACAACGAATAATGCGAGCGCTCGAGCAACGACAAGTGACCTCGCCGATTCAAGCAAGCAAGCTCGGCGCAACTTGTTTTCCACACACTTATAACCCCCCCCCGTGAATGTATGTATGTATGTATGTATGTATGTATGTATGTATGTATGTATGTATGTATGTATGTATGTATGTATGTATGTATGTGTAAGCAAGCAAGCGCGGCGCATCTAGTTTGTCACACACTCATTAAACACCCCCCCCACAGATGGAGGAAGGAAACCAATACTGCTGTACCTCTGGTACGTTACTATCAGCATTTGTTGGATATATGGCACAACAAACAATACACTATCAATATTATGTATATAACATATAGTATGATCAATATTATGTATACGTTGTTATTTGCATTCGTTGGATATATTCTCGTATATAGCGCAACAAACAACATTACCATTCAACATGATCAATATTTCATTCGCAGCGTGAGAGTCAACAACCTGAAACATTGACAAAATAAATAAAACAAGAAAAACCCAGACAAATACATACGAGGATCTAGACCACGAAAAGCCAAAAAACGTGAGGAAAGTTATTAATATATACTGGTATACATATATGAATACATACATATTAATATGTATATTCCTATTTGATGCGCACACGCGCATACACACACCACCGCCCGAACGACCGATTAATAGATTCGGGACGTGATCGACTTCTGCCACGAGCAGCCGGAGATCAGGTCGTGGCTGGATTTCTTCGACGACCCTTCGGAGGACGGCCCGGTCACGCTCGCGGAGGACAGAGCGGACGGAGAAGCCGACGCCCTCAAGGAGGACGACAAGGACATCATCCGTCGGCAAGTTTGCGTGTGTGTGATTATCCGTCGGCAAATTTGCGTGTGTGGGCGTGTTTTCCCATGCAGAACGACGTAGAGCTTACCAGTTATTTCGATAGAAGGATGAAATGGTTGAGGTTCACTGTGTAAGGGACAACGGGAATAACACTCATCAATGGTTGGTTGGGTCTGATTGGCTGAGGGTTAGGGTTAGGGATAGTTCTATTCGTCTCGAACACAGGGGATACCAACCATTTTCGCGAAAAAGTGGCAAACTACCCTTTTTTTCTATCCCATTTCTTGTCTTCACCTCTTCTTGCTCTCTTCCTTCTCTCCCTTCTGTTGTAGTCTCAACTCAGATCGATTGTGTGTGTGTGTTTTCTTGTTTTCCGTCCCATTCATTGTCTTCACCCGTCGTGCTCTTTCTTCTCTCCCTCCAGCTGTAGTCGTAACTCAGATCGATTGTGTTTTTTTGTTTTCAGTCCCATGTATCATCTTCGCCCTTCCTGCTCTCTTCCTTCTCTCCCTCCTAGTCGTAAACTTAGATTGTTTTTTGTGTGTGCGCTTGTTTTTGCATTCCGTCCCATTTAATGTCGTCGCCGGTCTTCTTGCTCTTCATTCTCTCCCTCGAAGTCGTAACTCAGCTCCGGGGTCGCATACACAGTAGGCTCTCCCAATGTGCTCCGCCTCGGCATTGTAGGGATACGAGGGTCTATGCTCATACGACTACGGCCGTGCAAGACATGAGTACACTCCCCCTCCCCACTTCGTACAGTACATGCCTTGCAATTTTATCGCGAAAACAGGGTTCAGCACTTTCTCCCCCTCGTAGACTCGCGTAATTCCAAGCAGTCCATCCATCGGACAGATCATCTAAAGATAGATCAGATAGATCATCTAGACCTTTATTCCGTTTATGAGCTGCTGTGGTGCAGGATCTGTACAGCACAGATCTAACCCCAGCAAACGTGTGCTAGACCGTGCAGATTTAATGCGGCTTCCCTCCCGGTGGCATAAGCTTCGTCGTAAATCATACAGATCAGGAATATATGGCATGAACTTCTTCATAGATCATACAGATCAGGAATCTGTAGCATGAACTTCTTCATAGATCACACAGATCAGGAAGGAGTATGTCTGCCCTTTATGGCCTAGGTCACTAACTTGGGGGGTCGGTGATCTGCCTGTTGTTTGAAACCTGTGCAGCGAAGGGCAGTTCCCAGAGCGGACGCTGAAAGAGAGTGCGATAGCGGAGAACGACACGTTCTTGTTCCGCGAGAACGAGCCGGATGCGGACGCCAAAAAAATGCCTCAGTGGATGGAAACCGTCAAGAGCCTCGTGCCTTCTGCTTTCAGTGGAAAGGTGATCAACGTTTTCCATATAAATCGAAGTTGCACACGAATGTCGGAGGGGTCTCCTTAGCTACGTGCTCGTGACGTTTTTTGTGTGTGTTTTATATTGTCTGATCAAACCCGTGGTAAATCACGCAGCAGACGACAGGCCAGTATGGCCAAATCGCACGGAACACAATATCGGTTCGCGGGTAATGCTGAACTCAGTGCAATTCCGGGTAATAGCAATGTCATCTCCGCAACAAAACCAATTAATGAATTCACGTTAAATTCACACCTGTAAAAGTTCAAGTCACCCCACCCATACCCATGAATTGTAAGCGTAGGGTGTGATACTAAGTAAATGCTTGTTTTAGGAAACAATGGAGGACAGAGAAGATTGAGTAGAAAAGTCGACAGTTTTTGGCATTGACGAAGATTACATAATACACATTGGACCAGCTGGCGACGGCCCAGCGATCAGACCACCCTTGCTTCCTCACGTCCTAGTGCCACAGTACCGCCCTTGCAATGCTCCTCTGCGGGTGGCACGACGGCACTGTCGACACCATCGACTCTACCACCTCTGTTCGTCGAACGCGCAAGCCAGGCCGATTGACATACTTCGAAGTATTTGGTTCGCGCTTGCTGATTTTCTTACTTCGTGCGGTTTTTCGTGAAACGTCAAGTGGGCCACTGACTGTCTACGAATAGGCAAGCCAACGTGGTTGGCACCTTCTTTTGCGTTCGTTGAACGTCCCTTGCTTTGTACGGTTTTTCGTGTATGTTCTGGTATCTGGTTTGTATTCCCTTTGCAGGCGGTAGCACAGGATTGCGCTGATATACCTGGCTGGCTGGCTGGACATCGTGTGGACCACTTTGATATATTTTACGACGTGGAAAGTAGACATACATATACCTGGTATTATTTTGCATTTTGCTGAGTTTCTCGCTTCGTGCAATTTTTCACGAAACGTTGTTTGGGCCACTCTATATGCGAACTGATGGAAAGCCAGGCGGTTGACTGACGTATGTATGTATTATTTTTCGTTTTGTTTTAAAGCCCTCTTGCTCTGTGCGATGTTTCGTCTGTAACATGGTGTCCACCAACTCTATTTTCGAACTGATGGAAACGCCAGGCGGTTGACTGACGTATGTATTATTTTGCGTCTCGTTTGAAATCCCTCTTGCTCTGTGCGATGTTTCGTCTGTAACATGGTGTCCACCAACTCTATTTACAAAACTGATGGGGAAACGCCAGGCGGTCGATAAGAGCCCACCGGATGTCGGCGCGTCTCTCCAATGGATTCACGGGTACGACGGCTCGACGTGTCGCAACAACGTGCGGTACAGCGCCAGAGGCGAGGTGGGCGCCCTTGACTACTGTGTATACATATTGCCATTGCCCTTGCCATCCGACTTATGTGTATACATATAGCATGGAAGACCTTCAACCTTGACCACTCATACGCACTCCGAAATAGGAAAACCACGGAAACAAAAATACGTAATTCATGAAAAAAATACATCGTACCTACAGAAAGTATATACCTACAGTAAAAGCTGTGAGGTCGTTTTTTTCTTCAAATATCATATTTACGAGCTCGGTGCGATAACTCCATCGCGCGGGCTGTGCGGGGTGTGTAGGTTTTATACAAGCAGCACGTTGATCTTGTTGGAATGTTTTGCGAGATGACGTCTGACTGTTAAATATGCAGCACCTCATGTAGAGAGTTGAGAGTCATACGGGTGGGTCTAAGGTAAGAGGGGTTTACGCGCCTATTGTTTTTCTTGGGCTCCTTAACCCATTCTTCATAACTGCAAAAAATGAATCCCACACTGATTCCAAGTGGTTTGTCCCCAAATACGTGGGACCGGTTCTTAAGGGGTTAACAAGAGAAACTCTACATTATACCTCACCCCAGGAAAAAAGAAGAAAAGAAAAAACGATTTTCTCTGAGAAAAAATGTTTTGCGCACCCTTTCCAATTTTTCTTTCTTTCGGGGTGCTTATGAGTGATCAAAGTTGAAGCTCTTTCATGCTATCACACACATTCCAGAGGATGTCAAGGATAATAATGATAATAATAATTACTTACGTATACATACACCTGTCAAACACAAATGGGGTCGCATTGCAAAATGTATGGGGTACTTTCTTGAGGAGTTCCTCCCTGAGTTGAGTACCAATAGGTTAAGAGCCCCGTCATTCAGAGTTTTTTGGGCCCAAAAGTACCCTATACCGCACTGCTGTAGAGGCATGGGTCTTGGGATCACTGAAAAACATTCCTATCGTAGCAACGTGTCAATAAGGTGCTTCGGAACGCGCGTGGATTTCATTCAGCCGAAAAAAGCAGCCAAAATCGAACATACTTTTTTTCACCACGAGATTTAATGCGCCCCCCCCCCCCTCTGGCGCAGCGGTCGCCTATATTATTACGGAGGACCATAGTAAATGTAACCATATATTGTTGTGAGATTAGGTAAACATGTAGGTTTTTATGTGTACCGTAGGTCCTATTTACTATGGTCCTCCCGCAGTAGCCTAAATTATCGAAACCGGTCGCCTATTCGGACCGGAAGCAGCTAATTGAACACTTTGCATTCCACCGCGTGGATCATTGCGGCCCCTCAACGCACGGTCACCCATATAGCCCAAATGTTCGAAACCGATTCCGTATCGCACCAGTCCCCCCTTTTTCATCCCAGCGTGATCACCGGAGAAATGCAGTACGATACATAGCATCGTGACTGTGTGGCTGTCGCTGGTGCTTTTCTGTAACGTTGTGTGCACGCCGCACATTCACTCGGGACGTACCGTAGCGACGGGTACCCCATATTGCATGTGATATTTAATTCAACAATGAGTAGGCTAAAAAAAACAGCTCCAGCCTATAAAAACTTGGCCGAAACAAACCCGTTGCGCGCAGGTGATTTACCCAGCGTGTCGGGCGTGTGTGAGCTACAACTCGACTGACCACCGGCAGAGCTTCAACCTTGACCACACCGACGATATCTGCAGCTTTGCCATTCACCCGTCGGGAAAAATAGCGGCATCTGGAGAGGTGAGACAAGTTAGAGGGGGAGAGGGCGCGGGGGGGGGGGGGTGTACTCGATATTCATGCATGGCCGTAGTCGTATGACCATAGACGCTCGCATCCTTACAATGCCGGGACGGAGCATGTCGGGGTTTCACCAACCAGGCAAACATTGCTAGCACCAAGCGCGAAGCGCCGTAAGGTGTTCGGCGAGTCGCATGGAGGTTGAGCTGCATCCTGCTAAGAACCGCTTGTGGGGCGGACTTGCATGAGTAGGGCCGCGGGGGTGTTTATACAAGATGCAGGCGGTATTATGCGAGGTCAGTTGTACAACCCTTCTGTCACCCATCGGGCAGATCAGGTCAGACATATCATGATCTAGATATCTCGGGTCAGATACATCTCCGATTTGCATGACCTTCATGATCTAGATAATGTTTTCCGGGTGGGATCTGTGTGACACAACTCTTGCACACATGTTTGTCGGGTGGAATCTGTATGACCCGCACGATCTTGCCTAACATCCCATGACACCGCAATTACCACAGGATCTGCATGATCTAGATCGTGATCTGCCCGATGCGTGGAAGTTTCCGAGAATTATCCGTGTTTTTGTTGCAAAAGAGAACGAGGCGTGTTTTGGTCAAAACCGTCGTGACAGCATATTTTCCTTCTCGAGGCAACCAAAACACGTCGGTTCGGTTTTGACCTACCAACGCTTCGATGCGGTAGTGGTACCTGGTTAGTCTAGCATTTGTAAGGACAAACGAGCCGGTCGCGCGCGCAAGATGTTGTGACGACATGAATCGCAGTGCGGACGAGAAAAAACTCAAAATATGCAACAACGACGACGAATAAAACTCGGGGTGCACGGAAAAAAAAACAAAAACAAAAAACGACACCCCACTTCTGAAAAAAGGCAAAAAATGAAAAGAAACATAAACGAAGAAAACAATACCACTGTGCGGCGGGATTTCCGGACGATGTGACGAAAACAGAGATTTTGTTTACTGTTTTTGTTTATTGTTTTTGTACCTAGTTTTAGCACACCCCCCCCTGTCATACGACCATGGCTCTGCACGGCATGAGCACATGTGTTGTACATCCCGCTGTCTGGATCTCGAAAGATTGGTATAATTGTGGCGTGTCGTTTTTTTTTTCACGTTCACCTCTGAGGCATAAGCTGTGACTTAACTCCTTTGGGGCTCTGGGTCATTTATTTTTTTGCAGGTGGGGACCGAGCCGAAGATCATCGTGTGGGATACGGCGACGATGCGGACAATAAGAGTCCTTCGGGGCTTTCACCGGCGAGCCGTCACCTTGTTGGTGAGGTCGAGGGGGGAAGTGTGAATGAAGACTGCCGAACGGAGAATCGTTCTATATAATATGGTTCCGTCATTTTTCATGTTTTGTTTTTTTCGCATCTCAATCTATTTATAGTAATATTACCATCCTTGCCATCCGACAATGTGTAGCTTGAAAGACCTTCAACCTTGATACTCGTAACTCATAAATATTTAACGTTCCCAGGAAGAGGAAACCCATAGAAGAAACAAACAGTCAATCTATAGTTATATTTGCCCTACTTTCTCCGGCACATTGTGAATCTATTGTCTTTGTCCCTCGCTGCCATAAAGACACGCCGAGAGCATAGTTTGTGGTACTCGCACCGCTGCAACGTTTATCCTACAGTAGACGCTTGATTAAAGCACACTCGTCTTTGTTGATCTCTGTACATTGGTCTTGTTTTGATTGGTTGACTGGCCGATTGATTGCCCGGTTGATTGGCTGACTGGTTGGAATTCGATTTTCGTTGTTTGATCGGTCGGTCGGTCGGTCGGTCGGTCAGTTGGTTCATTGATTTGATTGGTTAATTGATTAATCGGTTACTCGCTTGCTTGATTGATTGGTTATTTGTTCGGTTGATTGGTTGGTTGGTTGGAAGGTGATTGGCTGATTGCATGGTTGATCGACGTTTGTTGTTTGATTGGTCGGTCGGTCGGTCGGTTGGTTGATTGATTGATTAAGTGGTTGATTGATTGACTGGTTGCATGGTTGATCGATTTTCGTTGTTTGATCGGTCGGTCGGTCGGTTGGTTGGTCGTTTGATTGGTTGATTGATTGATTGATTGATTGATTGGTTGATTGATTGATTGATTGATTGATTGATTGATTGATTGATTGATTGATTGATTGATTGATTGATTGATTGATTGATTGATTGATTGATTGATTGATGGGTTGCTTGCTTGATTAGTTGGTTAGTTGATTGGTTGATTGATTGGTTGGTTGGTTGGTCAGTCGGTCAGTCGGTCAGTCGGTCGGTCGGTCGGTCGGTTGGTTGATTAGTCGGTTGATTGGTTGGTTGGTTGACTGGTTGATCTGGCTGAAGAGGCGGACACGGTCCCCATAAAAATCCGCCCATGAACAAAAACACTGCGATCAATTTAAATCAGGCTTTCAGCGAGAACGGAGCGTTGCTGGCGAGCGTGGGGCAGGACGAAAACCACTGCCTCGCGGTGCACGACTGGGAAAAGGGGAAGCTGCAGCACACGGGACCGTCCGACACACGAGCTGTGAGTATATACAAAGTATACTGCTATAATACTGCTATGATACCCACCCATGTTGGCCCCAGAAGCGTAACGTTGTTTGGCCCCTCTCGTACTTACTCGGTCACGACGCTTATTGTACGTTTCATCCATTGCTGGTGTCTACGTTTTGTACATTTTCCGGAGTGAACCATTGGCGGAAACCCCATATTTGTCCCTAACGCTGTGCCGCAAACCACTATGCTATACTATTTCTCAGTAGTTTTCCCCCCCTACACTGTAATCAAGTGAGCCTTACTATGGTAGGCATTCCATTCACTTTTGCGCCCAAATACGGTAAAGAGGGCTGAGTTCACACCGGGGTGCGATCGTTTTTAATTTTTTCTAATTTTATTTCTTGGCAACGGTAAGGGTGTTGAAATATTTCGAACATTTATTTTTTCGGAAGGTTCTCGATAAGATTTTTTCCGGAAAACAGCTTGTTCGGTATTGGCAACCTTCTAGTTCTGGAAAAATCGAGCGCCGAAAAATGATCGAACCCCTGTGCGAACTTATCGCTCTCTACGGCATTTCTCATCGACCGAGCTCCCCAACTGAGGAATTACCCGGTAATTACATGGTATCTCGTTTAGGTTACCCGGTAATTACCCGGTAGCTACCCAATTTCGTTGGACCCGATGTTTGTACTTTTCAATTTTTAACGTTGTTTGATAGATGCCTGCGAGCAGCCGGCGCGATTGTTTGTATCGGGCTTGACGATAGGTTTCTTTCAACGTTTCTCGAAGTCAGTGGTTGGCCTCTCAAGTGAGAGGAGCCTCAGAAAATTCTCAGAAAATTCTGGTGGTACTAAGCTAACCCTGTATACCGTATAGCACGCGTCTCGTTAAAAAGGGGTTGAAGGCACGTCCTTAGTACATACACTACCTTCGAATATGCGCCACACAAGAGAAGCGTTGAGCCCACCCACACGCCACACATTGGCCGGCGAAGAAGTGTGCTCTACAAAATGATGCAGCATCTCGCGACAAGCAATACCACTGTCCTAAACCGCGTACGACCAGCACGGGGCCATGGGCCATGGTCTACTGCCAACTACGGTGCGATTCAGTACCGACCGCTGTCGGGGAGGGGGGAGTCTCTCAAGAAAGCGGAAGCGCGATTATCACACGTAGACGGGTTTATATTTCAGCTTAAGGAAACATGCTCTTGTCAACATCACCGTCAAATACACGATTGCAGACAAGTGCACTTTATATTGTGGTTATTAAAAGTGTTGCGCTTGCCCTCCGACAGCAGTGTGCAGCATAAGCTTCAGCATTGATCACTCAAAAGCATCCCCCGAAAGAAGAAGGAAAAAAATCAAAGGAAAACAAAAAAAGAAACCTATTGGACTACAGTAGACTAATGGACTACTGCGTAGACAATTGGACTACTACAGTAGACTATTGAACTACGGTAACCTATTGGACTACAGTAGATTATTGGACTACAGTAGCCTATTGGACTACAGTAGCCTATTGGACCACAGTAGCTTATTGGACTACAGTATACTATTGGGCTACAGTAGACTATCGAGCTACAGCAGTATACTATTGGACCACAGGAAAGTATTGAAACACAGTAGCTTCAACGTTGATCACTCATAACATTATAAGCATTTCCCGAAAAAAAAAAACCAAGGGCAATCAAAATACAAGAAAGGAATACCTATGTGCACGAAGTCTTACTACCTTCACATTGTAGCGATCAATGGCTGTTAGGTGGTGGCATGCTCGTTGGCGCGATTTCCCCCACGTCCTCCCTCTCCCCTCCCCCCACCCAGCCAGCGTAGAATCCGGTCACCTAATTGACGACGATGATCGCGACGATGTTCTCACATGATCTCAGTTTCTTGAAGACTACAAGCCCGTGATCACAAACCAAACGCGAGTTCTCCCTCACTTTTGCGAAGCCTAACCTGCGCGTTTCGAGGCGATACACACGAGAAAAACTGTGCACGCATTGGACAGATCGCGACCTTCAGTAGATCATCTAGGTCATGTAGATGCTAACCTGACCGTTATGATATGTTGTGCAGGGTCTGTACGGTACAGATCCAACGCAGGGGGGAAAACAAATGTTTTTTGGTCACGCAGATTATACGGCTCCCACACCCTGCAACACGAGCTAGACCCTACAGATCAGGAGATTGTCTGCCCTAAAGTATCTAAATCATCAAGTGGAAATCGATGATCTATATGTAGATGATCTGTAGATGATCTGTCCCGAAATATCTAGATCACCAAGTGGAAATCGATGATCTGTCCGAAGAGAAAACAAAGTTTGCTTCCGTGTTTTTTTTTTCTTTCAGGTTCTGGGCTGCTGTTTCGAGGCGGATGGAGGGGTGGTGACGTGCGGCGAGGGACACGCCTTCTTCTGGAAGAAGGAGGGGAACGTCTTGGCGAAGAAGAAGGGGGTGTTCGGGCGGAAGGCCACCGCGCAGACACTGCTGTGCTGCTCTCGGCTTAAAGAAAAGGTGAGGCGATGATACGACTGAACGGCGCGCTATGTACGCCTATTGCTTTCCCCTCACCGGCGCGGGGAGGGAGCTTGGATGCAACAACTTAAGATGTTTGGACGCAACAGCTTAAGATTTTTGGATGCAACTTAAGGTGTTTGGTGCAACAACATAAGATGTTTGGATGCAACAACGTAAGATGTTTGGATGCAACTTAAGATGTTTGGATGCAACTTAAGATGTTTGGGTTCAACTTAAGACGTTTGGATGCAACTTAAGATGTGTGGATGCAACTTAAGATGTTTGGATGCAACTAACTTAATATATATATATATATCAGAAAGTATGAGTACGTGATGAGAAGGAAGGGGTAAGGACAGCCGGTCGATGTGGAGTAGATAAAAGCTCAGGCTGGAAGTAGGGGTATGTACAGAAGGGGGGTAGACTTTGTTCAGAGTGCTTATTTTTGTTGCCGTGGTTATCTTCTTTCGGGGTGGAATGTTTATGAGTGATCAACGTTGAAGCTACTGTAGTTCAATAGTCTACTGTAGTCCAATAGTCTACTGTCGTCCAATAGGCTACTGTAGTCCAGTTGTCTACTGTAGTTCAATAGGTTTATTTTTTTGTTTTCCGTTGTATTTTTTCCTTCTTCTTTTGGCGAATGTTCGTGAGTGATCAATGATGAAGCTCTTGCACATTGTTGAATAGCAAACACAATCATTACGCTGTTCATAGGGGTATAGGCAAAAGCGAAATGGGGGGTAAGGGTAGATGAAATTAATTTATGAATGAAGCAACCCAATAACCCTTCCGATATCCCGATATCTCGATATCCCTCCCTCCCGATATCCCCCTCTCCCGATACCCCTCTCTCTTGATGCCCCTATCGATATCCCGATTTTCCTCCCGATATCCCGATATCCCTCCCGAAATTCCGATATCCCTCCCGATATCCCATACTTCCTTCCCCCCCCTCTTTATCTTTTTTCGCCAAAAATGTTGCCACCATAAAATGAAAAACAAAAAAAAAGGTCGTGACTGGTGCCGCATCGGGGCATCTTTACGTCTGGTCCGGCAGAAACTGCGTCAAGTCGCTACGGGGGCATTACGGACCAGTGACGGCCATCTTTTCCGGCTCCTACGGCCTCATAACTGGGGGCAAGGTATGAACATACTACGATGGTTGGAAGTTGATGCGTTTTGACACGTTTTTATGCGTTTTTATGCGTTTTGATTCGTTTTAGTGAGTTTTTTGCTGCGTTTTGATGTGTTTTTGATACGTTTCGAAACGATTTGCTGCATGTTGGTGTGTTTTGATGCGTTTTGATGCGTCTTGTTGAGTGTTTTGCGGCGTTTTGATGCGTTTTTGATACGTTTCGAAACGTTTTGCTGCGTTTTGATGCGTTTTGATACGTTTTGATGCATTTTCATGGGATTTTTAACGAGTGTTTTGCTGCTGCTGCTGGTGCTGGTGCTGCGGATGTTGTTGTCGATGGTTGGAAGTTGGTGCGTTTTGATGCGTTTTGATGCGTTTCAGTGAGTGTTTTGCTGGTGCTGGTGCTGGTGCTGGTGCTGGTGCTGGTGCTGGTGCTGGTGCTGGTGCTGGTGCTGGTACTGGTGCTGCGGATGTTGTTGTCGAAGTGCCTATAAGTAGGGCGGTGAGTCGGGTGCCTATAAGTCGCCGACTATGTTACTTAACATATATTCCGGGGGATCGTAGTAAACAGGACCTACGGTATAGACAAAAACCAACATATTTGCCGATTTTTACAAGCAATATTTGGTCCTATTTACTATGCGCCCCCGTAATAGTTGCCTGCGGTACTTTTGTAAGGCGGCGCCAGTCAGAACAATCGCGTATGTAGCGGGCGTTTTTATCTAAAACTAGTATATTCAGTCTAGCAAGGTCTTGACGGGTCATACCTATGTAGACCGCCAACCGACATACTAGAAATGGTATGTTCAGTCTAACGAGACCTTGACCGGTCATACCTAGACCGCTAATCGACAATACTTCGAAGTACCAAAACTAGTATATTCAAGTCTGACGAAGGCTTGACGGGTCAAACATCGACCGTCAACCACCACACTAAAATTAGTATATTAAGTCTGACGAGGCCTGGACGGGTCAAACCTAGTAGGCCGTCAACCGACGTACTAAAACCAGTATATTAAGTCTGACGAAGGCTTTGACGGGTCAAACCTACCGTAGACCGTCAACAGAACAACTATAACTAGTACATAAAGTCTTGACGGGGTCAACGCTGTCAATATAACGTCAATCGATACATTTGCTTCGCACCGCTCTTGTTATGTATTGCTGCTGCCCGTGCATGCGTGTGTGTGTCGGTTGTTGTTACATTAACATACGGGGGGAAAAAACAAAAACAAAAACATCGCGGCAAAATAGGACATGCGCATTCGCCTTTGGAGTCCGAAAATGGAAGCTGGAGCGATGTTCGACATGAGCGCATTTGGCCCCTGCCCCATAGTGCACAGCGTGTGCCTGTCCAGCGACGGGACGAAGCTCCTGGTGGGCGTGAAGGGCTGCGAGGTAAGGAGAAGTTGCGGCCATCTATCTGTACTGTATTCATACAATACTAGCGGTACGGCCACGGCTCCGCCCGTGGCGCTAGCTCTGCGTTTCCAATAGTAGTACGTAATACCTGGTACAGCAGTAGTCGTATGGTGTGATGTACGACTCCGACAGGAAATGTACGAACCATCGTGCGGCTATCTGTACTGTATTAATACAATATATATATATTTGATTGTCTTTTTAGGGTCGTTCTTAACCAATACAAAAATAAATAAATCACGATTCATTAACAACAAGCTGAAACCAGACCCTGCGTGAATTTTGAAAGTTGGCGTTATGTCCTATTACGGAGGACCCAACGGTACGCACAAAAAACTATATATTTTTCCTATTTTTCCTATCACAATTCTGTCCTGTTTACTATTATACTCGTAGGTCCCTCGGATTAGAAACTAAATCCCTTTTTTTTGTCATGAAATCGTGACGGCGCCAATTATTATTCTTGCTATATATGTATACCCATGGGGTAGTGTGTTTACCATCCGAAAATGCATGTTGCATAATGATTAGCTTCAACGTTGATCACCCAGAAACACGCCCCGAAAGAAGAAAACCACGGGAAAGCCATGCACGAAGTCTAACTCCCTCCTGCCCATTATTGCGTTTGCCACCCGAAAGTGTGCAGCATGACTTCAGCCTTGATCAGTCATAAACGTTTTTTTTTTGCTCTGGTAAAAAAAACAAAAACAGTGTCACGATTCTTCGTGGGAAATACCACGGTTCGCGAAAACAAAAAGGAATATATCACGCTTTTTCGTTTGATTGTCTCGATTCGTGACTTTTGTTTTTGATCATCAGGAGTATCCCCTATCAATAGTGGTGATTTGTCGACCTGACTAACGAACGTGGCCACGGGTTTTGCGGGTATCAGACGAGCCTCAAAAGCTTACGTCGTGTCTAATCCCCAAGAAAGCACCTCCGGGAACCGATTTACCACGCAGTAGTCCGACTAATGACTAGTTGGTGACTTGATAATGATGATGATGACGATGATGATGATGTCATCACATTAGCTCACTGCCTTGAAATCAACCCCTTGATCACAAAACAGACCAAACAAAAAAGCGTCTCGATGGAAGAAAACGAAGAAGCACTGGTACAAATAATAGGCGCAACCGCATTTACCACAAAAAAAAGGGAATGTTATGTATGTTCTAACCAGCTTGCGGCGTGCCACCCCGTAGCGCTTGCTTTCAAGTTGTGCCGATACACAGCTCTGCTAATTTGTTCCGTCCGTTCTGCGATTCTTTGTCTGCTAGCAGATCTACGAAGTGAGCGCGGCAGACGGGTCGGACGTGTCCGGAGGACCTGTGACTACATCGCACTTTGAGGGGAAGCTTACAGGCCTAGCGCGGCACCCACTGAGAGCGGAGTATGCCACAGCTGGTGGCGACGGCACCGTGAGTTTTTGTTTTTTGTCTTCTCTCGTTTTTTTTCTTTTAGGGTCCGAATTAACGAAGATAAAATCAATTCAATTTGGAGAAAAGTAAAATCAAGTTCGTTTTTCATTGGTCTAAACTTGCACCACCACCAAATATTCGGATTTTGGGGTAGATTGAATTTGAATTGGACGGCAAAAAACATAATCCAAATCAAGTTTGGGAGTTGGACCGACTTGGACCGGCATGTCCACGGTGGGTAAACGCTCCCCGTACAACCTGGCGGCGACGGCACAGTGAGGTTCATTTTGTTTGTTTGCTTCCCTTCGTTTTTTTCCTTTAAATGTGTACTGAGTTGCTCGCTGCTGATGATGATGTCGTTCTGACGTGAAAAGGCTGGTTCGATCGACCCCGCTATGATACGTTCATACACACGACACACAAGAAACCCTTTGTTGCAAGCACGCTTGGAGTGGGTGAGAGCCAAACCTCGCCGATATATGACACTCCGAAGTATTTCCATAGCTGTCTGCATGCATGCATGCCATGCATGCATTCCGTGCTAAGAGCCGATTTTGACCGCCGTGCAACATTGGGTTAACCCATTCAGAACTGGAAAAAATGCCCTACACTAATTCTAAGTATTTTGTCCCCAAATTCGTGGGACCAGTTCTTAAGGGGTTAAGGAGCCCCATCAGTGACAAATATTAAGCATTTGCCTCAGAAGGCAAAAAAACGTGCTTCGTACCCCTATCGTAGCACGCATCGCCAGAGTGAGCTAGCCACGGGCTTGTATTGAGAAGGTGAGCAGATATAAGGCAGTCACCGGGTTGGTGAACCACGCCAACAGTTTCTAACTTTTGTTACCACCCATGCCCCCCCCCCCACGACATTCGCGCTTGATTCAAGCAATGTCTGCCTGGTCGGTGAAAAAACCCCAACATGCACCGTCCCGGTATTGTACATACAGGGATGCGAGGGTCTATGGCCGTGCGACTACGGCCATGCACGACAAAGAGTAACCCGCCCCCCCCCCGGTGCTAGCAATGTCTGTCTGGTCGGTGAAAACCCGACATGCTCCGTCCCGGCAATGTAAAGATGCGAGGGTCTATGGTCAAACGAATACTGCCATGCGTGAATATCGAGCACCCTCCCCC
>MEHQ01003847.1:39724-58646 GCA_008828725.1 Saccharina japonica
GATATATCGAAAATATCGAACTTTCGATACATCGTATGTTTATAAAATAAAAACAAAAAACAGCTCGTATATATGAGATGGAGGATTTCGTCGAAACTTGTCTTTGCAAGCTGGGTTTTTTACCCTCCACCCCCTGGCATCCCCGTGTTTTTTTTTTTATTGATGACACTGAACGAAAGCTTTGATGTATATATATACCTGGTACGATATAATATCAAATATCGATATCGTATCGTTTTTTTGTTTGTTTATCGATATCGTATCGAAATCGATTCCGATATGGATATCCGATATGGATATCCGATATCGATATCCGATATTCAACACTAACGATAACGTCTTCCACCAGGAACATCCCGGCTGCAATATCTGAGGTTTGTTTTTGTGTCCCATGTAACCACTAGGGCTGTGAGCAACAAAACATGCCTTGGCTGAACTTCACGGCTACCAGTACTTAGTATTTGGATGGCGAACTAGGGCATGCCTTGGCTGAACTTCACGGCTACATATCACTGTCGTTGGGTGGTGAAGTAAGCCAACTATTAATAACTGACTTATGGTATTATTTATCAATAACACAATTCGAACCATGAACGGGCCAGTCAGGTACAAAATATGCGCGCAACTAACTATAATACCTACCCAACTATTGCCAACTAATAAAGTAGTCGGCGGCATATAGCCACCCATCTCGCAGCCCCAGTAACAACATTTTGGCTGTGATCAGTCTAAGGGATGCGTCATCATTTGTGAGCACATCCTTAACCCCGCCTCCCGCCAAATCACTCGGTGCGTCTACCTGTTGTCGGTCGTCGATACAGAGCAGCATCGCCAAGTAGTGCAGGGATGCGCCGTAATTGTGAGCTCAATATTTTTTCCCCCGCGGTTTTCTTCTTTCGGGGTATAATGTTTCTGAGTGATCAACGCTGAAGCTCATTCAATATGCACGTTGTCGGACGGCAGAGACAATAACAATATCCCGAAACGCCCCGCCGAATCGCCTGCTTGCTGCGTCCACCTCTTGTTGATCGTCGATACAGAGCAACATCACCAAGTACAAGGACGTGGAATGGAGCACGGAGACATGCGCCTTCGGCTGGCCAACACGGGTGAGCGCTCTTCTTGATCAAATAGGGCTGTGAGCTCGCTGACATATAAGTCGCCGGCTAGTTTTTAGTTGGAATTGGTTGGCTAGACATTACAGTTGGTTTGCGTGCGGTAATTTGAGGCGTTGTTATGCGTCTTTTGCATCCGTCTGGCGCGTTTTTGTGGGTCGAATCGTGGGTTTGTATTTTAGAAAAGATACATTCAGTTGTAGGGCCGGTTCTATCGAAGAGTGTTTTGCGCAGATGACCAGCAACTTCCAGACCCATCTGCGCGCAGCTCGCATATAGAGGATAAGCGGTACACAATGCACTCATTCCGGGTGGGAGCGGCAGTGCGCCATAGTATGGACGGCGCAGCCATGGGCGACGTCCTTATGACGTACGCGGGGTGGGAGTTCGGCACACGTGCACGCAGATACGTCGGGATGACAGGCACCCGCGGTCGCGACGGGAGTAAAGTTGTTCTCACGAAACGGCGTCCGCATATAGATGCGGACGCTCTGCCGCTGTCCGAGCAGTTTGAAAGTTTCATATGCAACGTTCCCACCGAAAAATCGAAGCCGGAAATCGCTAAGAGGTCAAGGTAGATGTTTGGGCCTCATAAGCTGGAATGATCTTAAGATGCAAATGGACTACGGTACGGTATCGAGAGAAGAGCAAAAGAGGACACAAGTATGATGGGTGTGATCTCATGCCGCAGCAGAGAGGCCTCATTGGTCCCAAAACTATACCTAGTATACGGATTTTTGTGCGATGATGGAAAGTTACCGGGAGTAGTCGTAGAAACCAAAAAGCGGGGGCGCAGGAAGTGTGTCCCCGGGTATGGAGAAAGCTTCTGGGCTGTACAGAGAGAGAGCGAGATGGTTCAACAGCAATCACTCGCCTAACGACCGACCCGACAACAGCACGGAAACGTAGAAAGAGGTTTGGGAAGGACAGACCATCTCGCCCGCCTATCGTTGTGCGCCAAACGCGCCGACAACGACACCAGATATGTAGCGTTTATTTTACCGGGGCAACTACTCTCTGCGACGAGGTGCCGCGTTGATTACCGGCGAATCAACGTGGGGTTACTAGCCCTGGATGAGAGTCTCCGGCTGAGTGATCACAGCAGAGTAGCCTCATTGATCCAAAACATTACAATAATTAATGCGCAAAAGGAATGTTACTGTTGTAACATTGCGTCGTAGGTTAAATCGTATATAGTTTGGGATCAATGAGGCCTCCTGCTGCGATCAGCCGGAGACGCTCACCCAGGGTTGCTACTCCCGCGTTGATTGTCTAGCAATCAACGCGGCACCTCGTCGCAGAGAGTAGGCACCCTGGTAAAATAAACACTAACAAAATTGATGTCGTTGTCGACGGTACAACCTCACTACCAACGATGGGCGGGCGGGATGGTCTGTTTTTTGTCCTAGCGTCTTTGTACTTTGTCGTGCTGTTGTAGAGCTGCGATATCGCTCACGGAGTGATACTCAATCACTGTCTCCCAGTACAACAAGGAGGCTTTTCTAAAAAGGGGATCTGCCCTGCGGGCTTCGCCTCTTTTCTGTGTCAGATTACCGGGATATATGCCCATACGACTACCGTACGGCCATGCATGACAATAATCTCCCCTGCCACCCCCCCCCCCCCCGGCCTGGTTCATTAAAAACCACCATATACCCCCTGCCTGGTCGATGAAAACCCGACATGCTCCGTCCCGGCATTGTGGGGATGCGAGGGTCTATGGTCATACGACTACGGCCATGCATGAAAATGAAGTACCCCCCCCCCTGCCCTGCTCTGCCAAGCAGTGGTCGATGCTGAAGTTACCATTTTTTTTTACGTCGTCGTCACTCACTCCTGCGATGAACTGCCGAAGCGGTGGATGATGAGTGTTTTTTCTTCTTTCCCCTTGTACGTTTTGGCGGTAGCATGCTTAAAGCCATCACTGCCAACTTTTTGGACCAAAAAAGCTGCATCCTAATACTGGAGTACGACCAGGGGGGGGAGGGGGGGGGGGGGTNGTCCCCCCCCCCCCTCCCCGCCCACCCTCCCTCTCTCCCTCCCTCCCTCCATTCAAAGGGCATCTTCATCGGGACGGAGAGTGACACGAAAATCACCTGCACCGACCGATCTCCGAACGGTCAAGTTATCACGACGGGCGACTGCTGCGGCCGAGTGAGGCTGTACAGGTACCCCTGTTCGGCGGACCGTCCGCCGCCCCCGCTATTTCACGAGCTGAAGGGGCATGGGGCGGGGAGCATCAGCCGCGCGAGGTTCTTGAGGGGAGGGAAGCTGCTTGTCACCATCGGGGCATCGGACAGGCAAGCCAGTCATCCCATCCCGGCCCTCCTTTTTGTTTTTGTTGTTCTAGCAATTACATACCGGTCGGTACCACTGTCTCGAAATATAAGGACCGTTTGGTTTAAATACTAATATACGAACGGTGATTATAATTCGGGACATAAGGTGTCTCTAAATATAAGGACCGTTTTGGTTTAAATATGAATATAAAACGTTTCTTGTATTTTGGGACAGATTATGTCTCAAAATATAAGGATCGTTTGGTTTAAATATGAATATATAAATGGTGCTTATGATTCGGATCATAGTTATAATTTTTCCAGCTCTCTGGACGAGCCGTGGTCACAGGTCTCTTCCCTTCGCTCCCCCACCCTCCCCCGGTATAAACATGCCTTTCATTTTTAATAGCACAGAGGGTTTTCATTCAACATTTGTTAGCACTGCTCGTCGAAATTCATCGATTTTTTGCTAAGTCACACTCTCGCACTTTCCTCGACGAAAAGAAATCGGCACACAAAGTACCTTTCGAGTTTTTTTTAGGGAACCCGCCGTGAAATACCCCGGACCCTATAGGGCTGATGACTTTAATTGACTATACGTCGCCGACTACTTAATAGTTGGCTGGGTATTACACTTAGTTACGGGTAAGCCGCCGAATGGTTACTCGTGGGTATTACAGTTAGTTACGTATAAACCGTCGGGTAGGAGATACACAATCCATACTATAAGGCACCCGGGTACCAAACCTGAATATTTTGGTCATACCCGGGTAAATCCTCGGGTACATCCACAGTATACACTGAGTATGCCCTACTAAAGCCCGACCTTGTGTGCGTTTCATGCTGCGTGTTAGTTGGCTCATCTCGCCGCCTAACGAGAACGACTAGTCACCAAGCCCAGCCAAAGCGTGCCTTACCCACATACAACAGAAACGTTAAGCACTTGCACGTTAACAAGGGTGTATTCAGTAGGGCATACTCAGTATATACTCTGAGGCACCCGAGTACCTGGTCAAGTTGTCCGTACCCGGGTAAATACCCGGGTACACCCAGAGTATAATATACTCAGTATACCCTACTGAACACACCATTGTGCGTTTCATGCTGCGTGTTATCCACCCCACCAATTGACTTACTTTTCGGCCAATTCGTTTGTCGTCCGATTTCTTATCTGTGAATCTGGTTCAAACAACTCCTCCCTTCCTGTTTTCCACAAGAAAGCACAGGCAAAGCAAGCAGAAAGCACGCAAAAGCGCACGCATCATACGTCACGAATGGCCACATCTCTCGACACACGTGGTGTCCTTTTTTATTTCTTTCTTTCTCTCGGTCCATCTACAACATGGCCCCAGCGCTCAACAAGAAACAGCTATCATATATACGTGATCTTAGCAAAGGCGTGGTGAAACCTTAACCTTTACTGCTGTGACACCAATCTTGATCGATATGTCTGTGCCCACAATAGGTTATAATGATGATGATGATGATGATGATGGCTCATGCTATCTTAAGGCAGAGGTGCACATATCATGTTTTTTCCTTTTGAGGGTGGTCACTTAAGGACAACAAAAAAGCCTACCCGATGAACAAACCCATAGCCTACCTTAATACCAATATGTTTTTTGCAACACAGGGATGAAAGACCGACGGGTTTGGGTTAAGGAGCCCGATCGGTCCGAAAATATTCCAGCCAAAAAGCGGTACAGTACGAACCTCTATCGTAGCACGCGTCTAAAAAAAGGTGCAATACCTCTGTTAATATTATCCTGGCCGTTCGACGATGGCGGTGTTAATGGCACGAGTTTCAACACTTATCACTCATAAGCACTCACTCCCGAACAAGAAAACCCACGGAAACAAAAACAACCCTCCTCATATTTTTACTCCCTTCTGTACCTACTTCCTGCTTTTGTGCTTTATCTTGTTGTTGTATACCAGGTATATACGTGGTAAGGGCTCGCCGCTGAGCTTATTTTTTCAATCCAGCCAAATCGTTTCTTCGTAGCGTCCCTCATCAAAACTCGGCCGGGTGTAAACCGAACAGTCTTCTTCCTCGAAAAAATCGTCATGTTTTCGGGTGACTTACTGTTGGTATTGAGCTCCTCGTGTGAGGAGCCAACACAATAAGGCACCACCCTTGTATGGCATTGTGCCCCTTGCGCAGATGTATCCTGCAGTGGGAGCTAAGCGGGGCGGGGGCTGGGCAAGACAGAAAGGCGTCCGAGGGTCTGAAGGACATCGCGGAAGATGTGGTGGAAGACGAGAGCGACGGCTATGTCTTGGACATGCGCGATGGGAGCGACTTGGACAGAGGGAGTGATTTCGAGGCGGCCGCAGACGAGCGGAGAACGCCGGTAAACGAAATGCTTATTTTGCATTAGTATTATGTACTGGTACTGTGTTTGCCATCCGACAATGTGTGCAGCATGATAAGATTCAACACTGATCACTCATAAACATCCCCCAGAAAGAAAAAGAAAACCAAGGGAAACTCCCTAAACAAAAAGGGAACCTATGCACGAAGTCTTGTCTTGCTCCCTTCTGTATCTACTGTGCTTCTTGCTACATCTCTACGCATCTACTTCTATTACTATCCTTTCTCCATGTTGTGCTTGCCAGAACAACTATGCAGAATGAGCTTCATAGACCGAGGGGAACCAAAACAGAAAACCTATTGGACTGCAGTAGCCTATTGGACTGCAGTAGACTATTATAGAACATACTACAATATACAATTGAGCTACAGTAGACTATTGGATTGCAGTAGACTACTGGACTACGGTAGACTATTGGACTGCAGTAGCTTCAACGTCGATCACTTATAAATTTTTCCCGACGATGTGTGTGCGTGGTATTCCAGGCCGTCCGAGGGGCAAGAAAGCGAGGACGAGCCGGGGCGGCAAACGCTACGACTACCGCTACCGCTAGAGGGGTGGGGTTAGGGTTAGGATTGGGGGAAAACGCTCCACCGGAGCCGCCCCAGCTGTGGGAGCAAGCGACGGTTGCGCCATCCCGACCCCCCCCTACCGACCGGGCGTCACCGGCCGACGGCCTGGAGTTGGAGAGAATGCACGGGTGAGGCAGCGGTACTATATATAGTGAGCGAAAATATTCACACTTGACGCGTGCAACGATAGAGGTAACATTTTTTTTCTTTCTCTGAAACGTTTATTATCCTTTCCATCCTCAACAATGTGTAGCATAATTAAGCTTCAACGTTGATCACTCAGAAAAATTCTACGCCGAAAGAAGAAAACCCTACAGAAGGAATGAAAAAATGCTCTCCGCAAGAAATCTACTTACAGTATAGGGGTCCTCCAATAAGGCGGTGGTGTGCCAGAGCAATACGACCGCCTTATTGGAGGGAGTCGCCTTATTCATTCCAGGTTATGAGTGTAATTCCCCAGTGGCGCCAAGTGATTTTGACCGTCTTATGACGGGATACCGCCTTATATCGGGATACCGCCTTACTCAGACTGCCTTATAGGGGGACCCCTACTGCACTCCCTTCTGGACCGGCTTCCGGCTCGAGCTTTGTCTACTCCATTAATTTGTTGTCCTTACCCCCCTTCCTTCTCATCGCGTACTCTTACTGTTGTTGGGATGCCGTATGGGTGTTGCACCCAAAGCGAGCCACCCAAAGCACTGCTGTGACTTCGCTCCCACCAGCACACGACTCCCGCAAACCAATTTCTCGCGCAAAGCGAGCCACCAAAGCACTGCTGCTGTGACTTCGCTCTCACAAACCCACGACTCCCGATAAAACAATTTATCTCACCAAAGCGAGCCACCAAAACACTGTGACATGACGTTAACAGTAGCTCACCCTTCTTGGTCTACGTATTGCTGTTTTTTAATTGTTTTTATACCTGTATATGGAGAAAATGCAAGCCTTTCAGGGCAGTATACCTATGTAGTCGGGGTGAAATATGCTAACTATTAATACATTACGAAGTGTATGTACTTATACTTCCTACATGAATATACACTATATACAATATAGGTATTGTATATACTGCTGCGACACCCGGCCCCCGTTTGGTACATTCACCAAAAAAAAGCCTACGATACAACGCTATTTTTCTTTAATTTATTCGTACTACTTCAAGACACCTAATAAGAAACAGGAAATATGGTCCAGGCTGGAGTTCTTATTTGAGAGAAAGTGCTTACTACACTGATGTCAATATAACGACTCCATAATTTATTATTTCCCTCTCAATATCAGCCTGGCTTTAATATAAGCCTGTTTCTTATTATATGTCCTGTACTGTACTTCAAGACATTTTTGTTTTTGTCACCTTCGTGTTGGACACGATATCGAACAGCTCTCTATAAACATTTGCGATTGCAACAACTACTGTATAAACAAACAGCTCTCCAAAAAAACACGCCTTTTATTTTTGCGGCTGCAACGTGCAGGTACCGCGGGAGGGATGCACGGAGCAACGCGGCCTACGCGGGTACGGGAGGTGGCAAGGCGGTCTACACGGCGGCTGCTGCCGGGATTAGCCTCGATTTGACCAATCACACTCAGGTGAGCAAGACATACACCAGGTACCACTCTGGGCGTGAATATAAGGACCTATGTTTATTCGTATTAGTGTATAAACGCTCCTCATATGTACGCCCAGAGTGGTATCACTCACTGCTGTGGACGGAAATTTAAGGGACATCTGTTTTTCCTAGCCGTGATCTACTTTCTCGTGCTGCTCTAGGCCGCCGAGGATGCTGCGACTGTCATTGACTTGCTCCTTGTTGTGTACTTTTCCAGCAGAGTTTCTCTCCCCCTCCGGGGATACTCTTCGTGCGTCCCCGGTTTTGGATTGAGGTTACCCCCCCCCGCGGTTCTTAGTAGGGTGTAGCTCACCCTTCATGCGACTCGCCGAATACCTCACGGCACTTCGCGCGCTCGGTGCAAGCAAATGTCTGCCTGGTTGGTGAAAACCCAACGTGCTCCGTCCCGGCATTGTGGGGATGCGAGGGTCTATGGTCATACATACGACTACGGCCATGCATGAGATGAGTACCCCCCCCCCCCCGCCCTTCCCTCCTTCGCTCCTCCTCTGATCAATATAATAGGATAGTTCCTGAGAGATAGGTAACCTTTCAAGAACAATCCGCCGCTTGTTCGGAAAAGATAACGAGGCGTGTTGGTTGGTATTCTGTGTGGCTGTTTGACAATTGACCTTCTTCACGGCGGTAGCCACTGTTTGGTTGGTCGCATAGCAGATGGAACCACCAAGCGGATGCGGCAAGTAACGGTGCTGGCAGGCTGGTACGTCACGGGGACAGACAATGCTTCTTCTGCTTGTGGCTGGCTAGCAGATACTGGGCCAGACATACCATGACTGCTCACGCGTGTTCCCCCCCCTCCTCCCCCCCCCCACCCCCCCCACCTTTTTCACCTGCCCCGCACCCACCTTCCCTTCTTCACTCCTCCTGTGGTCCACCAAACTCACCATTGCTGTATACAGAGCTTCCAGTTGGGGCACTCGGCAGACGTGACGTGTCTCGCCGTGTCACCTGACGGCCTGCTCGTCGCTACGGGAGAGGTTTCAAGGCGACCATGCATTCTACTCTGGCAAGCAGACACCGGAGATGTTGTGCAGGTGAGAGAGCACCGTTTGTTATTCATGTAAAGGCCGTTCGGTTATTATCAAAAAGTTTTGTCCAGATTTTCTTTTGTTTTTTCTATTCAAGAAAAACAAGAAAATCTGGAAAAAAAAACAAACAAAACCATAAATAGTAAAAAGTGGAAATTTAACAGAGGGAGAAGACAAGATATCAGGAACTCTTAGCATTCACACACTACTACAGTGCGTATAATATAGAAACACAAAAAAAACAGGGAAAGCGAAAATCTAGAAGAACAAAAACATTGCGCGAAAATAAACAGGAAAATCAGGGAATTTAGGGCAAAAAGTTGTTCTATAATAAGGGCCCTAACGACCCTTGTGGGGTTCAGGGATAGTTTTGGGAGTTCTATGGTTTTCTTGCTTCCGGGTAGAATGTTTCTGAGTGATCAATGATGAAGCTCATTTTATGCTATATACTACTCTGTCCCGAAATACAATCAACTTTTATAGATTAATATTAAATGAAAACGGTTCTAATGTTTCGGGACAGAGTGGTACATATTCTCGGATGACAGGGATAATAAATAACTGCTTAAGATTTTGGAGGAGAAGGTATAGCAAACGTGTAAATGAGGAGGGAAGGGGCAAGGACAGCAGTTGAATACGTATGTAGATATTAATAGTAGATAGGGGTTAAGCAGGAAGGGGGTACAGGAGGATGTTAGACTTCGCGCGCATACAGAACAGTTTTTTTTTCGTGATGGCAAACATGATACGTAGTATATCTCATATCGGACAGGTCATCGATTTCCACATATCTGATGTAGATATTTCAGGGCAGATGATCTGTATGATCTGTATGATCTGTATGATCTGTATGATCTGTATGATCTGTATGATCTGTACGATCTGTATGATCTGTATGATCTGTACGATCTGTATGATCTGTATGATCTGTACGATCTGTATGATCTGCATGATTTGTATGATTTGTATGAACTGTATGAACTGTATGATCTGTATGATCTGTATGATCTGTATGATCTGTACGATCTGTATGATCTGTATGAACTGTATGATCTGTATGATTTGTATGATCTGTATGAACTGTATGATCTGTACGATCTGTACGATCTACTGTAGCTCATGTTGCCAGGTGAAGTATTGATGGGGTGATTCATCATCTTTGAAGCTCGATATGCTGCACATACATTGTCGGATGACAAAAATATGATAATAATATGCCAGGTATGCCACAAGATAACTGTTCTAGATATTTCAGCTCATCATAGTGCCCACGTAGTGGAAGCCATATAATCTGCATGATCTGTAATACCACAAGTTTCCTGGGTTGGGTTCGTATTACGGCTCCTGCGCAACATCCTGATGATCTATCTGTAGATGATCTATCTATAGATGATCTATCTGCCCAGCGTGCGAAATGTTTATGGGTGATCACCATTGAAGCTCATCATGCTGCGCATAAGTTTCCTGGATTGGGTTTGTATTACGGCTCCTGCGCAACATGTCATAACTGTAAGTTAGGATCTATAGATGATCTGTCTGTAGATGATCTATCTGATCTGTAGATGATCTGGCCGACGTATGAAAGTGTATGGGTGATCACCGTTGAAGCTCATCATGTTGCGCATATTTTGTCGCATACCGAACCTGACAACCCTTAAAAAAATAGAGAATATTATCATAGATAGGGAAGCTTCCGAGAGTATTCCGTGATGTGATGTAAGAGAAGAATGTGTTTGTCCATATAGTTCTGATATACGTAAAATAAAAAAAACACGTTTTTTTCTCAATCCCCGCTTGTCCCCTCTCCGTACAATATGTATTGACACAAATATCAGACGCTGTCGGGCTTCCACAAGCGCGCCATCACGGCATTGTCGTTTTCTCCAGACGGCTTACAGCTTGCCTCCCTGGGGTGTGACGACGATCACAGCATTGCCGTGTACGACTGGGACAACCGCTTGCTCAAGGTGCGCCATGAAACTGTTTCGAGGGCAGGCATGAGGGCCTGCAACTACTATTATTGTACCATACGAGGGCATCTTGGTTTCTCTTATGGTATTCTTCTTCTTTTTGTTCTTGTTCTTGTTCTTGTGCTTTTTCTTCTTTTCCTTCTTCTTGTCAATCTTGTCAATTTGTTTCTTTATGGGAATGTTTTTGAGTGACCAACGCTGAAGCTCATGTTATATACATTGCTGAAGATATTGTTTTCCTCAGGTGATTCAAGCCGTAGCCAGTCCTCTCTAGTCAAGCCGGAAGTAGGCATGTACAGAAGGGCGTAAAATTTATGCAGAGGAAGGCTTTCTTCTTTCGGGGTAGAAAAATGTTTCTGAGTTATCAACGTTGAAGCTCGTCATGCTACACACCAACCATTGTTGCGGATGGCAAGGATACTAACACTTGGACGCATGCTACGGTAGGGGTGCACCATGTTTTTGCCTTGGAAGGGTGGTCACTTGATTATAGTATAGGACCTCTATACCTGCAGTAGTCAAAAACTGATTTTGGAGGGAAATAAAAAGTGCGACGAACGTACTCCTACAGTAAGTGTGAAATAAAAAAAATAAAATTCCGACGATTTTGGGTGATTTTAACCCATTCAAAACTGAAAAAAACATATCTCACACTAATTCCAAGTAGTTTGTCCCCAAATTTGTGGGACCAGTTCTTAACGGGTTAAGAAGCCCAATAATTCAAAAAAAAAAAAAAAAACAGCCAAAAAGTGCTACTCGAACCTCTTTCGTAGCACGCGACACTATTACGGGGTGGGCTAATGTAGTAAACAGGACCTACGGTACACACAAAAACCTATATATTTACCTATTTTTACTAACAATATTTGGTCCTATTTACTATGGCCCTCTGTAAATAATAAATCAATCATCTCTGATGCCCTCATGGTTCAACCATCTATGTCTGTGTCGCAAATAAACAAACAAAAAAAAAAAAAACAGGCGACCGCAAAGGGGGGGCGTCGAAAAGCCTTGGCCGTCGCGTGGAACAGTTCCGGAACCCGCATGGTGACGTGCGGCTTAAGGCACGTTAGCTTCTGGGCGATGTCGGGGCGAAACCTGAGCCACTGCCGGGGGGTGTTCGGAGGGAAAGGGAGGAAGCAGACCCTTCCCTGTTGCACGTTCATGGGCGACACCGCGGTGGTAAGAAGTGTAGTGCACAGATCGAACAGATCATTAAACTATTCCCAGGTCATTATCTAGTTCTTTCAGGGCAGATACATCCCTGATCTGTAATCATGTGTATGATGTGTATGATGTGTATGATATGTATGATATGTATGATCTGTATGATATGTATGATCTGTATGATCTGTATGATCTGTATGATCTGTATGGTTTGTATGATTTGTATGATCTGTATGATCTGTATGATCTGTATAATCTAGCGCATGTTGCCGGGTGGATGCCGTATAGTCTGCATGATCCAGGACATGTTTCCGGGGGAGGAGGGTTTACCTGTACTATCATATGCAGATCCTGCACAGCATCTCACAATGGCAGATTAGGATCTAGATGATCTGTAGATGATCTATCTGTAGATGATCTGTCTGTCCGAGGTGTAAAAGAGCGTGGACGGGGAAACACGTGTGCTTATTGTTGTATACGAGGTATTATTTTGCTTTGCCGCCGACCATTTCAATGTACAAGTATTGGATTGGATTGGACGAGGCCTCCTGCCCCAAAGTGGGATGGTACCACCCCGAGATATAGCTCCGCGCTGGGCACTCAGCGCGGGCGGCAGCACTACTTGGAGACGAAATCACGATTGGGGCTCTAATTTCGTTTCGCGCGTGTAAGCGGTAACACGAGTTAGATCGTACAGATCAAGAAATAAATTTCCCTGAAAGTTCTAGATCATCTGCCCGAGGTGTGGAAGTTTCTCGAAGCTTTGTTGGTGTAGGCTGCCAACAATGTTGGCGAATTAACTAATTGCAACCCGTCCCCAACCCGTCCCCATTCCAACCAACGCAGAGGATGCGAAATACTATAATAACTCAAGGAGTACAGTACAGGACACTTGATAAGAAACAGGAAAGCTGGCCCAGGCTGGATTTCTTAGTTTGGAAGAGGGTGCTTTCTACACTATTAATAGACTCTCGATTTTTTTATTTCCTCTGCATGTCGGCCTGGCTTCCTTGTTATCCTGATTCTTATTAGGTGTCCTGTACAAATAGACACCAGGATTTCGGCCCCAGCCTCACCGTTCAGTACCGTATTGTTGTGTGCCCCAAACCAGCAGTGTTTTCTTATCATGGCTTTGTTTATAGGCCAATAAGCCTTACACGTGAACACTATTACACACAAAAAAAACAATATATTCTAGTATTTTTGCTAGGCATATTGGGTCCTATTTACTATGGTCCCCCGTGAGTGAGACACTACCGGTTAGTATGTACGATAATACAATATTACGGGGGACCTATAGTAAGGGCCCGAATTAACGAGTATGAAATAAATTCAATTGGAAAAAATAAAATTCGAATTCGCTTTTCATTGGTCAACACACGCACCAGCACCAAAATATTATGCCACAAGATCCTAATCTTTGGTGCTGGTGCGTGTGTTGACCAATGAAGAGCGGATTTGAATTTTATTTTTTCCGAATTGAATTTATTTCATACTCGTTAAAACGGGCCCTAAACAGGACCACATGTGCTTAGTAAAAATACTGGAATACTACTACGACCGCTCACATCCACCCACCAACCCAACTGTTACTTTTCACGCGTCGTGACAATCCGATACATACAACCAGGTCGGAACCGGCGATGGGCATCTGTACCTGTTCGAAAACGGTTCCACCGTCTTGACTCGTTCGGTCAAAGCCCACACGGGATCGGTCTACACTCTCTACTCTGTCGCCGGTCCCTCCGGAAAAGACGGTGGTGGTGGTGGTGGTGGAGGGGATGGCCAGGCGGGTGTTTGGAGCGGTGGAAAGGACGGGCTGGTAAAGTTCTACAACAGCCAGGTGTGTGCTTGGAAGTGTTTACTCCCAACTTTGTATATATCTTGTTGCATTTTGCCTGATTTTAATAGCGCAAAACCTGATCTACAGCAGTAGATAGATTTTTTTTTTTGCAGATCGTGAAAATCAGGAATCTATCAATCCCGAAATATCTAGATAATGGAATGGGCATCTGATGTGATCTGATGTGATGTGATCATCTGATGTCATCATCTGATCTGATCATCTGATCTGATCGTCTGATCTGATCATCTGATCTGTGCGATGCATGTGTTATTTATTGTCCAGTTTTCGTACAGGTCTACTACGGTGTCAAGGAGTTTAGCGTCGCTATATGCGTACGACAAACATTATTTGTATTTGTTTTGCAGATCGTGTAAACCAGGAGTTTGTCAATTCCGAAATATCTAGATAATTATCTGATCTGCTCTGCTCTACTCTGATCTGGTCTGATCTGATCTGATCTGATCTGGTCTGGTCTGATCTGATCTGTCCGATAATGCGGTACTGTAGAGTGCAGACTTCTCGCTTATTTTGGAAACAACAGGTCTACGGTGCGAAGGAGTTTAGCATCGCTAAACAAAGCATGATCTAGTGTTATAAGGATTACCCTGGGCTGGGTAATCGATCGATCTTTTACCCCCATAGCTCAGCAGGTAATACCCTCACATTTGGCGTCGACGGCAGGACACGGGTTCGAATCTCACTTCGAACGTTTCTTTTATCAGAAACGCTTGCGCGTGCGTCCCCAAATAACACGTCTCCCTGGTTCCCCAGGTATTGAAACGAAGCGGGTAGGTCAACGTACGGCCGTATACGGTACCGACGTCCCAAATATCCCGCCGTTCAGAGGGGGGGAGAGTGTTATAAGGATTACCCTGGGCTGGGTAATCGATCGATCTTTTACCCCCATAGCTCAGCAGGTAATACCCTCACACTAGATCTTGCATGTATATATGGCTTTCGTAGATCAGGAATATACGAAATATCTTCCCTGAAAGATCCAGATCATGGAATAGGCATCTGGTCTGATCTGATCTGATCTGATCTGATCTGATCTGATCTGATCTGATCTGATCTGATCTACCTGACCTGATGATCTGATCTGATCTGATCTGACCTGATCTGACCTGGTCAAATCAAATCTGATCTGATCTGATCTGCTCTGGTCTGATCTGATCTGATCTGATCTGATCTGATCTACCTGACCTGATGATCTGATCTGATCTGATCTGATCTGATCTGATCTGATCTGACCTGACCTGACCTGGTCAAATCTGATCTGATCTGATCTGATCTGATCTGATCTAAGATCTGATCTGATCGGTCCGAAAATGCGGAAAACAAAAGGCGGCGGACTTATCGTACACACTCAACCAAATTCTGTACCAACAGGTCTACGGCGTGAAAGAGTTCAGCGTGGCCACGATAGCCTCCAACGGGGCAGCGGGCGGCGCCGCGGGAGCTCTGAAGGTATTTTTGTTTTGAGACACAGGCCGCCTTAAGGTAGAGAGAGGTACACTTGTTCCCCCCCGAGGTTTCTTCCTCCCTTGAGGAGATCTGTACTAATAGCAAGTCAAAAACTGATTTTCAAGAAATAAAAAACAAAAACGAACGTCAAAACTCGATGAACAATCCTTATGTTTTTTTTTTTTTTTCCAAAAAACAGAAACATTGATTTTTGACGATTTTGGTTTAAGGAGCGCCTCCCCCCCCCGTCATCCGTCATTCAGGAGGTATTTATTTGCCTTCTAAGGCGACAAAAAGTGCTCGTACCCCTATCGTAACACGCCTCTTAACGCCTCCTTATTTTGGAGCTGCATAAGGAGACAGATAGCGAAAACCACAGGAGGTAGTAGTAGTAGTAGCAGTACCTGATGTTTAGCACTATACGAAGTATTTAAAGAAACATGAAAAAAAACACAGCTATATATATGTACAGGGCTGTAAGTTGGCTGATTGAAAGTCGCCGACTATTAATAGTACTTTTACGGGGGGGGCATGTTTCCTTTTTTTTTTTTCATGTTATCCCCTTGGGTCATAACCCTTGATCACAGCTCTGCTATTTTTAAGCACCCCCTCTCTCGCCGCACTGCTACCGCGCGCACACGCAGGCCCTCGCCGCCTCGGCAGCTGCGGTAGGAGGAGGAGGAGGAGGAGGCGTCGCCCCCGGCCCGGCAGGAGGGGGGAAGAAACGACCCGGGGCTGGGGGCTCTAGCGTTAGCCTAGACCCGGCGGTAAGGAGCGTGTTCGCGTCGAGAGACGGCTGCCGGCTCCTGATAGGAACGCGAGGAGGGGAGCTGTACGAGATGTCCACCGCAGACGGAAGCGACGCGAGAGGAGCGGGGGGGGCGGGGGCGGGGGCGCGGGGGGGAGCCGGACCGCTGACCGCGGGCCACGGCAGAGGCCAGGTGGGCAAGCAGCGTTGCTGCTACGGGGAGAGATCCGTGTCACAGCGGTATCATACGTAGGGTTTTTGTTTTGGCGTGTTCCAGCCCCAAGCCGTTCTCGTTGACGGAGCTCCTCAACCATTGCAACTGAGGACTTACCCGGTAATTAACCAGTAATTACCCGGCAATTACTCGGCAATTACGTAATTACCCGTTAATTATCGTTACAAGGTAGTTACCCGGTAATTACCCAATATCGCTGGATCCGGGATTCCCTTTTACATGTGGACAGCGTGATTGGAACGAGTGCTACACTTTGTCAGATGGCAAATGGAATAACGCTATATTTTGCCTTCATCAGAGATGTACTGGAATAAAAAATGTTTTTTCTTTCGCGAGCTAGATGCTTTCGTAGGCCATTCGGTTTGTGTATCGGGGTATGAAACCCCTTACTTTTTCTCGAAGTCGGTTGCTGGCTCTTCAAGCGAGGTACGCGCGATTTTTATGAGGCTTTTTATTTGTTCTCACTTGAGGAGCTCTATACTGATAGTAAGTGATATTTACTAGGTTTCGATAAAAGCTAAAAAAAAAGTGCAACCCGATGAACTGGTATATCACGAATACTATTGTAAACCACTATAAAAAATAACAGTGTATTCCACCAACGATGTTGGGTTAATGAGCAAACTAATAACCAGTCACGAACATTTGCCTCATATGGCAAAAAAAAGGTGCTACGAGTACCAGGTTCCCCTACCGTAGCACGAGTAACAGGAGATTATTTTTGACGCTATTCGTTTCTGCCGCACCGCAGAGACATAAGATACATGCATGCATGTGGTTCCACTACCTATTCCCCACAGGAGGAGTGGTAGATTGTGGAAGTCTCGGGGCGTATGTGAGCTTGCTGTACACACGTACGAATTCCCAGATAGACGGTCAATTATAGCTTAAAAGAAAGGGATCGCTTCAATGATACACGTAGAAAACCAGAACAGTGCTATGTTCTAGGCCTATGAACAGCAGCAAGCACTCTCGCGCCATTCGCTTCTGTACCTCGGCTATGATCGCGCGGTTATGCACGAAAGGCAGGGCAAACTAAATGAGCGCTGCTGCTGTAAGGAGAAAGCCATGGTTGATTTATCAGTACTCAATAAAAACCAGATATCCATACCTTCATTCTTCGACCTGAATATATCTACGTACTTGTATATTTTTATTACAGCTGGGGTGTCGACCGATTCTTTTAAAGGTTTTTCACCTGGGATGTAGTGTGGAACAGCACACATTGTGCGAGAGCGATGTGAAGCACCGCAAGCAACAGGGTCTACCGCATAGGCTCAGCTGTGTCGCCTTCAGTCAGGGCGAATGTAGAACTACTGTCGCGCAAATATTTCTGTGACTTCGGGGCCTGTCTGCTGTATGGAGATGTGGAGATGTGTACATGCCGGGTGGGATCTGTATGCTACCAGGTATCAGGTATCATGTGAACGGCTCTTGCACAACATCTCATAACGGGAAATACAAGATCTATGGTATTAATAGATGATCTCTCTAGATCATCTATCTATTAATATAGGATCTATCTAGATGATCTATCTACCAGGTACATCATTTATCTACATGATCTATCTATGATAGATGATCTATCTATGAGATGATCTATCTATTATATTATCTGTCTAGATGATCTATCTAAACGATCTATCTAGATGATATATCTCCAGTAGATTCTCTATCTATTAATAGATGATATATCTGTCTAGATGATCTATCTAGATGATCTAGATCGTGATTTGTCCGATGTGTGAAATGCTAACAATGCTTCCTCTCCTTCTTCCCCACTTTTCCGCTGCTTCCCGCATCAAAACGCGTTCTTGTTATCAGGTCTGGGGTTTGTCAGCACACCCCAAGGAAAGATTGTACGCCACGTGCGGAGACGATGGCAGCGTGAGGATCTGGTCCCTCGACGACAGGAGGGTAGTGGGGAGCATCTCCACCGACTGCTCATGCCGGGCGCTTTGCTACAGCCCGGATGGTGCTAGTCTTGCTGTAAGTTTTTTACTGTTTTTGTTTTTTCCAGATTTCCAGATTTTCAAATTTCTAATTTTCCAGATGTCCGAGTTCCCACTTTTCCAATGGGTCGGGAAATGGGAAGAAAGCGAAAATGATGTTAATGCGTGAAAAAGGGCAGAAATGAACAAACAATCAGCGCCAATGAACAGTCGTTTTTTTCTCCCCCACATATGTGCCGCCGCCATGCCTTGGCACGCCCGCCCCGGCCGCCATTCCATTTTTTTTTCCCTTGACCACCGTGTTTTCTTCGCCCACCTTCGACACTGGCCAACTCCTGGCACTGGCCAATTCCTGGTACTGCTGTGCTTCGTATTCGTGTTTGCGTCAGGTGGGCTGCGGCGGCGGCAAGGGAAAAGCGGATGCTTCGAAATCTGGCACATTCTTGGTGCTTAAATCCGAGAACCTCGCACTGCGTCACGAGGGCAAGGTACTCACATATCATGCCTTGCGCTGAGTATTAAAATTACACATTTTTTTTT
>MEHQ01003130.1:0-12681 GCA_008828725.1 Saccharina japonica
GGCCATGGCGAATCAGTGTAACTATTGATCATGGCCGGGGATTTAAAAGTACGTAGTAATTCGATGATATAGACTTGATACTTGATAGTTCTATAATCCACACTAATGTATGCATCATTACCAGGTATACATGCAACTTACATCGATCGTCTCGTTGTGCCTCAAGCATTGTCTACACCAAATTTCAGCTCGATTGGGAACGACTATTTTTATAGCTGGCATGTGAATACAGAGTCAAAATCTGGTAAAAAATAAGAAATTTTGGTTCTTTTGGGTATTCGCGGATTTCTCGGGGCGAAATTGAGTCGGTTTTTATAAAAAATCAGAAAATTCCATAGTATACCTTTTTTTTTGCATCTTCAATAACACTTCGAAGTATGTCAGGATCAGCTCTTCCAATTTTCGAATCCTATCTCGCAAAAATTGGCGACGCAACAACCTCACAACAGACAATCCGTTTCAAGGCTCGCCCAGCTCGTAAGGTCTCGTTGTTCCCTATTTGACTTACCGGGAATAAGTGAGAGGAGATATTGTAGGACGACATAACAGGCCTGTTCACAGAAGACCCACCACTCTGTTTATATAATGATCAGCACAGTCAGCAGTGTACAAGTAGTATAGTGCCTCGTGTCCGCGATCTGAACGGGCGTAAGCACATGAAAATAATAAATGCATATAAAGTATGCATAAAAAATGTACACACCTACAAGACAAAAACACACGCCAGATATTGTAAACACACACAAGCTATACGCTACGCACAGACGCTCACACACAGACGCTCACACACAATCAAGCTACGTATGGTATGTACACACACAAATGATATACACGTAAGACACACAAACAAGGTTGCCCACAAATACGCTGCGCACACACAAGATACACCATACGTTCCAATTAATTGTATGATAAGATGATAAGTACCTGGGAAACATTATACAGACATACCAGTATGATACAAGATTCACGCACGCACATCAGATAAAGACACGCACAAGACAAACACACACATTCAAGTCACACACACACAAGATGCACACACAAGGGCACACCACGAGATATACTTACCCGAGAGTCGCACAGAAACAACAGAGGCACACACAGGACCGCCCAAGGACACACGCGCAAACAGGCACACGCACCCAGCACCCAGCACAGGCACACGCACACACGCATATACACAACACCATACCACAACCACAACAACAACAACAACAACAACAACAACAACAAAAAATCGAAAATGGTGCCTTGAGTCATTGTAGGACATCTTAACGGTCTAATCACAGAAAATTTAAACATATTTTGTGATCGGTACCTGGTATTAGGGCCCGTTTTAACGAAGAAGAAAAAAATTCAATTTGGAATTTTTTTTATTCAAATCCGCTTTTCATTGGTCAACACACGCACCAGCACCAAAGATTAGGATCTTGGGGCATAATATTTGGTGCTGGTGCGTGTGTTGACCAATGAAAAGCGAATTTGATTATTTTTATTTTTCCAAATTGAATTTATTTTATACTCGTTAATATGGGCCCTTACTTTTGTTTCCTTACATTTCGAAAAGGCTAAATTGCTCACACAAATACCTAAGAACAAAAATAATGGTTTCACTTTCACAGACGACCTTTTGCATTTAAATGTATACCAAAAAATATATAAAAAAAAACAGGTGAGTGAGTGTGAAAATAAACGGAAAAAAAAAACAAAGCGGTACTCCCATAATAATTACAAAAACTATACCTGGTGCACCAAACCATGGTATATGTTAAAAAAAAAACTCTCTCTCTTTGTGTTTCCCTTTGCGGCTGCCTGTTTGCTTGCTCGCCTCTGTCTGTATGTCTGTCTATCTGCATAAGCTGTCCGCTTGTCTGTCTTTATCCACTGTCTCTCTGTCTGTGCAAGCTGCCCGTCTGTCCGTCTGTCTATGCCTGCATCTGCTGCCTGCCTGTTTGTCTATCTGTCTGTCCGTCCGTTTTTTTCATACATTATACCCTTTATGTGTCCGTCTGCCGCTTGCTCTGCCTCCCTCCCTCCCTCCCTCCCTCCCTCCCTCCCCTCCCTCCTCCTCCCTCCCTCCCATCCCTCCCTCCCTCTGTTCCGTCTCTACCCCGTCTCACCGAGAGGTGTCCTGCCTCCGCACGGAAACCTGCAGGATGATGAACATCACGAGGGGCATGAAGGGCACGTTGTCCCACACCGCTAGCGCCGGGGCCAGCACCGTGTGCACCGCTCCCCCCAGCTGGGGCACCACTCGAAACACGTTCTCCCCGCACTCGATCCCGTCCAACATCGGAAGCAGGTACACCTGCGGGCAGGCACATTGATTGATTGGCAACAACAAAACGTCAAGCAGCACCAGTACGAGTAAATATCAGTTCTCCCCGCACTCGATCCCGTCCAACATCGGAAGCAGGTAACACCTGCGGGCAGGCACATTGATTGATTGGGAACAACAAAACATAGACCCAGCACCAGTACGAGTAAAAGTATCAGTGATTGGAGATTGAGAATGAATAGGTACGTAGCCCTGAAAAGATTGCAATAATTTCCTTTTTCTCGAGATTTGAATTGAGTTTGCAATATTTTTCATTTTTTCTCGAGATTGTATTGACCATTTAGGCGACTTCATTTGCGCTGGTCGTCGTTATGCTTTGTCGTTTTTTGGGAGATTATACGTATACTATATACACGCGTAGGCTCTTCATTTTTTTCAACGGCTGGTGGGCCTTTCGTTTTTTGTTTTTTTTTGCTGCTGCTGCTGCTGCTGCTGCTGCACAAAAAAGTCATCGGATTTTACCTTGCGTCACCCCCCCACGTCTGAACGCCTCCGAAAGGGAAACCTTGTATATATTTCTTACCATGTAAAAAAAAAGAAAGAGACACCTCGGCTGGGAGACGGAGGATTTTTGTCGAAACCCATCTTTGTGATACTTCGATTGTTACAGGTACCAGGTACTCGTATTCAGTATTAATAGTTTAGTATCGTAAATTCGTCAACCATACCGCCACAACGTGCGAGGATACGAAGTACCAGAGGGAGAGCTCTATGATATTGCTATTGATACTAAAACACGTGAATCTGCTAAATACCCGGTATTTACACTTGCGTACTCTGTATGTACAACGTCTACTTCGTGTCTCGAAACTAACACAGACCACAAACAACGCCGGGCCGTGCAATCTGGAGTTGTTTCATTAATAGTTGTGATAGTTGTTGTGATTGTTGACTGGAAGTAGTCGTATTTGTCGCAGTGGAGTAATATTTAATATTTTAGAGTAAAAATGTATACGTACGTACTACGAGCTCGTTTGCGGGTTGGATGTACGAGTATTGTCGTGAGGAAGACCATGGCCTACCTCCATGGGACTGATTCGGCTGCTTGCTGCTGGAGCTACTACTACCGCTACTGCCACGTATCGCGAAATACGGCTACATACCGGTACGTCCATCTACTGCTACTGGCTACACTGCTGTTGCTACTGTGATATACTTCGTGTACTGCTACTGCTACTGCTATTAATACAAACATACACCTACTGCTACTTACGTACACCCACTGCGGCTGCTACTGCTACCGCTACTACGGCTACATATGTACTGCTATCGATACATACATTTACTGCTACTGCTACTGTTGCTGCTGCTGCTACTACTACTACTACTACTACTACTACTACTACTACTACTACTACTACTACTACTACTACTACTGCTGCTGCTGCTGGTGAAGATTAATCAGCTGCTGCAATTGGCGCGGCTTTCTCAACGCAACGACGGGTGTAACGGTGCGATGGCGCCCCCCCCCCCCCCCCCCCCCCCCCCCCCCCCCCCCCCCGCCCCCCCCGGGCGGCGGGGGGGGGGGGGACGGCTGATGGGGGAAGACTAAAACTCTCGTCTAAGACCCAGCCGGCTGCTACAAATACTAATACTGCTGTGCGCATTTGACTCTTCGCCCCTTTGGGATCCCTTTTGAGTGACAGCGACCAGAATAATGACGACTTTAACTTTGGTGATATCAGTCTTTTATATATATATATGACACGAGCAGCGTGGGCAGCGCCCAGCAGCATGTGGATATATAGGATCATGCTTGCTCGCATCCGTGCCGTAATATAGACGACTCCTTGCATTACAACCATTGTTAACTCGGACACCAAACCATTGTATCATGAACATGCCCCACTCATCAAGCGGTGGCCGTTACTCTGTAACCGTCACTCTGTAACCGTTACTCTGTAACCGTCACTCTGTAACCGTTACTCTGTAACCGTTACTCTGTAACCGTCACTCTGTAACCGTTACTCTGTAACCGTCACTGCTGTAACCGTCCAACTTTTGATCGTCAAATGTTTCCATTTTCCCACTCTGTTAAGGCCCAACAGGGTGAATTAACCGCAGTACGTACAGCAGTAGTCTTAAGAGGCCACCTGACCACCAGACATGCACCAGAAGTGTTGCTGTTTGTATATAGTAGTATTGATATCAATAGAGTAGTACTACTAGACAGCTGTAGTGTCGATATCAATATATGGTATTATACCACCCCCATTTTAAGAGCGTCCGAGTTAAGAGCGTTCGGGAGTGAAAAGCGGTCAAATAGGCATGTCCCGCCTACACTAAAACTCGTAATATTATCGAGGTACAAAATAATAAGTGTTTCGCATGTACGGGAGAAGCTTAACCAATCAGATGAGTACGGTTTATCTGTACTCGAGTAGCCTGTTTCGTCGTACCCACCTGGGATAGTTTGTATCGTCGACTCGCGAGCGAAGCACGCAGCGAAGCAGGGTAGCGATACAGGTACAAGGTGGGGTACGGACTAGTTTGAATCGGTGTCGGTATCCTTGTTCTCGGACTGGCGCTTCACTAAAACCTATAACATTTCCAACTACAGGTAAGTGCGTCGTGTGATCAAGAGCGCCTGTTTTGTCCTGTCACCGGAAGCTCTTAAATCGGGGTACCCACTTCTGTAACATATTACGGGGGACCATAGTAAATAGGACCTAAGGTACACACAAAAAAGGTATACATTTACCTATTCTTCCTAACAATATTTGGTCCTGTTTACTGTGCCCCCCCCGTAAAAGTAAACACGGAGCCTTCTATGGGTGGTGGCTTGCTTCGCATCTCTGTAGTTTATGTACGAATACAAATATGAACTGTCATATACTACCTGTAGTATCATACCAGGTACCACTCGTACTGCTGTGGACGGAAATGGACGGAAATATAAGGACCCTCCAAACATAAACAAGAACACCAAATGACTCTTATTTTTCCGCCCAGAGCGGTACGTAGTAGTCACAAGAGAATGGCAGAGAGAGAGAGAGAGCACGAGGCATCATGAAGAACGCGACCACCACCACACCCCCCCCCCACGTACCCAACCACCGCCACCAAGAAGGACAGCAACAACACGAGCGTTTACTCCTCTTTACGTGTACGATGACCGAGACGCTTTTACTGCGACGCACCCTATTACGGAGGGGCATAGTAAATAGGAACAAATATTGTTAGTAAAAATAGGTAAATATGTACCAAGGTAGGTTTTTATCTGTGCCGTATGTCCTGTTTACTACGGTCCTCCGTAATATTTAGTAACAAATTCAAAATACCGATATGTGGTATATGTATAGTTATGTTTGTGAAATTTTCGCACTTTTCGCAACTTTTCTCTTCGCGCGAGCGCTTTTCCGCAAAACGCTACGTACCCCGACACGGGAGGCCCGGTCGGACACATTGGTCGAGGTTTGGGCTCGATCCGAGCACTGTAGCTCGCGTGGCGGGCGCTCAAAGTTTTTTTTTCCCGCGGGAGTGGATAAGACGATTTCCCGGGTTCTCTGCATGAGGCCGTATTTTTGTACGTACGTGCCAGTAAATAAAAATATCCTGTTCTTTTGTGTCTTGCTCTATTTTTTGCCCCTTATTTCCACGAGCTCATCATCCATGAGCACACAGGAGAGCCCACCGACATATACCAGTATACCATAGGTTGACAACAGGACATGCAGAGAGCACAACGTTACAACTCTGCATAAGCACCAGCATGTAACACCGTGCGTGTGTGACACGCCCACTTGCGCTGTATTGGTGTGGCTAGCTGTGTCTATCGGAGGAACCAGCGGTCTAGAATCCCCACCATCTATCTACGTACCTTTTTCTGTTCTGCTGCTATGATATGTGTGACAGACCCACGCTTACTATGACCGGAAATGTAACGACCACTTTGAATAAATAGGAGTACCTCGACTACTGCTGTCCTTATATTTTTCGTTTTTTTTGTTTGTTCCCTGAAGCTCACTCCAGAAATCCACGAGACATCAAACACCATGCAACGAATACGAACAACGCCACAGCCCCGGCTAAAAGCACAAGCAACAGACGTGCCTGTGGCAGGTCCACCGTATACTGCTTGTGGTCGTCCGGGGACATGTATTAAGTATAGTGGTTGCTTTATGCAGGCTTGCATCCGTCATCAGGCACACCACCACCTCTCTCTCTCTTCTGCTGCTGCTGCTGCTTGCTGCTGTGCTTGCATTATGTATGTGCGGTGTGCGACCTGTCGAGCCTCTGGCGCGCAACGACAAATACTACTGCTGTACCAGTACATGGAAAATGTATCTTTAAAAACATAGTCAAACGGTCACTGTGTCCGATTTCAGATTTGAAGGCTTGAGTTCGATCCTTGGCGATGCCTACGTGTACGTTTTTTTTACTACTTTTTTTTCTACGTTTTTTTGTATTGTACGTAACAAAACCAAGTGGGTTTCTTAGGCAGGTGTTGTCGAGAATTCCAGCCCTTTCTTCGGTGCATCCTTTTCTACTTCTTCTGCACATATTATCCCACCATTACTGTACATGTGGCACGTGTGCGTGCGTGTGCGGTGCGTGCCGTGTGTCATGCGTGCATGTATGTGCAGTGTATCGCGCTTGGAGTATTTTCAAACATTTTTTTGCCGGGAGTCCTCGGTTTTGTGCGGGATGGGCGTTCCTTAGCTTGAGCTCCACAACAATTACATATTGGCAAATATGTTTGGCGGGGTCTCTAAGAGTCAATAGTAACGGTTCCACCATATTTCCGAGTATGTTTTTTATCCCCAAATATGCAGGTGCAGCTCTAAAAAAGTCTACATTTATGAACAGTAGTATTAATAGTACCAGATATTTCATAGCGTCGTACGAAGTATTTGTGTTCTACGAATTGAATACAATATGATATGCGTATGATGCAATATCGCATGCTGTTGTATGTTGTATTAATAGTAGGTTTTCGATTCGTCCTTGCGCCACTCCCCTAGGCACGTCTCGGAGGGGAACCTTGTATTTAGTAACAATTTCAAAATACCGATATGTGGTTCGTACTTCGTATAATAATAATACGTACTGCTCTCTGTATTTATCTGTATATTATACTGTACCTGTATCAACATATTAAAATATCGCATAATATCGTACATACGTCACATATTAGACGTACTCATATCATAGCTCACCACCGTTGCCAGAGCTCGGTTCTGGATCGATTCCCCCTTCTTCCCCCCCCCGCCCTGCCCCTTGCCCCCTTTGCTCCCTCCCCCGTCCCCTTTGCCCCCCCCACCCCCCCCGCCTCCGGAGGCCATCATGCTCAGCCGCCCCGTGTCCCGTTCACGCCTCCTGCCTCCGCCCGGTTGTCGCGGGGGAGACGAAAAGCTGGACGACAAAAAAGCCCGGTACGCTGCTGCCGGAGACTGCGCTGCTGTCGCTGTTGTATGCGTTGTTGTTGTCGTTGGTGGTGGTGTTGGCGCTCGAGAGCAGAACTCAGATCGAGAGATTTCGCCGCTTCTTCTCCTGCCTTTGTCGCTGCTCCTGCTGCTGCTGCTGCTGCTGCTGCTAAATTGGAGAGCTGTCGGCCGCGCCGCCATGCTGTAGCTGGAGGCGATGGCGTTGGCGTTGGAGTTGCCGTTGTGGTGGTGGTGGTGATGGTGACGACGCTGATGACGTGCTTTCACTACATGACGAGCGGCGAACCTTGCTCCTCCCCTCGTAACAGACCCAGCAGTAGTAGTAGCAGTAGCAGCAGTAGCAGCTGCGTTGCCCACAACGTGGAAGGCTCCCGCCTGCCCCGCGCTGTAGGCGAGGAGCTGGACGGCAGCGACGGCGGCAGCCGCCACCACCGTTGCCGCGCCTGTGGAGAGCCTCGCGACGTGCATGATCTTCAGGGAGAGGGACTGCTATCTCTGGACCCTCGGTAGCAGCAGCTGCAGTCCTACGTACCTGGTACACAGAGGTGGCAGCAGCCGAGGTAGCTGACAGCACAGCAGCAGTAGTAAAACACTCTGCCTCAGAGTAGGACAAGCAAAGCGTCAGTCGCCAGCAAGCCGGTGAGAAAGTCCAGAAAAAAGGGCCGATAAATGAGCGCCGATGCCGCGCCCAGGAGTGAAGAATCCGTGGAGCTTGAAAGGGAATGCAGTACCCAGATGATTTTGCAAAGGGTGCCTTCCACGGAGGTCCCCGTTGCGTCTCTGTATAGGTAGTTCTCCTCGGTGGGGTTGACCAGGGCTGGGGACGACAGCGCTTGCGAGAAAATCCAGACCTCGATCAAAAACCTAATTCCCTCTGTATAAACGCCTCTGAATATGCTTGAAACCCAAGAAAGAAAGCAACCCCAAAGATGCACCCACAGACCGTCAGCAAAGCAGCTCAGCACAGTGGCTCTGCGGAAGCTTGTTCTAGTGATCGCAGTGGCTGCTAGGCGCTTGTTTGACCGTGGATTGCCTGTCGAATCTGTGTTCGATTGAGAGAGGAGACGGAGAAGGCGCCATCGCGGGAGCTTGCTCCAAACCGCACACAGTGGGAGAGCAATCAGCCATCGAACTCAGCTGCTGCTGCTGCACGACGTAGCATTGGTGTGTGTTTGGGCAGCCAGTCCGGGTGAGACCGATCAAGGGAGATATATTATCTACAGACGGAGGCTGTTTTCGCCGGGGGAAGGCGTTGTTTGCTTTGTGCAGTCGCTGTAGAGCAGGTCCAGCCCAAGGTCAACGCTCAAAAATCCAACCCATCCACCAGGCTAGTACCCACAGGTAGCCATGGCTGCTGCTGAGGCTGCTACCAAGGCGCCGGGCACCACACTCGGCCAGGACATCAAGGAGTTCCTGGAGAACGAGAAGGATGTCGAGTTCGAGGAGGAGATATCTCGCAATCCCTACCGCCTGAAGTCGTGGTGGCGGTACCTGCTGGCCAAGGAGGGGGCTCGGCGCAAGACGCGCAACATCATCCACGAGAGGGCTATCAAGTTCCTCCCCAACAGGTGGGGTTTCCACATTGTTAATCGTATTTTACTCGTAGCGTATGTCACCGCTATAGGCGGTAAGGGGGGGGGGGGGGGGGGGGCTTGAGTCCCGGGGATTCAAATAAGACGCGAGAAGCAGGCGGCTGAAGGGATGAACAACTGTGTGCAGCAACAACAACGACAACAACGTACGAGTAGCTCGACAGCAGTACTGGTGTGTTCATGGCGAGGTGGCCGCTCTGTATTCACGCTGCTGCTGTTCGTGCTTCACATACACCAGGTATACCGTCCTTAGTTACGTTCAGCCTTTCATGTGTAAGATGTCGAGATGGGGGACGCCAGATGGCAACACTGGCTGCCGTCCTGCTGCTCGGCCGGCCGCCTCGTCTTGCCAAACCAACCCCCCCCTCTCGCTTTGGCGCCGACATGGACCTGTATTGGAAACCCCTATGTATTGGTGTTCAATGTATTAACGTATTAACCCCCCCCCCCAGTTCTCATACCCCCCCCCCTATAAATGTATGATATATTTATAGGTTGGGTTGGCGTCGGTTGGCAACGACGCTGTAAAACACGCCACTCGCTGCGTGAGCTAGACAACCAGGGTGCCGTTTTTTTTTTTTTTTTTTTTTTGGCGGTCACCAAAGCTGGCGGTCGAGTAGATCATTTGTGCGGGGTGGAGAATCTTTGCTCCGCACAAGGGGAATGGTCGTATCACGTAGTGTTAATATGGTAAGGCATCCGCGAGGCAGTTACATAGTGAAACCCATTGCTGTCTCCGGAAGTGGCCACACCAGAAATTAAATTAACTCATTGAAGCTGTCGTCCATATGCAAGTCCGCCTCAGAGGCGGTTCTTAGCAGGATGCAGCTCACCCTCCATGCGACTCGCCCAATACCTCACGGCGCTTCGCGCTTGGTGCAAGCAATGTCTGCCTGGTTGGTGAAAACCCAACGTGCTCCGTCCCGGCATTGTAGGGATGCGAGGGTCTATGGTCATATGACTACGGCCGTGCACGACATGAGTACCCCCCCCCCCCCAGTTCTTATAGTAGGGACGCAGTTCACCCTTCATTGCGACGCGCCGAATACCTCACGGCGCTTCGCGCTTGGTGCTATGTAGCAATGTCTACCTAATCGGTGAAGACCCGACGTGTTCCGTCCCGGCATTGTAGGGATGCGAGGGACTATATTCGTTGCGTCTACGGCCATGCATGATAATGAGTACAACCCCCTGCCCCCTTGTCGACCAGCTACAAGCTCTGGAACCAATACCTGGGGGAGAGGAGGGCGGCGGTGAAGGGAAAGTGCGTCACGGACCCTGCGTGCCAGATCGTGGTCAACGCCCATGAGCGAGCGCTGGTGAGTCAGGGGAGGATGGGGAGAGGAGAGGGCAGGGGAGGGAGGCGGGAGAGGGCAGGGGAAGGGAAAGGATGGGGGAGGGAAAGGGGGGGGGGGGGGGGGAGGGAGGAGGGAGAGACAAAGAGGTACGGGTAAATGTGGATGCAGGGAGATTGCATCGCCAGGTTTTGGTGTTTGTTGCGGCGTTGCCGTTGCTCTCATTATCGGTTCGAGTGTTCAATCCGTTTTTCTCGTGGTTCTCGATTATAAGTCTCAGCGGAGTTCGTATAACGGTATATAACGGTAACGTGCACGATGGTGGTAACGGCAACGGTAACAATGGCGGTAACGGTAGCGGTAAATGTGATTGTAGCGATACTGGTGCCGGTAGCGGCAACAATAACGGCAAAGGTGTCAGTAACGGTAACCGTAAGTCCACGCATAGCGGTGCCCAAACCTCGTTTTTTTTTGCGTTTCGCGAAGAAAGTCGCTGGGGGAGTTCGCAGGATAGCAGTGCGAGTAGCGTTTACAGGAACGAACGGCGTCACCAGAAGTAACACCGATGGTAACGGTAGCGGTAAATAGTTTCGGTAGTGGCATCGGCAACGGCGCTAGTGACTTCTTGTAACGTTAACGCGAACCGTAATGGAAACGGTAATTGTAGCGCCAACCCAGTAGCGGCAACGGTAACTGTAACGGTAATGACAACGGGAACCCGGTAACGGTAACGGTACCGACAAGGACAACGGTAACAGTAACGGTAACCGTAACCGTAACGGCAACCGTAACGGTCACACCGTAACGGTAACACCGTAGTGGTAACCGTAACGGCAACCATAACGGTCACACCGTATCAGTAACACCGTAACGGTAACACCGTATCGGTCACACCGTAACGGTCACACCGTAGCGGTAACACCGTAGTGGTAACCGTAACGGCAACCGTAACGGTCACACCTTAACGGTCGCACCGTAACGGTCACACCGTAACGGTAGCACCGTAACGGTAACACCGCAACCTTAACGGTAACCGTCAACTCCACGCCGCTCGCGTTCGCTCGAGACAGGTCCACCTTCACAAGATGCCGCTGCTGTGGGTGGACTACCTGACGTTTCTGGTGGGGCTCGGCCTTGGCACCCGCTCTCGTAGGACGTTTGACCGCGCCCTGCAAGCGCTGCCCATCACTCAACACGAAAAGGTGGGGAATGTTTGTCCATGATTTGAGTGCATATGTTTGGGTGTGTTCTTGTTTGGGCGTTTGGGGGGTGTCCATGATTTTTTGTGTGTGCTTGGGTGTGCTCGGGTGTATTTCCATGGTTTTGGGTGCGTGTTTCGGCGTGTGTTGGTGTGTGTTCATGATTTGGGTGTGTCTGCTGGGTGTGTTTTGGGTGTGTCCCATGATTTGGGTGCGTGTGGGTGGGTGAGTGGGTGTGCGTGTTGTGTTTTTGTTTTTGTTTGGTGGGTTGGACGATAGATAACGTACGCTTGGTTGGTGGTGGTGGTGGTGGTGGTGGCACTGGTTGGTGATGGTTGTGCGGCGGCAGCTTGGGTGGTTGCTGGCTGTTCGGCTGTCGGTGGTGTTGGTGTTGGTGTTGGTGCGTTGCTTACTGTCGGTGGTGTTAGTGTTGATGTTGGTGCGTTGCTTGTTGTTGTTGTTGTTGTTGTTGGTGGTGGTGGTGGTGGTTTCGGTACTGTTGGTGTTATTGGTATTGCTGGGGTTGATGTCGTCGTTGGTATTGCTGTTATTGGTGGTGCTGCAAGTGTCGTCGTCGTATTGCTATCCTTAACGCGGGATGATATATATTATAGTGCAACGACAAGCAACCCCAGCAACTTGAGCGATTTCGACGCCGACTCGCAACAACCAGCAGCCCCAGCGACGCGGGAGCCGGTTATATTTCCGCCATCACCGTCGGTCGATGGCGGTATCACAGCCCCCACCCCCTCTCTTTTTCACCGCGAAAGTTTTACAGGTACAATCAATAGGTACTACGAGTAACCTCAATAGGTACTGCAACCCATCCCACAATCCATCGCAACCGCCAATCCTTCCCCCGCGCCC
>MEHQ01003130.1:12799-23812 GCA_008828725.1 Saccharina japonica
CCCCCCCCCCCCTGCCCAACCTTGCGTTGCATGTCTGCATCGACGACCCCCCCCCCATCCGAACACTCCGTGAATTGCAGATATGGCCGCTGTACCTGGAATGGGCGAAGGGTTACGACGTGAGGGAGACGGCGGTTCGCGTTTTCAGGTACATGTGGGGTCAGAGGGGTCCAGGCAGGTAGCTGCGTACGGGTGCGGCTTGGCGTGTGCTAACGTTGCCGCTGCCACTACGTACGTCGCAGACCAAAGTCGCGGATTCGACCGTTGCTGAATCGACCGTTGCGGATACTGTCGTATGGATCTTGCGGAATTGGCCGTTACGAATATCGTGCGGATTCAGACAGTTGCCGATGGACACCTTGCGGAACTGATCGTGACAGATACCGTGCGGATTTTACAGTTACGGATAGTATGCCTTGCTGATTGGATTGTTACGGATGCCGAATAGACCATTACGGGACGCCTTGCGGAATCGACCGTTACGGACTGCCTTTCGAAACCGACAGCTACAGATATCTTTGCTGCGGAATCGACCGTTACGGATTGCCTTTCGGACCCGACCGGTACAGATATCTTCTAGAATCGACCGTTTCGGAATGAGTTTCGGAGCCCACCGTTACAGATACCTTCCGAAGTCAACCATTATGGATATTATACCTTGCAAAATCGACCGTTACGGATGTTTTGCGCACATCAGCCCGTTACGGATACCTTTGCGGGAAACGGTTGCTGTGACCTTGTGACACAGTATACTGATTGATGCCCTGGACTGCTGCACTTTACTTTGGAGCTCTCACGGTTGCATAGTGCCACGGACTGTCAGTAGATTATGGAGATACTATTGCTCTTACGTAGCGTGACAACGATGCAGCAACAACTGCGTTACTATTTCGTAGGTTAGTGTGCCTCACTGGTAAGTTCCACAGCAGTGGGTTCACTGGGACCATTTTGTCGATTTTTGTGCCACCGAATCACTGCGTTTCGACGAAATTTCCGATCAGACAGCTGAAGTGCCTATTTTATTTTCTTAGTACATATTTGTCACTGCTTTGTTTCGTTTCGCTTCGACGGTTTCACCCCGACATGCTCCGTCCCGGCATTGTAGGGATGCGAGGGTCTATGGTCATACGACTACGGCCGCGCACGACATGAGTACACCCCCCCACCCCCTCCCCCCAGTAAGGGGATAAGATTAGCAAAAAGTTTCTTTGTAATACATGGAAACAACGTAATGAGCGCCCAAGTGTTGGAGGTGTCTCTATCAGGAGTAGGAGCGGTGCTCCGTCTCGAAAGGGATGCGTGGTCAATGGTCAAATGACTAAGGCAAGCAACAAATGAGTACGCCCCCCCCCCCCCCCCGTTCTATGGTCATACGACTACGGCCGTGCACGACATGAGTACCCCCCCCCCCCCCCCTTCCCTCCCCTCCCCTGGAAGGCGGTACCTCATGTTCGACCCGGCCCATCGGGAAGACTACGTGGATTACCTGGAGGCGGAGGGGCAGTGGGAGCAGGCAGCGAAGCAGCTGGGCATCTGCGTTAACGACGACGACTTCCTCTCCCCGCACGTAAGCCGAAAGCCGAAGCTTCACTCGTCCCGCGCTTTGCCTCTACTTAGACTACCATTTATTATGGTATGTTGATGTCGCCTCCTGAAAATGAACAAGTTAGTTCGTTCGTTCATTCACCCCTTTTAAAGCTAACGACAAGTTCGTTACTTCACCCTTTTAGCAATGAACAATTTAGTTCACGAGTTCCTTTACAATTAGCGATAAGTACAACAATTAACTCATTCACCCCTTTTATATTTAGCAATTACTATTAATACGTACAGTAGTAGTTCCCCCTTTAAAAATCACAATTATTTCATCAACCAGTTCAATAGTCCGCCCCAAGAGGCCTTCGTTGTTCGGTCTCGGTGCTTGGCTATGTGTTTTCAGGCTGATTTGTTTGGGTACGATTCACGGGTTTCTGATCGGGTTTTCGTTTCCCGTGCTTCAATTTCGGTTTCAGTTTCGATTTTCGGGTTTTCGGTTTCGGTTGGACGGTTTCCGTTTTATGCGCTAAACATTACTTTTGGAGTTTCGTACATGGGTAGTTTTTTTTTTTTTCATTTTGTTTAATATCTACTATTAATAATCACAACGATCAATGTTGGCCGGCCGTGTACCATATGACTTTGGACGAATGTGACAGGGCCACTCCAAGCACGAGATGTGGATGCGCCTGTGCGACCTGTGCGCCAAGCACCCGGAGGAAGTGACGGGGGTCCTGAAGGTGAGGAGGCGGGACTCTGGCCGCGGCTGTGGCCAGGATGGGATGCGGGGACGGAATCGTGGTTGCGGTTGGGAGTTGGTTGATCGTGATGGTGTGCACGTATGACGGGACCACAAGAGCAGTTCTGATATTAGAAAGAGACATCAGGGAGACGAAGGGGGGCGGTACAAAGTTATGGTATTTTGAAATAAACATCAGGGAAGGAAGGGGGTGCTATACCGTAATAATGCGAGNCAGCGAGGGCTTCTGCAGAGCCCGTACCGCCCTCTAAGGGTACGGAAAAAACCGAAGCGAAAGCGGTGTTGGCGGCAGGCGAAAATTCCCCACGGGCCGGACGGCTATCGACGGCGGCGACGGAAGCAGATACACGAGCGACGAATCTCCCAGAAGGAGCAGAGAGGTCGTCAATCCTCATACGTGGCCAGTGTGTGCGAAAATCGCGAAAATCGGAGGAGGTGAAGGGTAGCCCACCCAAAACCCCACTATGGGGCTCGGGCACCAGCCCACCCAAGCCGACGCCAGGGGTTGGTGAAGAGCGGGTGACGAGCCCGCAGGCTCGGATGAGGAAGATGTCATCGTCCTCGGCAGGGGTGAGGCTGCAAGACCCACTCCGGTCGTGTTCCGTGGCTGGTTCCGGCAAGCGGGACAGAAAGTCAGCATTTCCGTTGGCGCTGCCTTTGCGGTACTTGAGTATGAAGTCGAACACGGTGAGGAACTCAAGCCATCGCTGTACGCGAGGGTTGTGGTCTCCTACCTTGCCGATGCTCTCGAGAGCCTTGTGGTCCGAAAACATGAGGAACTTCATACCCCATAGGTAGCCTCTAAGTCGCTTGATGGCCCAGACGATGCTGCCCGCTTCCAAGTCCAGAGGTGTCCAGTGCCTCTCGGAGTCGAGGGTGCCCCGGATGATGTAGGCGATGGGTCGCACAGAGCCGTCAGGCTGTTCTTGTTCGAGGGCGGCACCAAAACCGTCGATGCTGGCATCACAGTATATGTGGAAGGGGCGGGAGCCGTCGGCTACAGCCTCTCAGGCGGGGAAGACCAAAATGGGAGGGGTGGCGAGTTCAGCGAGAATCTCGCGTACGATGACCTCCATCGGTGGCGTGAAGACGAACTTGACCCCCTTCCGAAGGAGGGTGGTGATCGGTGGGGTTCGCTTTGACAGGTCAGGCAGGAATTTGCGATAGTACCCTATTCCGCCCATCAGGGCGCACGAGAGCGAGCCTGCTCGCACTGCTACCGTGGAAATATCGCGCATTTTGGTGTAAAAGATTATATGCGTTCAGTCGAGAGGTCCTTATGGTGCCCCGAACGAGGCACGGTCTTGTGGTCTGAGCGGAGGGGAGAGGAGGGAGGGGTTCTATATCTATCCAGGTGATACCGACTTGCCAATCCACCTCGGAGCTGCCTCGCCGTCCAGCCCTGGCGCGCGTCACGAACAAGTAGGCGTCGAAAACTCCGCGAGTGAGGACCTGGGCTAAGCGCTCCCAAATCAGGTTTTGAACTTACTATAGTACCACCCCCCACACCTGACCAGCTTTACCCGCCAAAAACAAAACCAACCCACCCAGGTTTTGGGTGACTTACTAATAGTGTAGAGCTCCCCAACTAACCACCCTCTACCGCCAAAAAATCAGTTTTTGGGGGTGACTTATTAATAGTGTAGAGCTCCCCAACTGACCACCCTTTACCGCCAAAAATCAGTTTTTGGGGGTGACTTACTAATAGTCTAGAGCTCCCCAACTGACCACCCTCTACCGCCGCATGCGCCTATTACTACTGCCTTCGAGATTGGAGGTACCTTATCCCTACCAACGTCCATCGTACCAAGAGTTGTTATACCGGCCCATTTTTTTTAATCCATTTATTTATGTTTCCATATCCCGTTTATTATATTAAAAAAAATTAAAAAAAAACAACAGCTGTGAGCTCGAGGATTTCGTCGAAGCTCATCTTTGCTAGCTGAGTGTAATATATGTATTCGCCCTTTTTTTCTCTCTCCCATCAGTACGTACGAAGTCTTAACTCAGACCCGGGGGGTCACCGAGTATAGGCTCCTCTCCTCCTCCTCCTCCATCCCCACTTCGTACATACGGCATATTATACGTGACTTTTGCGGGGGGGGGGGGGGGGGGGCGGGAGGGAGTTAGGGGAGGGCGGGCGGGTGACGGTTGTGTGGGGGGCGGGGGGGGGGGGGGTGGCGCGGAAAGCGGTTGCGGGGGCGGAGGGACATAGTAATCTTACCTCCGTCCGCCCACGCGCCCCTCTTCGCGACGAGATTGGTCCATTGTAAGATCAATACAAAGAAGAAACAATAAAAACGGTCCCAGAACACATAGGTGCTTTTGCAACGCTTCCTTATATCACCGGAGCCCTTAAGGGCTTAATACCCCCGCGCGGGTGACATGTGAGCTAGGAGGTCGCGTCTGAAGTTAGGCGATGGGACTAGCGACACCATCTGCGCTTATCTCTTCTTCTTTTTTGTTTTTGGAAAAAAATATTGGAAATTGAGGGGAAAAGCCGGGAGACCCTACCGAACGTAGCGATGCTGCGACCATCTGCGCTTGCTCGAAACTTTGACAGCGTGGAACAAAATAATGAGTCGATACCGGCTACGACTGCCGTGGTATTCGTCCGAGAGCCTAACACGCATCGCAAAGAGCGCATCCTGACTTTGTAAGCTTCAACCTCAGTACCTGCAGTAGTCAAATTTGCGATGCAATACGCTGGGAGAATACTGGTTGTGCTGAGCCAGCGCGAAAGAACATCTACGTACACGTGCCGTTTGGGTTTCTTTCTATTTCATGAAACACATATCGTCAGCATGCAGCAGCACCAGCACCAGCAGTGGCCGTGGCAGCGGCATCGACAATGGCAGCAGAAAAGCGGCAACATAAGCAGCAATATAGGACACACGAGGCCAAGGTCAGCGTCGCTGTACGCTCGGTTTGTCGGCCTTACCCTGGAACCCTCTGTACACGTACTCAATTTGTTGTGTGTCTCTTGGTCCCCCAACCCGGTATTGATATTCGGCATGAGTTTAAGGCGAAAAATCTGCACCTGTGATGCGTTCGTGTCAGCAGCAGATCTTCTTGAAGCACAGGTACCACCACTCCTACTGCTGTGCGACGTCTACAGAAGAGCTTCTTTGCGTAGGAGGGCGTGCCTCACAATAACACCTGCAGCATGTCTTAGGGACACAACCCAAACGTTGCTATGCTCAGACACATGTTGTCTACTCGTACAGTCGGGTTTCGTTCGGTAGAACTCAACTAACAAAAACCGTTATGATGTTTTACGTTCCGGATTGAAAAACGATATGCCCAACATGTGCCTCCAAAACAATTGGCCCAGATACGTCCCTGTAAAAACACGCTTTGCCGCACCTAGCTCGACCAACTCTAAAAGAGTTGCGGCAATACCAGAACGATAAGAGTTCGCTAGTATGTGTGCGTGCAGAGGTCCCGACAGGACAGGCGTTGGTGCTGTTTGCGATGAGTGCAGTGAGGGAAACGTGGCCGAACAAATTGTGATTTAGCGCCCTTGCGCGCGGAGGGGCGTCCTGTGCCCAGCAGATGACGTTTTGGTGTGGCTCGCGGTCGAGGAACGTTGAGATCGCGTGAAGAGCTGAAAACATATTTTATGGCTCAACGTGTGTATTTCAACTACATCGCAATATAAGCTAACTCAGCAACATACTGTTCACGTTTAGTTGACGAGTGTTATTGTACCAAGACTTCTGTTGACCCCCTACACAACGTCGCTCGATACAGATTGCTGCTGCCACTGCTTCGGTGATGTATAATGTTTATTTTTTATTGGGCATATACATACCTTATCCCTCTAACGTGTGTAAGGATAGCCACTAGGAATTCCGCTACCACACTAGCACATTGTTATGTAAGCGTTCAATTGGTCACGTACGTTAACCGTCTAAACTGTGTTACGGTGGTAGTAAATRAGAATAGGGTAACACGGTATTAATAATAGCATAATGCTACTCGCTACGGGTTGGTTAACGTAACATTGGATGTATACATACGTTATCCCTCTAATGTACGTCAGGATAGCCAGAATAAAAATCAATTCCGCTAACACACTAACATTGTGTTACGTAGGCGTTTAATTTACCGTGTACGTTATACGTCCAAATGTGTTACTGTAGCAAGTAGGTTAGTCCACTGACACGCTAACATAACCTTACTCGCTACGGGCTGATATCCCCCACACGGTAATATCATCTTGACGCTTCATCAACCATGTACATTATCCTATTTACCCGTCTTACGATGGCCACTAGGAACTCGCCAACAGACCAACATATTGCTCCTCGCTATGGGCTGCGTACCCTAGCACTGTAACACATATACTGCGGTCATCGCGGGATCAAGGAAACCCAACACTAAAACAATGCTACGCGATCGCCCGCCAATATCATAACACACTAACGCTATGCTATCTCAAAATCCGGAAATTAGTTAGCGTAGTAATCTGCATATGTAAAAGAGAAAGCCGTATGTAGTAGTAGTAGTAGTAGTAGTCGTCGTCATCGTCGTCGTAGGTTGTCGTGATTAATCCACTTGGAGTTAGTGTGGAGGAACGTCTGCAGTGGGCAGTGGCGGGAGCGCCCTGGGCCGTCTCGGCCACGGATTTCGCCGAGGGCGGGTGTGCTGGGGTGTGCAAGGGGCGAAACCGGTCCTCGGGTGGCGCGGCGGCCCGCGCTTGCCCGGGCACGACGGGCGCCCCAGGCTCCCTGCGGCTGCTGAACTTTCGTTTGCGGGGTGTCGGTGTGTGGTTGTATGCAAGGGCGGTTCCGGCGCAAAAACAAAGACAGGATCGGGTATTATCTTCTCGGACATGGATTTGTTTTTGGAGATGCGTTCGGGTGCCCTGCGACGACACCGATCGAGCGTTAGAACGGCCGCCGACAGGCACGGCGACAAAAACGCGAGGCGGGCGCCGGGGGAGACAGGGTCGGAGAGGGGGGCTGGCCTCGTCCGGGCAGAGTCGGTGCCGGCCTGGTGGAGAGAGGGGCGTCGCGCGTACATGGTCGCCAGCATCGAGCCTCCATCGATCTTCTTGAAGGAGTTCCAGTGCTTCCGGAAACAAATATTCTCCGGGGACATTTACTTTTTTTAACCATTCCATCCTTCTAGTTTTTTTCCCGCTGGCCTCTTTGTTATTTTTTAACTCATTCCATCCTATTCGTTTTTTCCGCTGGCCATTTTTTTACTGCACCATACCATGTTTAACTTACTGTTTTACCACTACGACGTATATCGATAGACTACTGTAGTGCCATACCGGAACCGCTGTTTGAATACAGTTAGTTGCTCCTGATAGACACCACCAGGCATCTGGGACGTTAGAATCCAGGTCTGCCAAAACAAAATAAAAAAATAAGAAAGGGATTATTAAACGGCCCTTCGTCCGGACCTTTGCCCTGTTTGTCCGGACCCGGTTGCCCCCGTTTCTTTTGTGTCCCCTCTATTCCTGGGGACCATAGTAAATAGGACCAAATATTAGTAGTAAAAACAGGGAAACATATAGGTTTTTGTGTAAACCAACCATAGGTCCCCTATTTACTATTGTCTCCCGTAACAATAAACTGGGGTGACTTCGTACATATCTACTGTAGATGTTCCTGGTTCATGCCTGGTATATACCTGGTACATTTTGTACAAAAACAAACGAAAACGTCCAGAGCTGTGATGAGATCGAGGATATCGTCGAAACTCATCTGTGAAAGCTGCGTGTGGTATCATATGATACTTCGATCGCGCGTACTACGGTTTTTCTATTACTCGACCAGATGTAATGTATCGAGGCGGGGGGGGGGGGGGGGGGTGTATTCGATATTCATGCATGGCCGTAGTCGTATGACCATAAACCCTCGCATCTCTGCCATGGGGGGGGTGTACTCGATACTCATGCATGGCCGTAGTCGTATGACCATAGACCCTCGCATCCCCACAGTGCCGGAATGGGGCATGTCGGGTTTTCACCGACCAGGCAGACATTGCTAGCACCAAGTGCGAAGCGCCGTGAGGTGTTCGGCGAGTCGCATGAAGGGTGAGCTGCATCCTACAAAAGAACCGCTTGTGAGGCAGACTTGCATATGGATGACAGCTTCACTGAGTTAACTTAATTTCTGGTGTGGCCACTTCCTGAGCCAGCAATGGGAGGGGGGGGGGGGGGGGCGTTTACCCCCCCACCCCCCGAAATTTCAGTCTCCAATTTCTTAATTATCAGATTCTTAACAATCTGTCGCGTACGTACTACTGTAGTCGAGCGGTGATGGCACCACCGTGGCCATAATAGACGACAGCCTTTTAGGGGTCTAGCAACCATATATTTTTTTGGGTTGCTGGTGTCGCGCGATATTTATGCATGCACACCGCCATGGAGATTTGTTTGATTTTTACCGCTGCGCCAACACAACGAAGTTTTTTTTCAAAACTCCGTACTTTTGAGTGAGATACAAAACCAGAGCCACTTCGTAGCTCGGCTGGCGTTAACGCCGTACCGTAGGATTATATGTCAGCCTATAGCCCCTTCAAGGGACTTCGTGATATAAGGGAAAGCGTTGAATAAGGGACCTCATGTTTCTGGGGCACCGTTTTGTTTTCTTCTTTTGTTATTGACTATATACTGGTACAATTCGTCGCGAGTCGACGAGGGAAGAAAGTGCCGAAAGCTTCTCGCGCACCCCCCCCCCCCGCAAAAGTCACGTATAATATGCCGTATGTACGAAGTGGGGATGGAGGAGGAGGAGGAGAGGAGCCTATACTCGGTGACCCCCCGGGTCTGAGTTAAGACTTCGTACGTACTGATGGGAGAGAGAAAAAAAGGGCGAATACATATATTACACTCAGCTAGCAAAGATGAGCTTCGACGAAATCCTCGAGCTCACAGCTGTTGTTTTTTTTTAATTTTTTTTAATATAATAAACGGGATATGGAAACATAAATAAATGGATTAAAAAAAATGGGCCGGTATAACAACTCTTGGTACGATGGACGTTGGTAGGGATAAGGTACCTCCAATCTCGAAGGCAGTAGTAATAGGCGCATGCGGCGGTAGAGGGTGGTCAGTTGGGGAGCTCTAGACTATTAGTAAGTCACCCCCAAAAACTGATTTTTGGCGGTAAAGGGTGGTCAGTTGGGGAGCTCTACACTATTAATAAGTCACCCCCAAAAACTGATTTTTTGGCGGTAGAGGGTGGTTAGTTGGGGAGCTCTACACTATTAGTAAGTCACCCCCAAAAACTGTTTTTTTGGCGGTAAAGGGTGGTCACTTGGGGAGCTCTACACTATTAGTAAGTCACCCCCAAAAACTGATTTTTGGAGGTAAGTAAAAGTGCTATACGTATGTATGTACGTATACTATTACGGAGGACCTATAGTAAACAGGACCAAATATTGTTGGTAAAAATAGGTAAACATGGTATATAGGTTTTTGTGTGTACCATTGGTGGTATTTAATAGCGCCCCCCGTGGTTTTAAACATGGTATATAGGTTTTTGTGTGTACCATTGGTGGTATTTAATAGCGCCCCCCGTGATAAGTATAAACCCTATATGAACAGTCCCATGGTCTTCTGAAGAGTGAGTATATATACAACGAAAACAAAAAATGTATCATCGCGAAGAATGAATGAAATCCCGACGACAATTTTTGGGTTATATAACCCTTTAACCCCTTAAGAACTGGTCCCCCGAATTTGGGGACAAACTACTTGGAATTAGTGTGGGACATTTTTTTCAGTTCTGAATGGGTTAAAAACCGGCCCCACGTTTTCGGGGACAAAGCACTTGAAATTAGTGTGGGATAAGGTTTGCCTAGGGATGCATGCGTCTATCGAAAGACCTCGATGAGATCGGTCCAATGCCCAATGCCACGTGCCACCATTTCCGCTGTGTGTGTCCTAGCTATTGATAGGTTCATAGTGTGTCCCTCTAGGTTTCAGGTAAATCGGCGCGGAAATTCGAACCAGGGGGTGAGTTATCTTATCATCTTGAGTACGGGACATGGTATGATAAGAATATTTTGGGAGTCAAGAATTTCAGACTCGAGTTTTTGGAGCCCGAAGATGCGCATGTGGCCAGTTTTATACTGAAATTCGAGTGGGACACACTATGCCTTACGCAAGAATTATACGGCAGCTTGGCCTGAAGTAGGCAGGTGTCGCATGCTTCTCTGTGTCTTTGTCGCTGCTTTGCGAAAACCTAAAGCTTCCCCCGACGCCATGCACGGCGGAAACAGGTGGAACACGTAACATTTCACATTAATTACACACTGATCCTCTACTATTATGAATAGTATACGAGTAGTTGTACCTGGTTCGTTATAATATCCTACTTACGAGTCTGCGACTGTCTACGCGTATCACCTGTGTGATTTCAACATGTCTCGTTTTCTTGAATACAGACAGCACCAGCAGCACCAGCAGCAGCGGCACCAGCACCAGCAGCAGAAGTTGCAAGTTGTAAACATCAGCTGGCAGCCACAGCAGCGGCAGCGGAAGCAGCAGCGGCGGCGGCAGCGTCGGCAGCTGCACAGTACGTGCACGTATCATGTGCTACCTAGTATACCAGGTTACGTAAAATACTCTGGACCTCTTGCTGATATTTCATCATTTTCTGGGGTGGTGCTGGTGGTGAGTCCAAGGAAAATTAATATCAGCAGAGTGCAACACGCAAAACCGGCCGCAGAAGCAGCAGCAGCAGCAGCAGCAG
>MEHQ01003130.1:30316-40367 GCA_008828725.1 Saccharina japonica
GGACGGGGGGGGGGGTGTACTTCATTTTCATGCATGGCCGTAGTCGTATGACCATAAGGGGGGGGGCGGGGGGGGGGGGCACACGCACACTTTTCTCCACTCCCCCGGCTCCCGAACCGAAACGCAACCCTAAACATGTGTGTACGTGTGTACATGTATCGCTTTTTCTTTTTTTGGGCGCCTGTTTACGTACGAGTATCGCTTCTTTTTTTTTTCGTGTTTTTTTTTCGTACGCAGCACAATACAGCAGCAGCCTCGCCTTGTTCTGCTTTAGCTTTGTTTTAAATACTCTTATATATTTACCTCCTCTTTTTGACCATTTTTTTTTTCGCGTTGTTATTTTTGCATACAGCACGATACAGCAGCATCGCCTTGTTTAGCTTTTTTTTTATCTTTTGTTTCAAATATTTCTTTTAAATATTTATTTACCTCCTCTTTTTGTCGATCTTCAACTTTTCTATTCCCTCCCAGGTTACATATCATACACGCTGCCTCTTTTTTTTTTTTGTCTATCGTCTCTTTTTGTGATTATTTCTTACTTTCTCTTTTCTTCCCTTACGTATATGTTTCTTGCATCCTTTCTTAACCCCTTTTTCTTCCTGCGTATTTCCTTTCCTTCCATTTACTTGTTTCTTACATCCTTTTCTTTCCCTTTTGCTTCCTGCGTATTTCCTTCTCTTCCATTTTTTTTGCTGCTACTACTGCTGCTGCTGCTGCTGCTGCTGCTGCTGCTGCTGCTGCATGCTGCCTCTTTTTTTTTGTCTATCGTCTCTTTTTTTGCTTAGTTCTTGCTTCCCGTTTTCCCCCTTAATTCATTTGTTTCTTGCACCCTTCCTTCTCTTCCACTTTTCTGCTGCTGCTGCTGCTGCTGCTGCTGCTGCGGCCAGGCTCCCGTTCAGGAGCGCGTGTACCGCAGCACCCGCGTGTGGAACCTCTACCTGGACCTGGAGGAATCCCTGGGGACCGTGGAGACGGCTAAGGCGGCTTACGAGCGAGCGCTCGAGGTGAGGGGGCGTTTTGTTGACTCTTCCCGTATATATTTTTTTCGTTTTCGTTTTCGTTTTCGTTTTCTTTTCTTTTCACACTGCTGTACGTAAAAAAAACAAAATATGACTCTAATTCCACGCATCGTGGCCCTCGAAGCGAGGGCGCGCGCAGTTTTAAGGTGACATCTTGAGTTATATATATTTTTTTCGCGTAGGGACTTTTGAAGGCATGCCTTATAACCCATTCGGAACGGAAACGAAAATTTCCCTTGTGCTGATTCTGATATTGTTTTGTCCCCAAATACGTGGGACCGGTTCTTAACCCCTTAAGAACTGGTCCCCTGTTTTTGGGGACAAACTACTTGGAATTAGTATGGGATAAGTTATTCAGTTCTGAATGGGTTAAGGGGTTAAAAGGGGAGACAAGTGTCGAAAAAAGGTGAACATGGGATTGATTTCAAGGCATATATGCCTTAACATGAGAAATATGAGGGTGGGATTTTAAGGCATGCCTTAGAAGGGAATATGAAGTGTTCGAAAAAAGGTGACGATAGGAATTCAAGCATGCATACCCTAAAATGAAAAAACAAAATGTGTCCGAAAGACGTGATGATGAGACTTCAAGGCATGCTTAAAAGGGGGGGGGGAAAGTGTCGAAAAAATGGCGATGGGCCTTTAAGGCATGCATGCCTTCAAAGGAAAAATTGTCCGAAAATAAAGTGACGATGGGACTTCAAGGTCTATTATATATGCCTTAAAATTGGAAAAAAAAACGTGCCGAAAAAAACGTGTCGAAAGTCTATATATGCCTTAACCCTTATGGGACTGGAGTCCCGTTTTGCGGACAAATTACTTAGAATTAGAGTAGCTTGTCCCCAAAACGGGACTGCAGTTCTTGAAGGGTCAAGAATAATTGTCGGAAAAAAAGTGACGATGGGCATTCAAGGCTTGCCTTATAAATAAATGCCTTTTGGTACTGCACTCTATTTCCAGCATAAACCTAAGTATTACTCTAATTCCAAGACAAACCTAAGTCTTACTCTGATTCCAAGATAAAGTAAATCTTGCTCTAATTCCAAGATAAAGTAAGCCTTGCTCTAATTCCAAGATAAACTAAGTCTCACTCTAATTCCAAGATAAACCGAAGTCTTACAATATTCTCAAGCTAAACCTAAGGCTTACTCTAATTCCAAGATAAACCTACAGTAAGTCTTACTCTAATTCCAAGATAAACTAAGTCTTACTTTAATTCCAAGTTTTTTGTCCCCACAACGGGAGTGACTGCGGTTCCCCTTTGAGGGGTTGAAAAGTATCACAAAAAACGACGATTACGGCTAATTGGCCACACGAAGCGGACAGGGCCGGTGGGGGGGGGGTGTGTGCACTTCATTTTCATGCATGGCCGTAGTCGTATGAACATAGACCCTCGCATCCCTACAATGCCGGGACGAAGCATGTCGGGTTTTCACCGACCAGGCATAAACAGTGCTTACTACTGTAGCACCAAGCGCGAAGCGCCATGGAGTGTTGGGCGAGTCGCATGAAGGGTGAGCTGCATCCTACTCAGAACCGCTTGTAAGGCGGACTTGTATATGGATGACAGCTTCAATGAGTTAATTTAATGTATGGTGTGGCCACTTCCTGAGACAGCACTTGGAGCAATCCTGGGGTACTCATTGCTGCCTAGCATTTAACCCATGCCAGTGTCGCTAATCTTGCCCTTTTTTTTTTACTTTGTTTATTTATTTTATCTTGCTAGCTGAAAGTGGCGTCGGCCCAGATGGTGCTGAACTTCGCGGCCTTCCTTGAGGAGAACAAGTACTTCGAGGATGCTTTCCGTGTCTACGAAAAGGTGGGGTTTAGTGATACGGACAAGGGGGGGGGGGGGGGGGGGCATATATAGTAATCCTAACCCTCGATCGTCTACGTACCAGGTGTGTGGATTGATTTGATGTCAAGTGTTTTTTTTTTGTTGTTGTATTCAATCGGTTCGGCGACGTTGTTGACGTACCAAACATCAGTACCTACTGCTCGCCGACCGATACCGAGTCAAATCTACTGACACCTCGCCATCCCTCTCTCTCCTCCCTCCCTCCCTCCCTCCCCAAACCGTCATCGCCGTTGGCATGCATCGACCGTACCGCATCATCATCATCACAGGGCGTGAACATGTTCACCTTCCCCCACGTGAAGCCCATCTGGATCCGGTACTTGGAACGGTTCGTGGAACGTTACGGGGGTTCCAAGCTGGAGAGGGCGCGGGATTTGTTTGAGCAGGTGAGCACATAGTATGTACTATTACGAAGGACCACTGTAGTAACTATTACGAAGGACCATAGTAAATAGGACCTAATATTGTTAGTAAAAATATGTAATTTTTTAGGTTTTTGTGTATACCTTAGGTTCTATTTACTATGGTCCCCCGTAGCGTGATATTCTGAAGCAGTCTACGGTAAAGGACCCCTACCGAGCCCACGACATGAGCGGAACGGCATATCGTATACTGTACTCAAGATAAACACACACACCCTTGGACGAATTTCCGAATGCTTCGTCAACGAATCGGTACTACAGTAACAGTAACAGCATTATCATTTCGTCACGTTTTTATTTTTTTATTTTTTTAGTTGATAATAGTGGCTGATGTATTGATGGCACGATGAAACGATAAAAACACGGAATAGTTGTACTACTTCTGCTGTATGTGCCGTATATTCCCGTAAACACATACAGTAATAGACGCGTGCGCGAGAGAGGAAGAACGCGCTGTTGATATTGCTCTATGGAAATGTGCTGGGTTATTTTTTTTTTTTTTGTTTGTCGGTGTTTTTGTTGTTCGATTGTTCTATGACGGGGGGGGGACAAAGTAATCAAAACCCCCGATAGAGTCGAAACTCAGGCATCTCCCTTTGTTTTCGCACCGCATTTGGTTTTTTATTTACTATGGTCCCCCGTAATTAATAGCAGGTATTTTTTTTTGTTACGCTTCATGGATCTGGAATCGTTGACTGAAATGTGGGGACCATTTTTTTTTGTTTGTTTCGGAAACTTTACGCCCAACGCCCTTCTTCAGCCTCAATCCTCACAGCAGCAGTACGTACACCTGTACCTAATTTGTTCCCACCTCCAGTCAAGTACAAACCAGGCTTCCTGTGCTCTGCCGCACGTGCTTTGCTTGGCTATTTATTACTCGTCGTGTCCATGCCTCTTCCCTCCTGGATGCGAATTCAACCTCAACCAGATTCGCTTCTTCCTCGTACTCGTATGTACACCTGGTATCCCCTATCCGAACATGCCTTCCTTACATGTTGAGATTCAATCCCGCTCCACAAACCCCAGATTTCCTATACTTCGAACTATACGTATACGCATCGAATCTTCCACATGCTTTCGTTCCACCATCTCATAAGACTCTTTTTTTTTCTTTTTCTTTTCGTTCGTTCGTTCGTTCTTTCGTCTCCTCGTTATTTTTCTTCTTCTTTTTTTTTTCGTTCTCTCGTCTCTCTCGTTCTTTGTTTTCTTCGTTATTTCTTCGTAATTGCTGCCGGTTTTTTTGTTTTGCCTTCGATTTTTTTTCTTCGTCCTTTTGTTTTGTTCGTTTTTGTTCGTTTTTGTTCGTTTTTGTTTGTTTGCTTGTTTGCTTGTTTGCTTGTTTGCTTGTTTGCTTGTTTGCTTGTTTGCTTGTTTGCTTGTTTGCTTGTTTGCTTGTTTGCTTGTTTGCTTGTTTGTTTGCTTGTTTGTTTGCTTTTGTTTGTTTGTTCGTTTGTTTGTTTGTTTTTTATGTTTTTTTTTTAATTGTTTTTTTTGTGCGTTTCGGCTGTACAACCATTTTGCTTTTGACGTGACTGGGGGGGTCTCAGGCTGTGGAGCACGTGCCCGCAAAAGACGCGGGGGACTTGTACATCCGCTACGCTAAGCTGGAGGAGACGCACGGCTTGATGCGTCACGCGGCGAGCGTGTTGGACCGGGCCTGCGCGGCGGTGGAGGAGTCCGAGATGCTCGACATGTTCCGTCTCTACGTGGCTAAGGTATACCAGCATTGTATGTATATACTTCAGTATGATGGAAGGCTTTCTTTCCTTCGCAGGGGATCTCGATGGAAAATGGTGATAGTTTTTATGGTAATAATGATGATGATGATGATACTCATGGTGGTAATAAGGGTGAAAATGACGAAATTGATGGAAATTACTTGCAAATAGTTATATGCAATAGAACATCGGACGCAAAGGTATTGGGTACGTAATTCCCCTGCCAATCGGAAATGTTTGGGCAGTACAAAGTGCAAGATACCAAGGGGCTCAAATGTATATACACATAATACGAGTAGCATTAACTGCCGTATGCTGCAGGCTCATACCAACTACCTGTCTGTGGGAGTGTTAAGAACTACGACTATGATCCTGATTGTGTACCTTTTTTTTTTTTTTTCGCGCATGTTTCTTAACCGCGGTCTCAGTTTTTTTTTGAACATTTTTTGTTTGTTTGTTTGTTTGTTTGTTTGTTTGTTTGTTTGTTTTTTTTTGTGTATTTATTTATTTTCTTTTGTTTTCCTTTGTTTTTGGGTGTGCAGGTGGAAGCGTGGTACGGCATTACCCAGACGCGTCAGGTGTATGAGAAGGCCATCAAGAAGCTCACAGAGGAGGGCGCGAGGGAGGTGAGTGAGATGAGCAAGATGCTATTCATATGTATACTTCGAAGTATTTGCTTTGAGAGAGACAAGAGGCGTGGAGAGGTGGGAAGCGGGAGGGAGAAGGGGGAGGGAGGGGAGAGAGGGACACCTGCAGTAGGAGAGAGAAGGGGATATGAAGGACAAGGCCGGCTGTCCCCGAGAAGCGAGGTTCAGGGAAGGAGAGAGGGAGGGAGAGAGAGAGAGGGGGGGGGCGGAGGGTACTCGTGTATTTCTTGCCTTAGTCATTTGACCATTGACCACGGATCTCTTTCGAGACGGAGGGGGGTGGGGAGGGGAGCGGCTATCAGAGAGATAAAGGGGAGAGGGAGGGGTGCATATAGACAGGAGTCGAATCAAAGGGGCATGACAGACAGCCACCGGGTGGAAGAGATACGACAGGACACCGTGAGACAGAGATGCATACACGGAGAACGAGAGAGAGATAGAGATAGAGAGAGAGAGAGAGATGTCCAGCGGTCGTTCAGCATAAAAGTGTGTGTGTGTGAGGTTACACAAAAACCAGTAAGTGTTCGTTTCGATATATAACACCCGCTCGCTCGCTCCTCTCCTCCTCCTCCTCCTCGTCGCCGTCTTCTGCTGCCGCCTGGTGTGGGTTTCGTACAGATGTGCGTGGCGTTTGCGGCGGTGGAGCAGAAGCTGGGAGAGGTAGACCGTGCCAGAGCGGTGTTCACGCACGGCAGCCAGTTCGCCGACCCGAGAAGAGCCACCCCTTACTGGCAGGTAAGCTTTTCCTAGCAATACAGTATTTTTTCACGGGGGGGAACACAGTTAGTGATCAGAAAATTACCAAATACAATTATTTTGCGAGTGGACGAGGGAAGCAAGGGCTGAAGTCTTTCGTCGCTCGTCAGCTTAAATCCTAGCAATAGTATTGCGCGGGCGGGCACAGTTAGTAATCACACAAAATAACCAAATACAATTCGATGCGAGTCGACGAGGGAAGAGAGGGCTGAAGTATTTAGTCGGGGGGAACACAGTTAGTAGTAATCCGAAAATAACCAAATACAATTCCATGCGAGTCGACGAGGGAGAAAAGGGGCTGAAGCCTTTAGTCGCAGGTGAACTTTTTCTAGCAATGTTTTTTTTTGCGGGGGGGCAACACAGTTAGTAGTAATCAGAAAACAACCAAACACATTTTGATGCGAGTCGTCGAGGGAAGAAAGGGCTGATTTCTTTATAATAGTCTCGCGATAAAAATGCAATGCAATGCGAAGCAATGCAATGCAATGCAATGCAATGCAATGCAATGCAAGGCACGAACCAGAGCGTACTTTGTGACAACGGATCTGAGTTACTACGGCTAGGAAGGAGAGAGAAAATCAAGGCGAAGGCGGATCTGAGTTACGGCTAGGAAGGAGAAAGAAAAAGAAGGGCGAATATGATAAATGGGATGGGAAAATATGAAATAAAAAATGGTGTTTCAAACGTAGGGGATGTGTGCGTTTTTTGGGGTCCATTGTTCGTTCTGCAGTAGCTGATGATACGACGCTTATTGTTGTTATTGTTGTTGTTGTTTCTTTTTGTTTTGCCCAATATATTCCTGGTATTGTACCTGATGTGTCCTTTTTTGTTTGCCTTTTTTGTGTGTATATACCAGGTATTGTTTTGTTGTACTTTTGGCGTATATTACGTGCACGTGCGTAATTTTTTTTGTTGGTAGTTGTTTGTTGTCACTTCGTGTTGTTACGAGTATCCGCCACCTCGAGTTCCTAGGGAGGGCTTTGTGTCGCAGCTTGTTTGTGTCGCAGTTTGTTTGTTCGGAGATGGACCCAAAGTCTGGCTCATGGTCATGAATATTCACGAGTGCGTCAGCTGCGCGAGTCGTTTGAAGGGTTGTTGTTGTTGTTGTTGTTGTTGTTCCGCGCGTTCCTTAGCCGCGTCTTTTTTTTTTTTAATGATTTTTGTATTGTATTGTATTGTATCGTATTGTATTGTATTGCCTGGTTGTTTGCTTGTTGCTTTGTATTGTGTTTTGTTTGTTTACGTACCGCACGAGTACTTATTTTTGTTTGTTTTTCGTCGGCACGCTTTTGCTTGCCCTTGTCTTACTGCAGGCATGGCACGAGTTTGAGGTGGCCCACGGAAACGAGGAAACCTTCCGCGAGATGCTCAGGACTAAGCGCTCCGTGCAGATGTCCTTCAGCCAGGTCAGAGACGGGACGGTGGTGGTGGCATGGGGTGGGCTGCGTACTCCCGTTGTCCCCTTTTGACCTGCACCCCATGTTTTGGAGACCGAGCACTTGGATGTATTCATCTACAGATCAGGTAGATCATCTACAGATCATTCATTATTACTCTCCTCGGACAATTCATCATACAGATCAGGCAGATCATCTACAGATCATCTACAGATCATCTACTGTAGATCTTCACTTGCCATTATGATATGTTGTGCAGGATCTGTACATAGTACAGCTCCAGCCCAGGAAATATGGCCTAGATCATGCAGGTTATACGGCTCCCACCCCCACCCAGCAACATGAGCTAGATCATACAGATCACACAGATCATACAGATCACACAGATCATACAGATCACACAGATCATACAGATCACAGATCATACAGATCACACAGATCACACAGATCATACAGATCATACAGATCATACAGATCAGGGATATCTCTGCCCTGAAATAACTATTAGTGAATCATGAAGCAGGGAAAATCGATGATCTATCTGTCCAAGGTTGCGATGAATCTATTGTATACAGTGGAGGATTATTTTCGCAGTACATATAACGAGGGAAACTTATCATGTGACGGGAGGGACCTACATACGGTACACACACAAACCTATCTATTTACCTTTTTTTGCTAAAGGGGGACCATAGTAAATAGGGACCTACATACGGTACTCGTACACACAAAAACCCATCTATTTACCCATTTTTGCTAATAATATGTCGTTCCTATTTATTCGCGATGGTCTTCCGTAATACTACAGTAGTAAATCAGAACCAAAATTTGGTGTGTTTCCATTAGGGGGGATGTATGGTTGTTTTGGTCCTCCGTAATAATAGTAAATCATGACCAAAAATTGGTGTGTTTCCATTAGGGGGGATGTACGATTTTTGGGGTCCTTCTTGGGCTCTGATTACTATCTTACAACACTAGCCCACCCGGAAATAATATGCCCCTCTGTCCCGAAAGATAATAACCGTTTTTATTGAATATTAATGTACAAACGATGCTTATATTTACGGACATGGTGGTAGTAAGGAGCGTTTTGCGATATTCCAATTTTGGTTGGGTTATGCAAAACAGATATATTTTGGAACCAGACAAACGTGAGGAGCTGCTGATTGGTTAGTATGAGGAAACAGGTGAAATCCGAAGGCGCTATTATACGTACGTACGAACGAGTATATATACGTACGAGCCAATTAGATGTTTGCTTCGTCGTTTGCTAAAAAAAACAGTTCACAAGAGTTACCCAACCCACTTAATGCTCCAGGGTTAGTTAAAAACGTGTAGGGTCAACAACTATAGACTATTACTACTACAGCAGTGGTCAGAGGTTCGCTGCAGAATCTCACAAGAACCAGAGAGCGCAAAAAATACGACACACAGCAAGCACAGACAAGCACAGATCACAGGATTAACCCCTATACGTAGCCCTATTAGGAGTAAGAACGGCGCTCCGTCTCGAAAGGGATGCTTGTTAATATGGTAAATTGACTGCGTAAGGCAAGCAACAAATGAGGACGCCCCCCCCCCCCCCCCCCCCCCCCCCCCCCTCCAATCACGCCTGGTTGGTGAAAACCGAACGTGCTCCATCCCGACATTGTATATAGGGATGCGAGGGTCTATGGTTGTACGACTACGGCCATGCACAACATCAGTAACCCCTCCCCCCACACCCACACCCCACACCCACACCCCACCCCCACCCCCACCCCCACCGCACTACGGCGTTTGTCTATTATGTTATGATAGGTGAACTATATGGCGGCGGAGATGATGTCCGGAGACCTTCCAGTGACATCGGATGCGGATGCCATGGCCAAGCAGAGGGCCAAGGAGGCGGAGATGGCGGGAGGGGGAACCATGCTTGCCAGTGGCGGCAGCAAGCGGAAGGCAGCAGAGGTAAGGACGACATGCTGGCCAGGGGATGGGGGGGGGGGGGGGGGGGGGGGGGTACTCATGCCGCCACTGCCGTAAGTCGTAATGACCATAGCGACCCGCTCGCCATCCCTACAAGTGCCGGGACAAAGGCACGGGTTGGGTTTTTTGACCACCAGGTGGCGTAACTCGTGTCGTGCCATTTCTGCGTCAGCGTATTGGCAATAGAATGAGACCTCGCATCCCTAACAATGCCAGGGAAGGAACACGTAGGTCTTTCAGTCATCATCAACGTCTCGGTTAGCGAA
>MEHQ01003130.1:40391-51893 GCA_008828725.1 Saccharina japonica
GGGGGGGGGTTAGGGGTGGTGGAGGGGAGGGGGGCGTTGTGTAAGTGGGAAGGGGATTCTGCTTCAATAATGAGTAATCGTCGTGGTCGTCAAGTTATTGTTATTTCGGTACCTTTTGCGTATCAGTCATGCACCCCCCCTCAGCTAGCCCCAATACTTATGTTGTTTCCTCTCTCTCGCTATGCAACGCCGTGTGTAGAAACGAAACAAGCGCCATCTAGGTAACGATATCGATACCCCTCTAGAGTACAGTATCTCTCTTTTGTCTTTTCTATTTCTGGTTATGCATTTTTTCTTTTTCTTGCCTTGTCTTTGTCGTGCGCCAGCCATCTCGACAACAGATTTCGCTATTGCTCTGCTATATAGTATACGTATTGACTCAAAGTGTATTTTTTTAATTTCCCTTGTTTTTTGTTTTCGGTATTGTTAAAATGTCTTTCGTTTCTGTTTCCTTGCCTTGCCTTGCCTTGCCTTGCCTTGCCTTGCCTTGCCTTGCCTTGCCTTGCCTTGCCTTGCCTTGCCTTGCCTTGCCTTGCCTTGCCTTGCCTTGCCTTGCCTTGCCTTGCCTTGCCTTGCCTTGCCTTGCCTTGCCTTGCCTTGCCTTGCCTTGCCTTGCCTTGCCTTGCCTTGCCTTGCCTTGCCTTGCCTTGCCTTGCCTTGCCTTGCCTTGCCTTGCCTTGCCTTGCCTTGCCTTGCCTTGCCTTGCCTTGCCTTGCCTTGCCTTGCCTTGCCTTGCCTTGCCTTGCCTTGCCTTGCCTTGCCTTGCCTTGCCTTGCCCGTGCCTTGCCTTGCCTTTGCCTTGCCTTGCCTTGCCTTGCCTTGCCCGTGCCTTGCCTTGCCTTGCCCGTGCCTTGCCTTTGCCTTGCCCGTGCCTTGCCATGTGTCTTGTATTATTTTGTATCCTTTTGTCGTGCATTGTCTTGTCTTGTCTTGCCTCGCCTCGTCTTTTCCCATGCTCTCCCCCCCCTCACACACACCCCCGACGCTGATTGGTCAAAACGTTTTCTCTACCGGTCTACACCCATCCCATGATGGCTCAGGGGGGGTCGGGGCAGACGGACATGGAAGCCTTGGAACGACAGGCGGACAAGATTCGCGCGGCTAAGGCTCAGGGGGCGGCGGGGGCGGCGGGCGGGGTGGAAGCTAACCCGGAGGAGATCGACCTCGACATGGATATGGGGGTGAGACGGGGAGGATGGGCAGGGGGGGGGGCGGGGGAGTACTTTATATTCATGCATGGCCGGGGGGGGGGTGTACTTTTTATTAGGGCGGGCGGGGGGGGGGGGGGGTGGAAGCTAACCCGGAGGAGATCGACCTCGACATGGATATGGGGGTGAGACGGGGAGGATGGGCAGGGGGGGGGGCGGGGGAGTACTTTATATTCATGCATGGCCGGGGGGGGGGTGTACTTTTTATTAGGGCGGGCGGGGGGGGGGGGGGGTGGAAGCTAACCCGGAGGAGATCGACCTCGACATGGATATGGGGGTGAGACGGGGAGGATGGGCAGGGGGGGGGGCGGGGGAGTACTTTATATTCATGCATGGCCGGGGGGGGGGTGTACTTTTTATTAGGGCGGGCGGGGGGGGGGGGGGGTGGAAGCTAACCCGGAGGAGATCGACCTCGACATGGATATGGGGGTGAGACGGGGAGGATGGGCAGGGGGGGGGGCGGGGGAGTACTTTATATTCATGCATGGCCGGGGGGGGGGTGTACTTTTTATTAGGGCGGGCGGGGGGGGGGGGGGGTGGAAGCTAACCCGGAGGAGATCGACCTCGACATGGATATGGGGGTGAGACGGGGAGGATGGGCAGGGGGGGGGGCGGGGGAGTACTTTATATTCATGCATGGCCGGGGGGGGGGTGTACTTTTTATTAGGGCGGGCGGGGGGGGGGGGGGGTGGAAGCTAACCCGGAGGAGATCGACCTCGACATGGATATGGGGGTGAGACGGGGAGGATGGGCAGGGGGGGGGGCGGGGGAGTACTTTATATTCATGCATGGCCGGGGGGGGGGTGTACTTTTTATTAGGGCGGGCGGGGGGGGGGGGGGGTGGAAGCTAACCCGGAGGAGATCGACCTCGACATGGATATGGGGGTGAGACGGGGAGGATGGGCAGGGGGGGGGGCGGGGGAGTACTTTATATTCATGCATGGCCGTGGGGGGGGGGTACTCATGTCGTGCACGGTCGTAGTCGTATGACCATAGACCCTCGCATCCCTACAATGCCGGGACGGAGCACGTTGGGTTTTCACCAACCAGGCAGACATTGCTTGCACCAAGCGCGAAGCACCGTGAGGTATTGGGCGAGTCGCATGGGGGGTGAGCTGCACCCTGCTAAGAACCGCCTCTGAGGCGGACTTGCATATGGACGACAGCTTCAATGAGTTAATTTAATTTCTGGTGTGGCCACGGGGGGGGTGGGGGGGGGGGGGGGGGGGGGGGGGGGGGGGGGGGGGGGGGGGGCTTTATTTTTATGCATGGCCGTAGTCGTATGCCCATAGACCCTTGCATCCCTACAATGCCGGGACGGAGAACGCGTTGGGTTTTCACCAACCAGGCAGACATTGGTTACTCATTTATTGCTCGCCTTAGTTCTTTTGACCATCGACGACCACGCATCCCTTTCGAGACGCGGCACCGTTCTTACTCCTACTAATAGAGAGCGCGCTCATTACGGAGGGGGAGGGAGGAGGGTGACGGGGGGACAGGGGTTTGTGGAGAAACATGCGTTATTACGGAGGGCCATAGTAAATAGGAACAAATTTTGTTGGTAAAAAATCCGTAGATACATAGTTTTTTTTTGTGTACGGAAGGTCCTATTTACTATGGTCCTCCGTAAATGGTCAGTTGTGCGCGAAAATAGACGAAACATTGAAGGACATTATGTGGATTCCGCAAACGGGAATGCTCTGATTCCCCTTCCACTCGTAGGGAGCTATGGTAGCAAGCCGTCGCAAGGGACGCCCGTAGGAGGGGTTGGTGGCCCATACCTACCGGCCAGCACTCCCCCGATTTTTACACGATTAACTTGAAATCATAAGAACGTTTTCTGTGTCTTTTAAGTATTCGTGTATTTATTTGGCTCGTGTTCTAGATTTACAATTTGAGAAATGCAGCACGACGACAAAACTTATACCAGGTACGAAGTATGTATGTGTGTAATCCGTTGAAATTCGCACTGTATGTAAGTTATCAGAAGATTCTACGTTGGTCTCGGTACTTGAATGGCCAAAATATTTTTTCTTATTGGCGGGGAGCATAGTAAACACTAGTAAATAGGGGGCCGACGGTACACTCAAAAATCTGAATATTTCCCTATTCTACTTATAACCCCTTAAGGGGCCCCTTCGGTCATGATGAAACACGAGTCTTCCATCGTTGAAAAATATATATTTTTCGTTTTTTTTACAGCAGCAATACTATTTCTGGTATAATAACACCATATCAGTACTCCTTACGGAAAACGGCATAGCTCCATTGGGTTTTCACCAACCAGGCAGACATTGCTTGCACCAAGCGCGAAGCGCCGTGAGGTATTGGGCGAGTCGCATGGAGGGTGAGCTGCATCCTGCTAAGAACCGCCTCTGAGGCGGACTTGCATATGGACGGCAGCTTCAATGAGTTAATTTAATTTCTGGTGTGGCCACTTCCTGAGACAGCAATGGGTTTTACTATGTAACTGCCTCGCGGGTGCCTTACCATATACACACTACGTGATGCGATAATTCCCCTTGTGCGGAGCAAAGGTTCTCCACCCCGCACAAATGATCTAACTCGACCGCCAGCTTTGGTGACCGCCAAAAACAAAAACAAAACAAATAACGGTACCCTGGTTGTCTAGCTCACGCAGTGAGAGGCGTGTTTTACAGCGTCGTTGCCAACCGACGCCAACCCAACCTACACATATACCATATATTTATAGGGGGGGGGCGTACTCATTTGTTGCTTGCCTTAGTCATTTGACCATCGACCACACATCCCTTTCGAGACGGAGCGCCGCTCGAACGGGGAGAGGGCTTTTGTTTTTTTTCGATTTGTGTTGTTGTTGTTGTTGCTGTTGGTATTGGCGTTTTTGGTGTTGGTGTTGGTGATGGTGGTGTTTGTTTTGCTGTTGCTCTTTGCTGTTTTGTTGTTGTTGCTGTTGTTTCTGCTGGTTTTTGTCTTGTCTTGGTCTTCTACCTTGTATATAGCAGGTATTGTATTGTGCGCATTTTACGTATTGTACGCATTGTACCTATTGTACGCATTGTACCTATTGTACGCATTGCACCTAGTGTGCCTGTTGTACCTTTTGTACCTATTGTGCTTTGTTACTTATTATCTCGTCTTCATCTCGCTTTCGCCCCCCCCCCCCCCCTCCCNCCCCCCCCCCCCCCCCCCCTCCCTGCCCCCGCGCCCTCAGGCCTTAGCGAAAGAGCAAGCGGCTGCCAAGGACAAGGGCTCCGCTTCTTCTAAAGGAGGGATGGGCGCCCTGCAGCGCCTGAAGGTGGCCGGTGGCGGCGGTGGCGGCCTGGGAAACCGGGGGGGGGGGGGGGGGGGGGGGGGGGGGGGGGGGGGGGGGGGGGGGGGGGGGGGGGGGGGGGGGGGTGGACAATAAAGACCTTTAGGTAGCTTATATTTGTGAGAGCCTATATATTTTCCCATTTCACTCATACTCCATGGCGCGCTCTAGAACGGGGGAAGGTATCGCACCGCACCGCACCTCGCCTTACCGCACCGTCCTTGCACTGCCCTGCCCTGCCCACTGGGTGAATAGAGTTGGTACTCGTTGGGTGGGGTTAGCGTTGGGTGGGGTGTAAGAGATATATACCACCCCGGGGTGGATGCTTCTGACACGCGCGTTGCGCTCGGAGGCGACGGGATGGGGGCGGGGGAGGGCCGAGGGGTTAGGGCTGTCTTGGACTCGTCAGGTCCAGGAAGCTAGTACCCGCCTCTGTGCCTAAAGATAAGTGAGTCGTCTTGCATATAAATTGACTGGCTAAGAAAACGTTTTCTGTGTTTCGGACATGTAAGTCGGTAGCGAAGTGAGAGAGGGCAGGAAGGGGACGGTTACTCTACCAAGCGGGATCGGTGCGGGGGGGGGGGCTGTCACCGGCCCCGTTTTTTTTTCTGTTTTTTTGCTCTCCGCCAGTACACGGCGCAGCGCTGTGCGCGGGGTCCGACTGTGCCTGCTTTTCCTGCAATCTTGGCGCAGTTTGCGTTGTATTGCTCGCCTCGGGTTGGAATATTTGGAGTGAGGGGATCTACCAAGCGGGATCGGTGCGGGGGGGGGGGCTGTCACCGGCCCCGTTTTTTTTTCTGTTTTTTTGCTCTCCGCCAGTACACGGCGCAGCGCTGTGCGCGGGGTCCGACTGTGCCTGCTTTTCCTGCAATCTTGGCGCAGTTTGCGTTGTATTGCTCGCCTCGGGTTGGAATATTTGGAGTGAGGGGAGGGGGGGGGGGGGGGGGGGTTTTTTTCGTGTTCGATTGATTTACCTTTTGGTGGATGAAGATGGGTGGTGGATGGAGTATAATACTCGGTACCATGCGCGTCTGAAGCTTGAATAGTCTGAACGATGTTGGTCAAATCATCTGTAACTGAGCAAGGACAAGCAGCACGAGCCTGCCGCCAAAAGCCAAAAGCTATATGTAGCGTCTTGGTTCTGACATTTATACATTTTAACAACAAAAACAAACAAAAAACAGCAGTAGCAGCAGCTGTGATGAGATTGAAGATTTCTTTGAAACTCGTCCTTGCCCAGCTGCGTACTGCTGTACCTGGTAGACACATGTACTACACTCTGTAGACGTAAATATAAGGAGCTTTTCAACATTAATACGAAGACCTAATGGTCCTTATATTTCCGCCTGGAGTGGTGCATGATACTTCGACCGCGCGTGAGTGCAACGCTACGGGTTGTATACGACCCCACCATGCAGGGTATATACTTATTTATTAAAAACTGAAAACAAGAGCCCGTGTGTGAGAGAGATGCGAGGATTTCGTCGAAACTGATCTATCTTTGGACTTACTTTCTTACTGAAGGGAGCGAAGTCTGAGCGAAGTCTGAAGCTGCGGGACTCAGGGAGGAGGGTGTGTATTGGTCTGATATTTCATCATGCGTATCCCATGCATGGTATATATGTGTGTGTTGTCATCACATTAAACCCGTTCTTTCTACCCAACCAACTACATCAGTACACCCAGTGTCTGTCCTGATTCCTAATCCTAGAGAGATACAAATTCTATGTATGTATGTATGTATGTATGTATTATGTACTCGTACATATATACGTACCAAGGTACTATTTCCTATCTATATTCGAAAAGATGCGAAGCGTTCTTCCGTGCGCCCCGACCAATTTTCTGTGCAGACCCAAGGTTAAGGATAACGGCCGTCCTCTGCAGAGGAGACGAAACAAAGAAACAACCCCCCGCGGGAGGCTCTGCCTTCTTCCCCCCGCCCAGGCCGCTCGCCGAGGTCGGCATCGGCGCCTTTTCTTTCGGCGGGGTCGCCAGGGGCTGACGCATGGTGCCGAGGGGGATCGGTCGGGTGGCGCACGGTAGAGGTCCTCAAGTGATCACCATCACCCTCACAAAAAAACACAGCAGTGCACCTGCATGCAGGCTACTTTAACCCATCATCCAAAACTGACAAAAAAAAAAGCCCCACACTAATTTCAAGTAGTTTGTCCCCAAATTCGTGGGACCAGTTCTTAAGGGGTTACGATAGCCTGCGTTGGTATATAGCTCTCTGCGCATGCATGTTGTTCAGTCCTATCTCGGGGACTTCAGAGAGGGGGAAAAAATGACGACTACTCTTGCTGCAGTGCGTGGTTGGGTGATCGTGATGAACGAAAAAAAAAAATTGGTGTCCGAGTTAATGTTAATACAACGCAAGGAAGGAAGGAAGGAAGGAAGGAAGGAAGGAAGGAAGGAAGGAAGGAGTCGTGCGCCACGGGGGTGCAGCATGGTCTTTTACCCACCCCCGTATTATGGACCCTGCTCACGCTCGCTGCTCGTAGACGGCTGATAACACAACGAAGTTACCACCACAACCATTGTTTCGGTATCATCTTAGACTTTCTTCTCGGGATACCCAAAGGGACTATTACTATTACGAGGGACCATAGTAAATAGGACCAAATATTGTGTTAAAGATATTAGGCGCGAACACCTACATCTCTGATCAATGTTCATCGCCACTGCTGTTGCCTGGGGCAGCAGTAGTTAGCACCAGTACTGCTGTAGCAAAGGAGAGCAGTAGGTAGCTGTAGCCGGGGGAAGCAGTACGTAGCACTACTGTAATACTGCTGTAAAAAGGGAGCACCAGTCATAATACGTAACCAAGTACCACTCGGTAGATTCGGAATCGCGACGAGTCAAGAAGCAAGTTTACCCGAGCTACGACCGGCCAGAACTGGGATCGGCTAACCGCTATTCGTCGGCCAACGTAGGTAGCACTGGTTCTGCCAATAGTGTGTTGTAGTAGCTGAGCACAACAGCAGTAGCATCGGTGATGTTATAGGCAGCAATAGAAAAACACGGTGCGTTACGTTACGGTTCGACTAAGGTGCGGCTAACTACGAGGACCCCGACGAGTTGTGTTTGTTGTTGTTTGTTTGTTTTTTAGTACACGGAGTCCTCCCAAGTATTATTGTTGTAGCGCACGAAGGATCAGGGTCTGAGTAGCTACGAGAGAGAGCGTGGGCGTGCCCCACCCTCTGTCACTCCTCTCACCACCACCTCTAGACTCAGATGTCTATTGTTCTCTAAGTTTGATTGCCCAACAAGCGGCCCTTCTACAAAACATCACTCTTCTGGGGTTTTTATCATCGGTGGATCATCCTTGTCCAACACCAGCATGGCAGCATGCTGCTGCCTGTGCCAGCCTGTGCGACCACCTGTCAAGGGTGTGTTATGGTACTGCTGGCATGATGTGGAAACGTTTGGTAAATACCTGGTATCAGGTATAATAATCGTATTGGTAGTACTTGGAAGGCGGTATCTTAGGTGGGAACCAGGGATGGTTCCCGATGGCTTTTAGCCATCTCACCTGCCTTCTCAGTCGTTCATCACGCGAAAACGGAATAAACCTGCTCTTCTTCTATCTCTACGCAAACAACACACGTGAGTACCAACGAGTACCCGTTCCATAGGCTGACCTGGCTAGGGATACCCTGTCCTCTTATACCTAGCATCCCTACACTTGGCGTCGTCGGCAGGACTAGTCTAAAACGGAGAAAGTTTTTTTCGGCTTCGTAGCCTTGCCGTTCAGAGGTGTGGGAGTGGGTTTTGAGGAGCCGCATCTTCGACTCATGTTTTAGTTCGTGGAATCGGGGTTTCCACGAATTTCTCATATTTCTGCATATACGGCTCATCAGGGTGGGCTAGTGTTATGGTACTGCTGGCATGATGTGGAAACGTTTGGTAAATACCTGGTATCAGGTATAATAATCGTATTGGTAGTACTTGGAAGGCGGTATCTTAGGTGGGAACCAGGGATGGTTCCCGATGGCTTTTAGCCATCTCACCTGCCTTCTCAGTCGTTCATCACGCGAAAACGGAATAAACCTGCTCTTCTTCTATCTCTACGCAAACAACACACGTGAGTACCAACGAGTACCCGTTCCATAGGCTGACCTGGCTAGGGATACCCTGTCCTTCTATACCTAGCATCCTTACAGGTGTAACAACTATACCTGAATAGGTTATGAGCCTCGGTCTACAGCAAGGTGCACACATCTAAGGATTTTCAAGACGACGTCCACGAGGGATCCTAACTGAGAGCTGGCCTGGACAAGGGTTGAAATCGAAAAAAAAACAAAAAAGTGAGTTTACGTCAACACTGCACGACTACGTACGAGTTTGAGTACGAGTAAGGCATCTGCAAATCGGTGCACTGCTCGTCAGGATAGCAACACATAGCGCGTCGATTCACTCTGTGTCGGGGCGTGCGTGTGGTTGCGCTTGCGATTTTACTAGGTCGAGTGTCACAGTATCTGGTAGCAACAGTTCACTCTGGCTGGTAGGAATTGCACTACATCCAAACGTCGGCTCGTCATCGTCAGGATAGCAGTGCATAGCGGGTCGATTCATACTGTGTCGGGGCGTGTGTGTGGTTGCGTTTGCGATCCTATCGGGTCGAGGGATAAAACATCTGGTAACAACAGGTGGCTCGGGGCGATAGAAATTGCACTACATCCAAACGACCGCTACTAACAACTGCAGCGACAGACCGCAAAAGGCGTAATTGCGGCTAACGCCAACACCAACTGTAGCAAAGGGAAAGACCTCGAGAAGTCTAAGCTAATCACCAGTTGAAGGCGAATTTGAAAATAAACCCGCAATATACTGTTGCGGTAAACGAAGAGAGTCAAAGCTAATCACAGCTGAAGGCGAATTCGAGAAAAAAAACGTAGTGCACTATTGCGGTAAAGAAGAGAGTCCACGCTTATCACAGTGGGAGGCGAATTCGAAAACAAACCCGTAACAGACTGTTGCGGTAAAAGAAGAGAGTCCAAGTCGTAATCACAGTGAGAGGCGAATTTGGAAACAAACCCCGTAATATATTGTTGCGGTAAAATAAGAGAGTCCAAGCTAATCACAGTGGGAGGCGAATTCGAAAACAAATCCGTAATATACCGTTGCGGTAAAAGAAGCGAGTCCAAGCTAATCACAGTGGGAGGCAAACTAGAAAATGTACCCGCAATATAATAATACCGTTGCGGTGTAAAATAAGAAATAAGTAACAACAATCAAAAGGAAGATGGAAAACTACAGCGAAGTAAGGTTGGTAGCCAAACGCCTCCCTCGTTGGATGGGGAGAACGAGCGCGCATACCGCGACTGGGAGGTACGGTTCCAGGTCCACTTCAGCGAATCGACCTCTCCCATCCACAATATACTCACGGGACAGGAAGAGCACACCTCGGCAGTCGGCAGTAACCTGGTTCGAGTGGCAGCGCAGCAACACCAACGTTTATATTGCCCTCTTACTATCTACGAACGGGGGAGATACGGCAGCGACGCTGGCGCTGTTTCGCCTGACCCCCGACGACTGAAAAGCCGTTCGAAGCGGTAGAAAAACATGAAATTTCGAACAAATTTCCAGACGTCATGCTCATTACCGGAGGCGGTCCATTGGAGGGCAGCGTCGACAAGGAGATCAGAGCCTGGAGCAGCTCTACAGCCTAACTACATGTTCTTCAGCGGGAACTACTACTGCTGAGATTACCGCGACTACCGCGCGTTCTACGAGTACCACTACTCGATCAAGACACGGAGCAAGCATCGTCATCACCACCACCATCATCATTATCATAATCATCATCATCACCACCCTTATCATCATTGTCATCATCAGCATAATTGCCATCGCATACCGAGTGTACAGCAATGACTGGTACAGCAATGACTGGTACAGCAACGACTGGTACAGCAACGACTGGTACAGCAACGACTGGTTTGGTACAGCGACGACTCGAACGGCAAGGGCCGGTATACAGCAACGATTGATACTACAACAACGCCTACTCCTACAGCATCGTCTACTACTACAGCACCGACAGGCACAGCAGCGCCTACTACAGTAGCGACGTCTCCCGAAGAGACTACTACACACCGTACAGCAAGCAGAGGCAACTACTGCGTACAGCAGCAAATGAAGCAGGACTAGCGGCAGCTACTTCATCCGTTTCATCAGCTATTTCAGCTTCCTTGTCTGCTTTACAAGTTCTACCACTACTGACTACACATCGAACATCAACTTCAACAACGACGCGGCGTACGGCCACACAACTCCCATTTTGGAACCTCGTCAACGCGGTGATGGACGAGATCCTGGTAAAACGTCCGTGCAATAACTCAAGCGGATGTGCTGACCAAAGAAGGAACGCCAGGAGCACCGGCAGACGACGTCGGCGGGTAGGAATCAGCGACAGCCGACGGCGGCGGACCTCAGCCGGCAGCAGGTGGTGGAAGCGGGCAGAAAGGGAGACCCGCTGGAAGGATGGCCTCCAACTCAGGGGGAGCGGCACTTCAGGACCAGGTGTCGCCAATAGTAACAAGAATCGGGAGCACGGCTACTTCAGTGCTAATAACGACAGTCGTCATCACCCAGGAGGACTACACTTCCAGGAGACTGCTCGTGAAGAACGGCATGCATGACTGCACGGCGTTGGAGACGCCAGAATACGGAGAGGAGCTGGCCCTGATGCAACTGGGGTATCAGCCCACACGATGGGAAAACAACTTCAGCGCAACAACATCAACATTGAAAGGGGGTGTCTAGACACTGCACGGAGAGGCTTTTAGCGAAGCAACAGGCACGAAACTTCGTTTTCCCACAAGAACTCATGACTGGTAGCTGATCAGTGATTTCGTAGATTACCGCAGGTTGCAACAAGTGCTGATGGTCGTTAGCCGTGATCAGCTCTTCAGTCAAGTTGCTACTGCTCCCAACAAGTACTAATTGATGAATGTTAGCCACAATCGGTCTACTTTAGTTTATATCGCTTGCAAC
>MEHQ01003494.1:0-23279 GCA_008828725.1 Saccharina japonica
GAGAATCAATGATTGCTTGCGTTGTGGTGGTACTTGTAATTTCGATTGCTTAATGAATGCACTAACGGTAATTTTCACCACACACTTCTATAGTCGGCGTGACGGATGCGGACCAGGGCGAAGCTCCGATCCGTGCTTCGCTCAGGTAGCCTATCCCTGTGCGAGTAAACAACATCCAGAAATGTCGCGTGCCACGATAGATGCAGCACGTTTTGGCTGGAATTGTTTCCGAATGAACGGGCTCCTTAAGCCAAACGTGTCCGACTTTAATTCTCGTTTGGCAAAGTTCCTAATTCCTAATTGCATATACTGGTGGCATGGTAATTGTTCATCGGGTAGCACTGTTAATTCCGTCATGAAACATTTTTCGGCTGGGGTATAGAGCGCGTCAAGTCAGGAGATTCAAACAAATCATGAGGCACCTCTAGCGTAGCATTCGTCGAATGAAATACTTATGTTAGTTGGCGACTTTGTCCTGCTGATCGCTGCAGCACTATTCCGTAAGTAAGCGATACGGTGCGCATTATATGATATTTGTCAAACTGTACACGTTGCTGAACCACTGCTAGAGATTGGATACTGCTGCTGTAATCCGCGTATGTGCTGATGGGGCATACCGTAACTATCGTTTCTGTAACTTTCCGTGTACAGTGGGGGATCCCTCTCAATCTTGCGTCTCCCCTCAAAAGTCTTATTTCGTGTGTCCTCACCAGGAACATTCGCCACGTTTCTTACAGGATTCGTCTTATGTTTCTCTGTTCAAATCGAACCGTTTTCAGCGTTTCTTGTTTCTCAAATATCTGTGCGGCGATAAACATATATAATATATCGTTGACATTGTACAGGTCAGCCATAACTGACGAGTGACCTTCAAACCTATGCAGTAAACAAGGCGCAAAACGTTGCAGGTACGGCTAAAGCCACAACCTGCCCAAAACAAAAACGACGTAACTCGAATATTTATTTAGATTAAGCATGCCATATACTTGACCTATACTACTTATAGACTATGACTACGGAGACCAACTCGCCCCCGGCATCGCTGAAAGCTCTACGTTGCGGGCATTCGAAGTAGCTCCTGGCCCGACGTCCTCATCCCTTCCTCTACGCAACTCTTGGCGCTTGCCCTTGGATATGTTTCCACATACATACCCCTATTTGTTTCCTACCCGGAGGGACAGTCCTCTTGTGAGGAAACTGTCTGACAAAAAATATACAAACCATATCGCTGTGATCAATGATGACTACGTTGCGGGCATTCGAAGCAGCTCCTGGCCCGACGTCCCGAACCCTTCCTCTACGCAACTCTTGGCGCTTGCCCTTGGATATGTTTCCACATACATACCCCTATATGTTTCCTACCCGGAGGGACAGTCCTCTAGTCCTCTTGTGAGGAAACTGTCTGACAAAAAATATACAAACCATATCACTGTGATCAATGAAGAGTAATGATACCTGCTGTACAACGTGCCTGGTATATTGTGCTGTCAGGTGCTCGTATTAATAGCACGGCTGGGAGGTTTTACCTTCTGGCGTTTCTTCTTCAGTGCCAGGCTCCGGGGCGACCTCATTTCTTAAATTGGATGGAACTGCAACCACTTCTGTTTCTTGTATAAACTTTCTCCTATTTCGCTGCCTGTTTTTAGCTGTCTTTCTTACATGCAATTTCCTTTTTTTCTCACAAGCTCAGCCTCCTTTGTTTTACAGAATATTTCGTAAATGCGGCCCCCCACTTTACTACGCGCTGGAGACAATAAATAAACACTCTGAAGTGCTTCTTGAAATAATTTTAGAAACAAATGTGTGCAGTGCAATACCTCTGCTGTACCATGTCGCTGCTCTACGGGGTCACCATATCGTCATCGAAATATTGTCCCAAACAAACCTACTGCGAAACCACTGCTGGACTCATCCCCGTTGTACCACACTGTACCATACCTCAAAATTGAATCTCTACATATATGTTGCTGCACCATACATACATGTACCACTGCTGCACCGGCCCTCTAGTGGCGCGACGGCCCGCCCTTAAAAACCTGATGAGTGCAGGACACCTACTTAGAAACAGGAAATCCGATCCAGGTTAGATTTCTTATTTTAGTAAAGATGCTTTCTACATTAATTTCAAGAAAACGACGCTCGAATTTCCTCAATTCCTTCTAAATATCAGCCTGGCTTTTATATTAGCCTGTTTGTTATTAGGTGTCCTGTACTGTAGTTGTAGTAGAAATATGGCAGTATTTACTGTATATGGAGCAACTGTAGTAGTGTGGGATGTCTGCAGCATGCCGCAGGCCGTGCCGAGAGCGCGCTGGGCCATTTCGGCCCCGGACACTACGCCGTACCAGCCTCTGGGTGCTGTGCCCCTTTTATGCGGTGCTACCGTCGGCTGGAAAATGAGACCGTTTTATTTTCATGAACGTAAATCACTAGATCGATGGTGAATATACACCAAGTGGTTGCATGCCGTTACATATTTTATCCCCGATTTTGTCGGTAGAATAAGTGCGATTTTGACCAAAATACGAATCACTGTACGCTTTAGAACACTCCTATCTAGGATAATACTATTGTTACCTTATCCGGGCAACAGTCATGTTACTGGAACGTTTAGGCTAGCAGCCTCCGTGTCGTGACCGCCAAACTATTGTGCTGGGCCCTGCAATGACTAGCGTGCTTGTTCGCCGCATGTAGTACATGTGCCCAACGTTTTGTTGGTGTCGAAGGCTGTTTTTGAATATGAACTCTGCTGTATATTCGATATCTCCACAGAAGCTTCCAACGTCGTTGTTAACGAAAGGGCGGTCCGTACTACAAAATTATGTTGGAACCACGCTAAAATACTGGTACGGCTTTGCAATGTCTAATGTTCCCATGCGATTATCCTCGGCCGTAGAACCGGAGAGAAAGTTGCGGTTGTCTTTGACGCTAACCAAAGCAATCAAGATAAGCCTGGACGTAAGTCACCAAGTTTAGAGAGGATTCCCCTAAAGTGGTTATAAGTAGTGAGCTTGTTATCTCGGTATGCTCAGGAGAATATGTGCGAGTTTGGCCCCATCACGAATCACTGTGGGCGCTTAGTCACGCCGACACGACATATAATTTTACAGGGTCCGGTTACCAGTTCTGTTGCTGAAAGCATTGTGTAGCAAAACCATTGTTTAAGCCGCAGCACGTTTGTTTTGACGCCTCAACTCTAAATAATACATTTTCAAATCGAATGTAGGAGGCATGCCCAACGTCTCGCTTATTATGAAGGCGATACTAGACGTGCAACTCTGCTGCCACGTAACCAATGCTACATATTGATGGGGCCACTGAAGCTTCCAACGCCGATGATAACAACAGAGTTCTCCGAACTAAACTAACATGAAGTTCGAATCATGTTACAATACATCTCACGGCTCTGGCGTGTTTATTCATCACCTCTGGATAACGTTTTGTTTTTACTCGGAACCACGTGAACACAGCCCACGGCCGTATGGCATACACTTTTTGGATCCCGTAGTGATATTTATTCACCTTTGGACATAGTATTAAGTGTTTTACTCTTGAGCGATTATTGTGTATTACGGCCTCTCTGGTTCGATCCCTGAGGAATAGCGCAATCTGCCTCTGCTTGAGGCGCTGTCTCTTTGGGAAACTCAGCTCAGCGGTAAGAACAAATGGTGATTTGAGGAGGTGACCAAAATGTGCCATTATGTATCTGTCCATGGTGGAGTGCGCTCTTGTATTGCACGATTGGTTTTGACCTCATACATCAGTACTTCGCATGACCCTGCAGAAGCCCCCGTGGACAGTCGTATGTCAACCTGTGTCTGTTGGGTGATATGTCTTGCACATAGAAGGATGGGAGATTATCCAGAGTAGAATCTGAACCCGTTTTATCTGTTGACAATATATAGCCTGAGCTCTCAACTTGTTGACTACCTATGATGGTCTTCAGTCGAATATTGTAAATACTTTCGTTTTTCACCCACGGCTGTGCGCTCGACACGCCATAGTTACACCACCCAATAATGTCCCGTACCATGAAACAGTATAGTTTACGCTAGGGCGATTACACCGCCGACCGTGTAATACGCAGTATTGCGTTTTTCTTGACAAGGGTGCGGGCGCAACTGCCGAGCCATACGTCTATTCAAACAACTCGTCGATATCCTTTCGAATTTTGACCCGTTTGGGTCGTTTGTGTCTACGTCTCCCGTGGCTGGGAGAATATATGGTTGGAAACTAATCCCAGGCTGTACATTCGAGTTTGACGTACTGTATTGGTCAAACGTTTAGAGCTGTCGGCATGTCTCGAGCATCGTGAAGACCACGCTGCCGCCTGCTGTGCTCTCTGTTCCTTAAACCGCTTGGCAATATGCGGAAACCAACATTCTCTTCGGCTCAGTTTCCTAACGAAACCAACACCAGCCATTTCTGGTCACTGGCCAAAGATATTTGAAATCGTTTTTCTCGACTGCTCGCCACATGATGTATGTACTGCTGTAGAATTTATAGCTGTGATATATATGTAAAAATCCATACTTTTCCCATTGAACAATTTATGCTGCCTTGTGAACACAAACGTCGCCAACCCTTGCACCCATATGATCATTGTACTTCAATTGTCCCGCAACATTGTGTTGTTAATGCTGTCAAACCAGTTATGTCGTCAACTAGGAGCATTCCAGAAAGTAGTGGTTTAATCAACCAACAGTTCCGTGAAACGAGGGACGTCTGTGGTATCCCTGCAACGGCCCTGTAGTTTGCAGCTTAAGTACTGTTCTGCCATTTTTCTACTTGTTGTCTTTTATGGCGTCCCCGGGTCGGCAACGCCTTGCCTCACGATCAACACCCCACTCACGGAATGAGGCTACGATAGCGAGGCATGTATTGTGCCTGAACTATATATTCATTCTGGCGACCACACGAATTGCAATGCGAGCAAGAACTCCATGGCCCATATATAAGTTGAACGCCTGGGAAACGAACAACATTGAATGCGGCAATGTTGGGTTATTCCCTAGTTTCGGAGTTCGGCCAATCACCCTTGAATTGGTCGAGAAGTGCACGCATCAAATCGCCCGTGCGTCCATCACAGCCCTCGGTCGAGTATTATCCCCGCAGCGTCGTCAGAATGTTTTTTCTACTGTCCCTCGCTCGACATACCTACAATTTGGTAATACTGCTGTAGCTCGAGCAAATGCTCACACATGACACTTCACCCATGCAGTCATACAGCATATTTTCTGTGATATGTATTGCTCAAACTATGTCAGTGCAATTTATTGATATAGCTCTCACCGTACGGTCAACTGACATACGTTCTTACCTTTCCAGGAACGATCCCAGCGGAGCTTGGCAAGCTACAGGAGGTCACGCACATGATCCTGTCGGAGAACAAGCTGAGGGGTACGTTGACGATCTCATATAGTGTGCCAAGTCGAACATTATGTTGAGCTATGTATGTGTGGGCGATAAAAAGTGGATTTATCAAACAACGAGAGAAAAGGAGTTTTGTACGTACTTGAGCCGTATGCCAATCAGATCGACTTAGGATAAAATAGTTGTGCATCGGTATACCCTGGATATACTTTGTTTCATGTGTAGTAGCTGACCTACGCACGTGGCACGCAGTGGGGCAGAGCCAGGCTCCATGTCAAAGTTGTGATGCAGGCTTAGTTTATGTTCCTAGGGTTCGCGTCAGGCAGTATTCGGGCTACTATAATGTTGAATGCCGGGCTAGCGAGGGTTGCAGCGAGCGTGACATTCGCAACCTTCTCGGCTAGATTTGAGGAAGGGATCGTTTGAGCCGGACGTGCACGGCAATAAAGAGCGGGAGTACTTCACGACAGCAGTAAACCACCATGATCGGTATGTCTTCATTACTCATCGATATATGTCTTTGGACATCGCGCGTGTGTGGCGATTGGTTGACGGCTGGAGCCATCTGCCAGTCGAGTTTTCGCGTTTTTTTAACACCGTGTTGATTAAAAGTCTTCGAAGGTTGACCACGTGCGCAAATATTGGATGGTGGGTCGTTGGCTCGCCCGGCGTGCGCGGCCAGGGCATGCCCGACCGAAGCATACGGTTGCCCTCGACCCTAGAACGTGGACAGTATGTTGCGATTATCCGTCGATTTACTAAAGCAAACAAGATATGCCTACAGGTAAATCGTCGCAGTTAGGGACGATATAGGGTAAATCGTTATGAATGGTTGAAGGCGTTTTCCCCGAGTTGGTCAGTCAGTATGTGCGATGTTGACTTGAAAACGAATCACTGTAGGCGTCGAATGACTCATATATGGGTACGGTTGCCCCGGTGGTCTAGCAGGTAACCACGAAGTATGTTATCGTCAAGGTCGCGAGTTCGAGTCCCCCCGAGTGCATGCTCATAGGGAATTTTTCTCGCAAACAACAAATCTTGACTAGCGGAAAGCGCGAGAGCGTGAGTTGGCAAAATTCGATGCAAATCAACGAGCGTTGGGAAGGCTGAACCCTTTGCGCGATACAAATCAAGGCAAGACCGTAGTGGGGGAGGAAGGAGAGGAGGCTACTTTGTGACCCCGGATCTGAGTCACGACTATGAAGGGAAAAGACAAAAGTGCGAAGATGATAAATGGGATGGAATACCAGAAATTATAGGGTAGCAGCATATTTTTCGTGGCCGCGAAGCCTTTATGTTAACCCCTGCAATCGGTATGAGGTTTTCCTGTTGCACGCAGGAGGCATGGCCAAGGTGTTGTTGGTGCCGAACGCGGGTTTTCATCACGCACTCTGCAAACACATGATCACTGCTACCACTGAAGCTTCCAGCGTCGTTGAAAACAACACGGTTGTCGGACTACAAAAGAAAATTGCGAACGTATTACTTCTATTCATGTGCATTCATAATCTCTGAAAAACATTTTTTTGACCCAGTACATTGCCATGCACGGCTTTGAATTTTGCAATGATTTTGTTTATATCTCGAGGTAATTATACGTGTTTTACTCTTGAGCGAATCTTGTGTGCGCCTGGCAGGATCGATCCCTGGCGACCTGGGCAATCTGCCCCGGCTTGAGACGCTGCACCTCGATAACAATAAACTCGACGGTAAGAGAGAGAGTGGTGATTTCGGCAAGTGACCGAACTGTATTTTCGATCCGGATTTGTCCATTATGGAGTGCGAACTTGTATTGCACGACCGTTTCTGGTACAAATTTGCTCGTTTCCACAGTTCAGTAGAGTTCCGATATTGTTTGGACCCCCATACCTTGCAAGACTTCAGAAAAATCTGTGGACAGTCTTGTGTCGGCCTATATGTATATTCGTCGATATTGGCGGTACACTAAGGGTTGGTGTAGTCTCCATAGTAGAATATGCACCCGTTCTTTATGTTTCCACCATGGTCACCCCATAACGAATGTAGGAGGCATGCCCAACGTCTCGCTGATTCTGAAGGTGGTTCTAGACGTGCAACTCTACTGCCACATCACCAATGCTACCTATTGATGGGGCCACTGAAGATTCCAACGCCGATGATAACAACAGAGTTCTCCGAACTACACTAACAGAACGTTCGAGTCATGTTACAATACATCGCACGGCTCTGGCGTGTTTATTCATCACCTCTGGGTAACGTTTATTTTACTCGGAACAACGTGAACACAGCCCACGGCCGTACGGCATACACCACATCGCATCCTGTAGAGATATATATTCACCTTTGGACATAGTATTCAGTGTTTTACTCTTGAGCGATTCTTGTGTATTACGGCCTCTCTGGTTCGATCCCTGAGTAGCTGCGCAATCTGCCTCTGCTTGAGGCGCTGTCCCCTTGGTAAACTCAGCTCAGCGGTAAGAACAAATGGTGATTTGGGGAGGTGACCAAAATGTTCCATTATGTATCTGTCCATGGTGGAGTGCGTTTTTGTATTGCACGATTGGTTTTGACCTTATATATCAGTACTTCGCATGACCTTGCAGACTCCCCCGTGGACAGTCGTATGTCTTGCACATAGAAGGATGGGAGATTATCCAGAGTTTAATCTGACCCCGTTTTATATGTTGACAATATATAGCCTGGGCTCTCAACTTGTTGACTACCTATGATAGTCTTCAGTCGAATATTGTAAATACTTTAGTTTTTCACCCACGGGTGTGCACTCGACACGCCGTAGGTACACTAACCCATAACGTCCCGTACCATGAAACAGTACAGTTTGCGCTAGGGCGATTACACCGCCGACCGTGTAATACGCAGTATTACGTTCTTCTTGACAAGGGTGCGGGTGCAACTGCCGAGCCATACGTCAATTAAAACAACTCGTCGATATCGTTTCGAATTTTGACCCGTTTGGGTCGTTTGTGTCTACGTCTCCCGTGGCTGGGAGATTATTTGGTTGGAAACTAATCCCAGGCTGTACAATCGAGTTGGACGTACTGTGTTGGTCAAACGTTTTGAGCTGGCGGCAGGTCTCGAGTATTGTGAAGACCACGCCGCCGCCATCGGTGCTCTCTGTTCCTCACACCGCTTGACAATATCCGGAAACCAACGTTTATTGGCTCAGTTTCCGAACAAAACCAACACCAGACACTTCTGGTCACTGGCTAAAGATATTTGAAATCGTATTTCTCGACTACTTGCCACATGGCATATGAGGTGTAGGAATATCTTCTGTGATATTTCAACACCCATACTTTACCCATTCATTGGACATTTTATGCTGCCGTGCAAACACAACAGTCGCCAACCCTTGCACCAGAAGATCATTGTACTTCAATTGTCCCGCAACATTGTGTTTTAACGCTGTCAAACCAGTTATTTCGGGCACTAGGAGCATTCCGTATTGCAGTGGTTTAACCAACCAACAGTGCCGTGAAACGAGGGACGTCTGTGGTGTCCCTGTAACGGCCCTGTAGTTTCGGCTTAAGTACTGTGCTGCCTTTAATCTTCTTGTTGTCATTTATGGCGTCCCCAGGGTGTCAGTGCCTTGCCTCACGATCAACAATCCACTCACGGAATGAGGCTACGCTAGCGATGCATGTATTGTGCCTGAACTATATATTCATACTGGCGGACACAGAAGTTGGAATGCGAGCAAGAACTCCATGGCCCATATATAAGTTGAACACCTGGGAAACGAACACCATAGAATTCGGCAATGTTGGGTTATTCCCTAGTTTCGGAGTGCCGCCAATCGCACTTGAATTGATCGAGAAGTGCACGCATCAAATCGCCCGTGCGTCCATCACAGCCCTCGGTCGAGGATTATCCCTGCAGCGTCGTCAGTATGTTTTTTCTACTGTCCCTCGCTCGACATACCTACCATTTGGTAATACTGCTGTAGCTCGAGCAAATGCTCACACATGACACTTTACCCATGCAGTCATACAGCAGAATGTCGGGGATATTTATTGTTCAAACTAAGTCAGTGCAATTTATTGATATAGCTCTCACCGTACGGCCCACTAACATACGTTATTACCTTTCCAGGAACGATCCCAGCGGAGCTTGGCAAGCTACAGGAGGTCGAGAGGCTCGTCCTGTCGAACAACCAGCTGGGGGGTAAGTCGACGATCTCATATAGTGTGCCAAGTCGAACATTCTGTTGAGCTATATATGTGTGGGTGATAAAAAGTGGAATGTTATCAAACAACGAGAGAAAAGGGGTTTCGTGCGTACGTGAGCCGCATGCCAATCAGATCGACTTTGGATAAAATAATTGTGTTTCGGTATGCCCTGGATATACTATGTTTCATGTGTAGCAGCTGACCTACGCACGTGGCACGCAGTGGGGCAGAGCCAGGCTCAATGTCCAAGTTGTGATGCAGTCTTTTTTTATTTTCTTAGGGTTCGCGTCAGGCAGTATTCGGGCTACTATAATGTTGAATGCCGGGCTAGCGAGGGTTGTAGCGAGCGTGACATTCGCAACTTTTTCTGCTAGATTTTAGGAAGCGCTCGTTGCAGCCGGACTTGCACGGCAATAGAGAGCGGGACTACTTCACGACAGCAGTAAACCACCGTGATCGGTGTGTCTTTATTACTAATCGATGTATGTCTTTGGACATCGCGCGTGTGTGGCGATTGATTGACGGCTGGAGCATCTGCGAGGCGAGTGTTCGCGTTTGTTTTACACCGTGTTGATCAAAAGTCTTCAACGTATGACCCCGTGCGCAAATGTTGGATGATGGGTCGTTGGCGTTCCCGCCGTGCGCAGCCAGGGCATGCCCGACCGATGCATACGGTTATCCTCGACCCTAGAACCTCGACAGTAAGTTGCGGTTGTCCGTCGCATAATTAAAGCAATCAAGATATGCTACACGTAAATCGTCGCAGTTAGGGACGAGATATAGTAAATTGTTCTGGATGGTTGAAGGCGTTATCCCCGAGTTGGCCAGCCAGTAAGTGCGGTGTTGACTTGAATATGAATCACTGCAGGCGTCCAATGACTCATATATGAAATACTCTTTATACAGGGTCCAATCACCAGTTCGGATACCAGAAATGTTAGGGTAGCAGTATAATTGTCGTGGCCGCGAAGCCTTTATGTTAACCCCTGCAATCGGTACGAGGTTTTCCTGTTGCACGCAGGTGGCATGGCCAAGGTGTTGTTGGTGCCGAACGCGGGTTTTCATCACGCACTCTGCAAACACATGATCACTGCTACCACTGAAGCTTCCGGCGTCGTTGACAACAACACGGGTGTCGAACTACAAAAGGAAATTGCGAACGTATTACTTCTATTTCATGTTCATTCACATTCTCTGAAAAACAATGTTTTGACCCAGTACATTGACATGCACGGCTTTGAATTTTGCAGTGATTTTGTTTATATCTCGTGGTAGTTACACGTGTTTCACTCTTGGTCGAATCTTGTGTGCGCCTCGCAGGATCGATCCCTGGCGACCTGGGCAATCTGCCCTGGCTTGAGACGCTGCACCTCGATAACAATAAACTCGACGGTAAGAGAGACAGTGGTGATTTCGGCAAGTGACCAAACTGTAGTTTTGATCCGGATTTGTCCATTATGGAGTGCGAACTTGTATTTCACGACCGGTTTTTGTACAAAAATGCTCGTTTCCACAGTTCAGTAGAGTTCCGATATTGTTTGGACCCCCATACCTTGCATGACTGCAGAAAGGTCTGTGGACAGTCTTGTGTCGGCCTATGTATATTCGTCGATATTGGCGGTACACTAAGGGTTGGTGCAGTCTGCATAGTAGAATATGCACCCGTTCTTTAAGTTTCCACCATGGTCACCCGATAACGAATGTAGGAGGCATGGCCAACGTCTCGCTGATTCTGAAGGTGGTTCTAGACGAGCAACTCTGCTGCCACATCACCAATGCTACCTATTGATGGGGCCACTGAAGATTCCAACGCCGATGGTAACAACAGAGTTCTCCGAACTACACCAACAGAACGTTCGAGTCATGTTACAATACATCGCACGGCTCTGGTGTGTTTATTCATCACCTCTGGGTAACGTTTATTTTACACGGAACAACGTGAACACAGCCCACGGCCGTATGGCATACACTACTTCGAATCCTGTATAGATACATATTCACCTTTGGACATAGTATAAAGTGTTTTACTGTTGAGTGATTCTTGTGTATTAAGGCCTCCCTGGTTCGATCCCTGAGGAGCTGCGCAATCTGCCTCTGCTTGAGGCGCTGTCTCTTTGGTAAACTCAGCTCAGCGGTAAGAACAAATGGTGATTTGAGGAGGTGACCGAAATGTGCCATTATGTATCTGTCCATGGTGGAGTGCGTTATAGAATTGCACGATTGGTTTTGGCCTTATACAGCAGTACTTCGCACGACCTTGCAGAAGGCCCCGTGGACACTCGTATGTCAACCTGTGTCTGTTGGGTGATATGTCTTGCACATAAAAGGATGGGAGATTATCCAGAAGTATAACCTGAATCCGTTATATCTGTTGACAATATATAGCCTGAGCTCTCATCTTGTTGACTACCTATGATAGTCTTCAGTCGAATATTGTAAATGCTTTCGTTCTTCACCCACGGGCGTACAGTCGACACGCCGTAGTTACACCATCCCATAATGTCCCGTACCATGAAACGGTACAGTTTGCGCTAGGGCGATTACACCGCCGACCTTGTAATACGCAGTATTACGCTCTTCTTGACAAGGGTGCGGGTGCAACTGCCGAGCCATACGTCAATTCAAACAAACTCGTCGATATCGTTTCGAATTTTGACCCGTTTGGTTCGTTTGTGTCTACGTCTACCGTGGCTGGGAGATTGTATGGTTGGAAACTAATCCCAGGCTGTACAATCGAGTTTTTGCGTACTGTATTGGTCAAACGTTTAGAGCTGGCCGCAGGTCTCGAGTATTGTGAAGACCACGCCGCCGCCTGCGGTGCTCTCTGTTCCTTACACCGCTTGACAATATCTGGAAACAAACATTTTCTTCGGCTCAGTTTCCTGACAAAACCGACACCAGCCAACTTCTGGTCACTGGCCAAAGATATTTGAAACCATATTTCTCGACTACTTGCCACATGACATATGTACTGTATAATTAATAGCTGTGATATGTAAACACCCATCATTTACCCATCGGATATTTTCTGCTGCCTTGCAAACACAAACGTCGCCAACCCTTGCACCCAGAGGATTATTGTACTTCAATTGTCCCGCAACATTGTGCTTTAATGCTGTCAAACCAGTTATGTCGTCAACTAGGAGCATTCCAGAAAGTAGTGGTTTAATCAACCAACAGTGCCGTGAAACGAGGGGCGTCTGTGGTATCTCTGTAACGGCCCTGTAGTTTGCAGCTTAAGTACTGTTCTGTCATTTATCGTCTTGTTGTCATTTATGGCGTCCCCAGGTCGGCAATGCCTTGCCTCACGATCAACAATAGCGATGCATGTATTGTGCCTGAACTATATATTCATTCTGGCGACCACAGAAATTGGAATGCGAGCAAGAACTCCATGGCCCATATATAAGTTGAACACCTGGGAAACGAACAACATTGAATGCAGCAATGTTAGGTTATTCCCTAGTTTCGGAATGCCGCCAATCGCACTTGAATTGGTCGAGAAGTGCACGCGTCAAATCGCCCGTGCGTCCATCACAGCCCTCGGTTGAGTATTATCCCTGCAGCCGTCAAGCTGGTTGACTTGTCTTACTATAAACTGACCGGCACGTTGGCAATATCTTTCTGTGTGCGATATCGAACAGTCTTTGGATATGGTTATGTGCGCGTGTTGAAAAGTGGAACAACATCGAGGCACGAGAAAGGACGGGTTTGGTGCGTGTACGGAAGGAGAAGCTCAAGCATATCGACGAAGGATATGATAGTAGCGTACCGGTAAAGCCTGCACAAACTTTATTTTAAGTGCAGTATCTGACGTCCACAACTGACACGCCGTGGGCCAGGGCCAGACTTCATGTATGTCTAATGTGTGATGCACACTAGTTTGATTTATGAGGGTTGCGTCAGGCAGCATCTGCACTGCTAGATTGTTGAATGTTGGGCCATCGGGGGTTGTAGCTAGCGAGACATTCGCGATTTCGTGTGATAGATTGCCGGCAAGAGCTGGAGAAGAAATGCGTGAGGCGGGCCGGGCCGTACACGGCGAGCGTGCGTAGTCCACGCCAATACAGTAAATCAGAAATATTGATTTTATATTCATGTTCCCAACGCCTTATGACATGAGACATCGTGCGTGTGTTGCGATGGTTCAACCTTTGGAGCCATGGGCGGAACGAGCTAGCTGTGTACCAATATATTTTTGTTGAAAGATATTTCTCGTTCGAGGCAGTTCGCCTAGTTTTCATGGTGGCTCGTTGACTCGCCCGACGTGCGCAACGAGGGCATCTTTGAACGAACCATACGGTTATCCTCGAAGCTTGGTCTCGGATACCATGTTTCGGTTGTCTGTCTCATTTGTAAAGAATTCAAGATATGCCTATATGTTATACACGATATAGTCCGTGCGGAAGCATTTGTACTACTTCTCCCCAGCGCTAGGGTACGCCCATCGCATGGGTCCAGAGGGGGTGTGCCGAAGGTGGGAAGTAGCTCTAAAGCGTCGTTTGGAGGCGGCGAATAAGATATAAATTTGTTTTGAGCAACGTTCCCGCCTATTGTTAGTCGACGAACCGTGAAATAATATTCGTTCCGCCTGGAGGGCACACATTTCTGGAGTGAAATATTACTATGGGAAACCACGGGTTTCAGAATTCGCGACGTTCGTAATGTTAATATTTTCTATTAAACCAAAAAAACATGTTGACGGAGATATCGCCACAAAACCGATGCTTTGGATGAAATCTAGTTTCGTTTCGATACGTAGGGTTATCACACTTGACGATTTCGAATTAGAGGGCGGAACAATATTGCTCTCCTCTCTGTCTAGCTTCAGAGTTTTATTATTGACAAAAATACTTTAAAAAACGACTCTTAGTTTTTCCGCTGGACAAGGATTCAGGGAGTACACCACACATAAACCTATATACGAGGCTCTAGATTATTGGTATTTTCAGTATCACGAAGTGCCACACACCTAAACACTGCAAACCAAGGCGCCTACACCAGCATGCCACGCCACGGACGATCGACTGCATCCTATCGATGGTGGCCCTGCAGCCGAGCTTTATCGGTTCACGTATATACGATGCGATACAGTAGTGTTGGTACTATCACTGGTGGTGGCGCTTTGTTCGAGTTGCGTTGTTACATCCGGCTGCTGAGGAGAGTGTGCAACCCCTAAAACTATGGTTTTACGAAACTTCAAGCCTCATGGCAAAAACGGTGTCTGCGGTTGGAAAAATTGGGGGGGGGGGTACTCATTTGTTGCTTGCCTTAGTCATTTGACCATTGACCACGCATCCCTTTCAAGACGGAGCACCGTTGCTACTACTCCTAACAGGGACACCTTCAACACTTGGGCGCTCATTAAGTTGTTTCCATATATTACAAAGAAACGTTTTGATAATCTTATCCCCTTCCTGTTTCGCCGCCTGAGGCCACCATCTATATCCTATGATAGCGATCGTTTTCTCGCTACTATCTAGTGCACCAAACTGCTCCATGTCACACTCGTCGATTTTCCTTATCTCCTCCTCTAGCACATCTCTTTCCTCCTTATACCTTTCACATTCTCCCACTATGTGAATTCTACTCTCTATGGCTTTGCCACATGGGCACATCTGTGCATCTACTTCCTCCTCCTCCCGGCTACTGGTATACCTCCTTCTTCTTTCTGGCAGGTCCAGGTCCCCTACACGAAATCTCAGTTTCAGCTTTTTCGCGGAGTCCACTGGGCCATGCAGATACCTTTTGATTCCTAGTCCTTCTCTCAACCCCCGGTATATCTTAAGCGTTCTTCCCCTTCTATATTATTTCTTACCTCTAGCCTTCCACTTCTTTCTATCCTTTATTTTACTTCTGTCTTGTATGCGCGAAATTTCTCTATGGCCAGCATCTCTTTTTGGTTTCTCGACTACGCTATCCCACCGTATTCCACTTCGCCCTTTGGTTACTTTCTTCCATACAGCTTTATCAGTTATGGTCGGCAACCTCTTATTTGGCATGCTATTTACTTTATGTTGCCATTTCAACTTACGCACGTCTCTATTTGTCTTAAGTGGGTACATTCCCAGTTCTGCTCTCAATACTGTATTACTCGTCGTACTTGAGCATCCTAGTACTTTTTTAGCTGCTGTCATCTGTACTGTTTCCAGATGTTTTACGAGCTTCGCGTTCCCTTCCCATACTTCTCCTGCATATTCTAGCTTTGGTACAATCACATTCATCAGTATACATCTCTTATTTCTAGTATCAAGGTGCGAGTCTGTTAGGACTGCTTCCATCTTGCCCACGCGTGCCTTACCCTTGCCTATTATTTTATTTATGTGTGCATCCCAAGAGCAATCTTTTGAGATCTCTACGCCAAGGTACGCATACTGGTCTACGATCGTAATTCATCTTCTCCCCACTTCCACTTACAAGTTACCGGACTCTCCTTATCTTCGTTACATACATCTACTGCACACTTATTTACGTTCGCGGTCACTTTTCACTTCCTGGTGTACTCTAGTGCTTTCTCTATTTGTTTCTGCAGCCCTTCGGGTGTTTCTGATATGCAGACGAAATCATGCGCAAGCATCAATCCCGACACCGTATCTTCCCCCACCATGACTCCCTGCGATGCTGCTTCTATTGCTAATATCATGTCATTAATATATACATTGAATTGGTTAGGTGATAGCGTACATCCCTGTGCAACTCTTTGTAGGATATCAACGTACTTCGATATTTCCCCGTCCAACAGCACAGCACTTCTCGCACATTCCGTCATCTTCTTTATCATTCTCCACATCTTTCCTTATCCCTATATTTCCCACAACTTTTTCCACAGCCCATTGCTCCATTATGTATCGTAGGCCTTCTGTACATCTAAAAAGAAATAGTACGTTGTTAGCCCCGTGTCTTTCCTGCCTTGGATTATCTTACCTAATGTGTACACATGGTCGACGCAGCTACGGTTTGGCCTAAATCCTGCTTGCCCTTCGCATTTTGTTTTTTCCTCCTCAATCATTGTTCCCATGCCATCGTTCAAAATCTTACAGAACGTTTTATCTACAGTGCTGGAAAAATTGGGGGTGGGGGGGGTGTTATGTGGGAATCCCCTGACCAACCCCGGGTATTTTTGAAGTCTTGCGCCAAAATTCATACTGATGTACTTCACAAACATAAAATGAATATATATATCCTGAAGGCAGCACTTATATACGACAGTCTTCGTGGAAGACAGATATGTCAAATATTGATATACACCAAATCATAGGGATGACGACTGACACAGTATGTACTGGCAGTAGTAATCTACTGAATGAACCGGCCAGTATTTTCGCCAGTAGGTTGAACGCTGCGTACGTCCAATAAATACGTCACGATGTAGTACGCAAACCCACTAAATGCGTTCCGGGAGTAGAGTAGAGAAGCAAGAGACAGTATACTGCTGCAGTCCAGTTCACTGATTATTGTTGACGACAGTATAATCGCCACTAACTGAGTCAGCCATTGCCATTGCCAAGCCGTACTAGAGTATACGAAATGTAATAGAGATATTGCATGTACTGTAGACTCTGCCGCGTGTATTGGTATCCTCTGAAATTTCGGGATAAGTATCGAGATCCATTTCGGGTCATTTCGGGTCAATTTTCGCTGGATCTGTTGATTTTTTTCAAGTGACAGAACTTCGACGGTTTTCGACGTAGATCGAGACGGAGATCACGACTATCTGTATTCAACTTACACGTTTTATTTTTCCAGAAGTTATTAAGTAAATTGTTACGAGCGCGGCCAGGCTAAAAACGGACAGTGGGGTGGATTTGCTATGCCCCGCTCAATGTTACGAATTTGGACGTGATTTTTGACTCAATGTTGATCATGCATCAGCGAACAAACGGAAAGCCTGCCTTTTTATTTTTTATGTTTCGATCGAGAGATATGGCCGATATAAATATTCGAAAAAATACGAAAGTGGCCATAACTTTCGTGAAACAAACAAAATGCAGGCTTTCCGTTTCAGTCCGGTTCAAATACGACGCTCATTTTTCAGATCGAACTTCACAAAAATGAGCGGGGCATCGCAGTAAAACCACTCGCTCTCGCCACTACCTGTTGATGGTATAGTAAGCGTTTTTTCGCGTATATCTCTTGATGGGTGTCGAATTGACAAGTGCAACTGATGTCGATCGTCTCCTTGGGTGTTCAGCCCTGTCCACACCAATTTTAACCTTGATCGGGGAAGACGATTTGTTGGAGCCATCATACGGAGTTTACGTCAAAATGTCGCCAAAAAGTGGCACTTTTGAGTTTTTTAGGATATCTCGGCGAGATCGAGTCGGCTTTTCGAAAAATTTGAACCTGCCTATCCGCGATGGTGTCAGGGTCAGTGCTTGCAGTTTCCAAGTCCTAACTCGCTAAAGCGGTGGCGGATACTCGTTAGGAAACATTGTCCGTTTTTAGGCTGGCGCAGCTCGTAGTGGACAATTTGTTCAGCACCGACCATACTTGGGGACAATATACCTCAAGTGGATATTTGGCGTTGCTCACGATATCCCCAATTTGATCTGTACAACATGTTTGATTTGGACTACAGTAGGAACCACTGTGGGCGTTAAGTCACTCCTATATGGGATACAATTTTAAAAGATCCGGTCAACAGTTATTTTATTGCAAACACTAGGGAGCAGCTCTATTTCGTGGCCGCAAAACCTTTGTTATAACGCCTGCACTGATACGGTCATGGCCTGTGGCATGTAGGAGGCATGCCCAATATTTTGTCAATGCCGAAGGCAGGTTGAAAATCAAGAACTCTATCGACCCATGAACAATGTACTTTGATATCGCCACTGACGCTTCCAACGTCGTTGAAACCAACAGGATTGTTCAAACCACAAAATCAAGTTGGGAAAACGTCACTATACATCGCACGGCTTTAGCTTTATTATGTTTACTCAACACGACTGGCACAACGCCTGTTGCACCCTGTCCCACGTGGAACGCCGCCTACGGTATCGTGAAGCAACTATGCCCTGCGTTTTGGCATTCACTGCTGTGCATCTTGTTGTGATTATATATTTTATTGGAGCTGTGGGTATTCTGCCTCTTCTTGAGCGGCTGTGTCGTCGGGATAATCAGCTCAGCGGTAAGTCGGAGAAGGTTTTTAGACGAATAACAAACAAGTGCGTTCGTTCTGTAAAGCCTCCACGCTGAAATCCGTACTCGTGCTGAGCATTCGTGTTTGCGTGAACAATGTCAGCGTCATCCGTTAGATAGTTTAGCGATATGGTTCGGACAACTAAATATCGCAAACACCCAGTAAGCGCCTTAGTCGAAACGCTTGTGTCAACTTACGTTCGTTCGGTGGTATTGCATGCACACAAGGGGTTGGCAGATTCTCCTTAGCATATTCTGGATGGTGCCTGGGTTTCACGTCCCAGGCCAACGCACAATCGTCACCCTCTAGCGGAACGTGTAACCTGTTAAGTATACTGGGATGTTGGCAGAATTTTTGCCACCAAGACATTCGGGTAAGGGCGGTCGATGTTCCCGGCAAGAGTCGGATAGTAGTTTTCCGCACCCTTTAAAGTGAACCCCGTTGTTGGTTTGACCACTCATATTACCTTCGCTCTTCAATGATACTACGTACCCAGGTAGTGTGATATGTGGATTTGTCCGGTACGCTGTTCTGGGCAATACTGCCGGGTTGCTGTAGTGATTATGGGGTGGACAAAGTGAATCCTTGGGTTTACAGGTTGCCTACCCACCCCGACGGTTGAGTGTAAGGTGTTGAAAGAAACGGTCGATATATTATTGAACTAACTGCGTTTCTGGAAGAAGTCTGCTAGATGTAATATTCACCGCGAGATTTACGTCGACGAAATACTGTCGACTTGCTGTAGTCATTCTCGAGTGCAAAAGTAAACTATCGGGTTTACAGGTTCCACGCGTGATAACTTATATGTGGCGACTTTAGCATCGAGTGGTACATCACAGCATACGAGTACTACCATACCAGTTACTACATATAATACTACCACGGGAGACGCAGGGCTAGCGCCACAGGCGGGGCCGTGGCCGTATCGCTAGTATATATAAGTAATTCCAGAGTATCGAACGCCGAAATACTCCGATTACAAGCAGTATCGAGAGTGTTCATACCCGAAATTCTCCGAGTACGTACTCGTAGAATGTACATGTTTATGTTCCGTGTTGGGCACGTGCCCAAAAGGTACCATTCTGTACCTGTCCTGTGCTTGCATTGCATTATTTTTTTTGACCCTATACAGCAGTGCACAGATGCTCCGAGCATACTCGATACTCGGAGTATCGAGTAGTTTTAGTACTTGGAGTATGAGCAGTACTGAAGGCCCAAGTACTCCGAGACTGGGAATATGAGCAGTACTTATACCCGAGTACAAGCAGTACCCGGAGTAAAAACATCTAAATTACTCGGAGTAGTCCGAGTATCGAGAGTATCGGACACCGAAATACTGCCAGTACAAAAAGTACCTGGAGTATTGTTTCTCGAGAATGCTCTATTTTTTCTCCGAGGTAATAGGAGCATCTGTGAATTTTACAAAGCTATAAACGCCAGTCACATGCCCCCAGAACCTGGCAGGATTGGCGGCAGAGTCTTTAAAATGATGCAAAGATGCTCCTAAAAGACTTAATACTCCGAGTATACTCCGAGTATCGAGTACATTTTGTACTTCGAGTACTTAAGAATACTAGAGTACTGGCGGCCTGAATACTCGGAGTACAAGGAGTACCCGCAGTATCAGACCCCGAAATACTTCGAGTACAAGCAGTATCGAGAGTGTTCATACCCGAAATACTCCGAGTACGTAGAATTTCAAAGGGGTATGTTCCGTGTTGGGCACGTGCCCTAAAGCTACCATTCTGTATCTGTCCTGTGCTTGCATTGCATTATTGTTTTTGGCCTTTACAGCAGTACTTCGCATTACCCTGCAGAAGCCCCCGTTGATAGTCGTATGTCAACTTGTGCCCGATCAGTGATATTGCTTCCATGTAAAGGGATGGGAGAGTATCCAGAGTCGAATATTAAACCGTTTTATTTGTTTGCATCATAGCCTAAGCTGGCAACATGGTGTCTACCTAAGATCGACTTCAGTCGAGTCTTGTAAATACTTGCAATGTTCACCCACGGGATGCATTCGACAAGTCGTAGTTACACCACCCCATAATGTCCCGTACCATGTAACAATATTGTTCGTGCCAGCGCGATTACACCGCCGACGGTGTAATACGCAGTATTATGTTCTTCTTGACAAGGGTTAAGGTGCAACTGCCGAGCCATAAGTCTATTTCTACAACTCGTCGATATCGTTTCGTATTTTGACCGATTTTGTTGTTTGTTTCCGCCTCTCCCGTGGCTCGGAGATTATATGGTTGGAAATTAATCCCAGGCTGTATAACCTAATTTGACTACTGAATTGGTCAAACGTTTAGAGCTGTTGGCAGTTGTCGAGTTTTGTTAGGACCACGTCGCCGCGTGCGGTGCTCGGTTCCTCACACCGCTTGACAAATATCAGGAAATCAACGTATATTGGCTCAGTTTCTCAACAAAACCCACACCAGGCACTTCTGGTCACTGGCCAAAGGCATTTAAAATTTTACTTGTATTGATCGACTGCGTGCCACATGACATATTCCTTGTAGAAGAAATAGCTGTTATATGTAAAACCCCATATTTTACCCATTGAACATTTTCTGCTGCCGTGTGAACAGAAACGTCGATAACCCTTGAACCCAGAAGGTTAATGTACTTCAATTGTCCCGCAAAATTGTGTACCACGGTGTCAAACCAGTTATATCCCCCACTTGGACAATTACGAAATGAAGTCGTTAAAGAAGAAACACGGTATGCAGCCGTTAAACCGACCAACAATGTCCTGTAACAAAGGATGTCTGTGGTATCCCCATAACGGCCCTGGTGTTCGCAGCTTTAGTACGTGCTGCCTTTCACCTTCTAGTTGCCATTTATAACGCCCCCAGGTCGGCAACGTCGCCTCATGGTCAACCCCCCACTCACTGAATAATCCTACGATAGCGATACACGTATTATTCCTGAAGTGTTTACTCGTTCTTGCGACCACTAAAATTGGAATGAGACCAAGAACTCCATGGTCCATGTATAAGTCGAACACGTGGGAAACGAACAACATAGAATGATGAAATATTGGGCTATTCCTCAATCGCGGAGTGCCGCCAATCTAACTTGTATTGGTCGAGAAGTGCACGCATCAACTCGCCCGTGCGTGCCTCACAGCCCTCGGTTGAGTATTATTCCCGCAGCATCGTCAGCATTTTTTTCTACTGTTCATCACTCCACATACCTACCATTTGGTAATAAATTAGCTCAAGCAAATGCTGACACGTGACATATTACCCATGCCGTCATACAGCAAAGTCGCTGCGATATTTATTGATGGAACTATTGTCAGTGAAAAATATCGGTATAGCTTGCACCGTACGGTCAACTGACATTCGTTCTTACCTTTCCAGGAACGATCCCAGCGGAGCTTGGCAACCTACAGGCTGCCACGGAGATAGACTTGTCGGAGAACAAGCTGACCGGTACGTTGACGATGTCATTTAGTGTGCCAAATCGAACAGTCTCATGGGTGTTGTAAGTGTGCGCGATATAAAGTGGAATATTATCAAACAACGAGATAAAATGGGTTTTGGTCGTACGTAAGCAGTAAGCCAATCAGATCGACTTTGGATAAGGTAATTGTGTACCGGTATACCCTGGATATACCTCTTCCATGTGTAGTAGTTGACATACGCACGTGGCACGCAGTCAAGCCGAGCCAGGCTACATGTCAAAGTTGTGATGCAAACTTAGTTGTATTTCTTAGGGTTCGCGTTAGGCAGCATCCGCGCTACTTGAATTGTCAATGCTGGGCTAGCGAGGGTTGTAGCGAGCGAAACATTCGCGATTGTTTCTGCTAGATTTGAGGGACGGGTCGTTGGAGCCGGATGTGCACGTCAATAGTGAGCGGAACTACTTCACGACAGCATTAAACCACCATGATCGGTATGTCTTCATTATCACATCGATATATGTCCTTAGACATCGCGTGTGTGTGGCGATTGGTTGACGGCTGGAGCCATTTGCGACGCGAGTTTTCGCCTCTTTAACACCGTGTTGATCAAATTTCTTTGACGTTTGACGCCGTGCGCAACGATTGATACTTTTAATGAAATCTAGTTTCGTTTCGATACGCACGGATATCACGCTTACATATTTCGAATTAAAGGGCGGAAAACGATTGCCCTCCTCTCTGCCCAGCTTCAGTTTACTATTATGGACAAAAATACGTGATAAAATCAACATTTGTTTTTTTCCGCTCGACGAGGATTCAGGGACAACACCACACAATAATATATATACTATTATGCTCTAGATATATTCGTATGTACATTTTGACGAGGTGTCACATACCTACACACTGCTAACCTAGCGCCTACCCCAGCATGTCAAACCACGGGCGAACGACTGCTTCCCGTAGATGGTGCCCCTCCAGCCAAGCTGTATAGGTTTACGTTGTATATACGATGCGATACAGCAGTGTTGGTACTATCAGTGGTTGTGGCGTTGTGGTCGAGTAGTGTTGTAACATCCGGCTGCTGAGCGGAGTGTGCAACCCCTGAAACAATGGTTTCTCGAAAATACAAGCCTCAGGAAAAAGCAGATGTCTGCGGTTGGAAAAATCGGGGGGGGGGGGG
>MEHQ01003494.1:23312-99028 GCA_008828725.1 Saccharina japonica
GGGGGTTATCTAGGTATCCCCTGGACAACCCCGGGTGTTTTTAATACATATCCCGCACCATAATGCATACTGCCGTAATGCACAAACAGCAAGAAATGTATATCTTGAATTCAGCCCCTTTTTACGGCATCTTGGAAGAAAGATGTGTCCAATATTGATATACATCAAATGATAGGCCTGGGGACTAGCACAGGATGTACTGGCAGTAGTACTCTAGTGTCAGTAGTAATGTACTGGCAGTAGTACTGCACTGGAAGTGGTAATCTGCTGCCAGTAGCAATGTACTGGGAGTAGTAATCTTTTGATTGAACAGGCCAGTATATGTGCCACTAGGTTTAACGCTACGCACGCCCAAGAAATACGCCGCGATAAAGGACGCAAACCCATCAAATGCGTTTCGGGGGGAGAGAAGAGAAGCGAGAGACAGTATACTGCTGCAGTCCAGTATACTAATGGATGTTGACGGCAGTATAATCGCGACTGACTGAATCAGCCAGTGCCCAGCCCTATGAAATTATATGCAATATAATATAGGGTTTGTATAAACGTAGGCTATGCCGTCCTCGTGTGTATCCTCCTCAATTTCCGGATAAGTATGGATCCATTTCGGGTCAATTCGGATCAATTTTCGCTGGATCTGTTTTTTTATTCGAGACGACAAAACAACGACGGTTTTCGACGTATCTCGAGACAGGGATCACGACTATTTGTACTTCAACTTACATATTTTGTGTTTACATAAGGTATGGCCCAAACCGTTAGTGGACAACTTGTTGTGCACAGACTACATTCTGGGACGATATACCTCAAGTGGATAGAAGGCGTTGCACATGATATCCCTAATGTGGTCCGTACAATATATTCGACTTTGACCACAATACCAATGGGCACTTAGTCACTCCTCAATGCGATATTGTTTTACAGGATCCGGTCACCCACGGCTAACATTCTGCCTACTATTTAATTATTTTGAAGTTTGTGATGTGTGAGTCCTCTCTGTTTCAAATAGCCTACGACTCCTACCCAGGGCTACTACTCCCGTGTTGGTTCTATGTAGTCAACGTGGCACCTCGTCGAAGAGAGTCGATACCCTGGCAAAATAAACCGTTCACAGTACACAAAGTCAACTCATGTTTTGATCGGCTATATTGCATGCATACAAATGGTCGATGGAGTTTCAAGAGAAAATCTGGACCCGTTACATATTTTTACATGATACCTCAAGCTGGACACGTGGTCAAGCCGCTAGATCAAGTCCAGGCGAGAGTTAATCAATCTCACTATGTTCGCGCACTGGATGCAATCGACACCTCTTAGTTAAACTTCGCCGTGATGTCCCATACCAAGTCTGTCTGTGCTGGTGAGATTACATCGCCTACGATGTAACACGTAAGCTTGTGTGCTCCTTGCCAACGCTGAGGGTGCAACTGGTGAGCGATACGTCTATTTCATCAACTCGTCGGTAACGTTTGGAATTCACCAATTTGTTTGTTTGTGCCCGTCTCTCCCGTGGCTAAGCACATACCTAGTATACGTTACGAAATGCATCCCGGGCTAAATAATCTGGCTTGACATGCCGTTTATGTCTAACGTTCAAAGCTGTTGTCAGGTGCCAAGCTTTGTCTGGACCTCGTCGCCGCCGGCCGATTCCGGTTCCTTGCCCCGCTTGATAAAATACGGAAGCCCATCCTTCTTGGCACAGTTCTTCAACGCACTCCACGCCAGCCCCTTGTGGTACTTGGATAAAAATAGTAGAAATATTGTTTTCACACTACTTGCCAAATTATCTATGTCCTAGCGCTGTAGTATCAATAACTAAGAAAGTTTCCAAACTATTACTTCACACGTTGACCGTTTTATGTTCAACGGTGTCAGACCACCTACTATATCGCCCGCTTGGAGAATTTCAGAATTACGGAATGTGGTGGTTGAATCAAATAACAATGCCGTTAAACGATAGACGTCTGCGCTACCCCTATAATGGCCCTGTTGTTCGCAGCTTAAGTACTGGCTGCCTCTCATCTTAGTTGTCGTCGGTATTACCGCTCCAGGCCGGCAACATTTTGCCTCAGGGTCGATACCTCAGTCACTGAATGATGCTTACATACGGATACATGTGATATGTAGAACCCGTGCTTGAGAAACCGGGAAGTGCACTGCGTTTGAGAACGTCATGGCCAGGTGTAAACATCGAAAACCTGTCTGAAGAACATCATATACAGCTGTAGTTCGCTATGTTTCAGAATCCCGCCGATTGGACTGATTTTGCGCGACACGTGCACACATCAACTCGCCCGTGCGGGCATCACAGCACTTCGAGGAGTATCAAACCTGGAGCCGCGTCAGGATATTTCTTCAGCTGTCTCTTACTCGACATAGCTACCACTCAAGTCATTTAGTTCAAGAAAATCCTTACACCTGACCCTTGGCCGATGCCATCGTGCAGCAACGTCGCGATTCTTTGTGAAACTAACGTCAGTGGACTATCTCGATAAATATTGCACCGTACGGTCAACTGATACGTATTACTGTCGTTGCAGGACCCATCCCATCGGAGCTTGGCAATCTACAGGCCGTCAAGAACATTGACTTGTCAAACAATGTAATTACTGGTACGTTGCCAATCGCTTGTAGCGTGATTAGTCGAATAATCTCTGTATATGTGTATTTGTTCGCGTACAAAAGTTGAATACTATCGAGGAACAATAATTTAATGAGAATTGCACGTACGGAAGAAGTAGGTCAATCAGATCGACGCAGGAAACAATAGTAGTTGTACCGTTATACTCTGGATACTTGTTCGTCCATGTGTAGTAGCTGTCCTGCGCACGTGGGAAGCAGAGGACCAGAGCTATACTACATGTCTAAGATGAGGTGCAGACTGGGTTTATTTATGAGGGCTCTCGTCAGGTGGCATTGGCGATACTATATTGTTGAACACTGAGTCCGCGGGGGATAGAGCGTCCGAAATATTTGCGACTTAGTGTGCTAGAATTGAAGAAGAGATGCTTAAGGCGGACCGGACACGGCAGGCGTCCGCGGGACTACGTTAATATAGTGAACCACCAGGATCGGTACGTCCTTCTGCTCTCACTGATGTATGACTTCCGATATTGTGCGTGTGTGGCGATCGTTCGACGGCTTGAGCTATGCGCGGGGCGGGCTAGCTGTGAAACAATCTCTGTTTTTGTCGAAATATCCTTGACGTTTGACATCGTGCAGATATTGGTTTTTTGGGGTCTTGTAGGCTCGACCGACGTGCGCAGCCAAAGCGTCGGCGAGGCGAACGATCCATACGATATTCCTCGGCCGTAAAACCCGGCAATTATGTTGCGGTTGTCTTTCACGCTTTCCAAAGCAATCAAGATATGCCTGGACGTAAGTCACCAAGTTCAGAGAGGATTTGCCTAATGTGGTTGTAAGTAGTGATCTTGATATCCTGATATGCTCCGAATAATATGTGCGAGTTTGACATTTTCATGAATCACTGTGGGCGTTTAGTGACGCCTACACGACACACATCATGTTTACAGGGTCCGGTTACCAGTTCTGTTGCTGCAAGCATGGTGTAGCAAAACTACTTTTGTAGCCGCTTCGCGTTTGTTTTAAGGCCTCAACTATAAATGAGATGTTTTCCTGTTGAATGTAGGAGGCATGCCCAACGTCTTGCTTATTATGAAGGCGGTTCTAGACGAGTAACTCTGCTGTCACGTAACCAATGCTACTTATTGATGGGGCCACTGAAGCTTCCAACGTCATTGATTACAACCGGGTTGTCCAAACTACAATAATAGAAAGTTCGAATCATGTTACAATACATCGCACGACTCTGGCATGTTTATTCATCACCTCTGGATAACGTTTATTATTCCCTAAACAACGTGAACACAGCCCACGGCCGTATGGCATACACTACTTCGAATCGTGTGGTGATATTGATTCAACTCTGGACATAGGTATTAAGTTTTTACTGATGAGCGATTATTATGTAATACGGCCTGGCAGGTTCAATCCCTGCGGAGCTGGGCAATCTTCCTCTGCTTGAGGTGCTGTGTCTTCAGGGTAACCAGCTCAGCGGTAAGAACGAATGGTGATTTGGGTAGGTGACCAAAATATGCCATTATGTGCATGTCTATTGTGGAATGCGTACATTATTGCACAATTGTTTTTGACCCTATACAGCAGTACTTCGCATCAGCTTGCACAAGCCCCCGTGAACAGTCGTATGTCAACCTGTGTCTGTTGGGTGACATGTCTTGCACATAGAGGGATGGGAGAGTATCCAGAGTGGAATCTGAACCCGTTATATCTGTTTACTTTATAGCCTGAGCTGGCAACTTCGTGACTACCTAAAATCGACTTTAGTCTACTCTTGTAAATACTTGCAATTTTCACCCACGTTCTGCATTCGACACGCCGTAGTTACTCCACCCCATAATGTCCCGTACCATGTGACAGCATAGTTTGTGCTAGCGCGATTATACCGCCGACGGTGTAATACGCAGTATTACGTTCTTCTTGACAAGAATGAGGGTGCAACTGCCGAGCCGTACGTCTATTCAAACATCTCGTCGATATCGTTTCGAATTTTGACTGATCGGGTTGTTTGTGTCTACCTGTCCCGTGGCTGGGAGATTAATAATAAACTAAGAAACACGTCAGCTGTGAACTCTCCCAACCGGTCTGGGAGATTATATGGTTGGAAGCTAATACCAGGCTGCAATCGAGTTTGACGTACTGTATTGGTCAAACGTTTAGAGCTGTCGACTATTGTGAAGACCACGCTGCCACCTGCGGTACTCGGCTCTTTACACCGCTTGCCAATATCCAGAAACCAACGTTTACTTGCTCAGTTTCACAATAAAACCCACACCAGCCACTTCTAGTCACTGGCCAAAGATATTTGAAATAATATGTTTCGACTGCGTGCCACATGACATATACATATATATTTTGATGTGGATTGAACCCTGGAGCTCCCACAATAAATAATTTTAATTCCGGGCCGGCCTCAGGATCGGGATGTCGGCATCTCAATATCTCGAGGGTTTTTTCATTTCTTCGGGCGCTCTCTTCGAGGATCGGCTCCGACGCCCCTCGCCCTTCGTTCCCCTCGCTTACCCCGCCGCGAACGCGTGCGGGACAGAGAGAGAGGAGCGAGAAGTAGGCAAATTCTTGGATCTTGGGTGGCATGTCGAGCATTTCTTTGAATCTTGACAGGAGGGGGTGGTAGTCACAAACACAAAGCGGTGACTTTTTGAAAAAAATGGAGTAGTATCAACAGGAGAAACATTTTGTCGGCCCTTTGCATCGCCGAGGTCCATGTTGCTTCGCGCGACATCTCCCTGAGTGAGTATTGACGGTGTAGGTGCTCTCTACATTTCACAGTGCTGCTGTGGCGAGCGGGTCGACTTTAACGCCCCTCGCCCTTCGTACTCACCGTTGAATACCTCCCCATGAACCGTGGACGCGAGCGGGATGATGATCAAGCGTTGTCATTCAACCTCCCGCTCTCAAAAGGGCAGGCTGCTGTAAAAATTAATGACATTGATTGGCATCTGACTTCGTTACAAAGGCTTGGATTTTATCTGTGAAAATGTAAGGTACCTTCAGAACTACACCGGGTTACAGTAGCATCACGAGGAGAATGCAGACACAAATCATTCCAATTTCTGTATGTCGTTTTTTCTACGCAATTTTATCTCATTTTGTTTTTTTGTATTCTGGCAAAAATAACAGCGAATGGATGGAGAACTATTCACACATCGTCCGGTAAGATCTTCCAGGGGTCGGGCTGTTCGTTGTTTGCGTTTGCGTTTGCGGGCTAGGAAGCACTTCCTAGTGGGATCAAGGTACGGGCGTAGACCCAACCCAACCCCCAACCCTAACCCTTAACCCTAACCCTGACCCCTAACCGGACCCAAAACGGGCCCAAAACGGGCGAGAAACGCGGCTGCGCCGCTTTCGACGATTTTTTTGTTGTTCCAAACTTGCGGACCACGATATACCTCCATACATCATTAGTGACTGTAAAATTCCCGGAAATATCCTGGAGTCATCCCACGGTAGGGGCGCAGCATAATTTTCTGAGCTCCTCACATGAGGAGCTCAATATCTCGCCCCAAACATGACTTCGGAAACATTCGCTTGCGCAACCCGACCAAACCTTCCAATGCGGTAGTCCAAACAAAATATATCAGTGAAATAATAATAGTATCCGGTGAATACTCACGTGAGGAGCACAACCGGTCAGAAAATATTGAGCCTAAAAGTGATACCCCTACCTTGGGATTGCTCCCTGCCGGATGAAAAGTAAATATTACTGGATGGATGTGACTTTTTTCGTAGGGTTGTTAGCCAACCTGGTGTTTGGGCATAGATGGGAGAAAGCTGCAGTAAGATATGGAAGTAAAGATTAAGAAATATATGGACGTAAATATGCTACAGGATGGACGTACGTATATAACAGGTGCGGTGCATACATACATGAAGAAAGTAGCGAATGTGGTTGCAAAAATGGAGTAAACATTCTGGATCAAGCTGCACACCCGACAATTACACGAGCACGCGCATACAAGTGTGTTCGAGTGTTCCTGGTATGCTTGTACGAGAGGACGGTACACACGTATTTATGTATATGTAGGAGCGAGTAAGCATTAGATACTTTATCGTTTTGACCTATACTATTGCTGCTGTACAGCACTGCTGCTGTACATGCTGCTGTACACCACTGCTGCTGTACGTAGTGCCACACAGGCATAGTGTCGACAGCAAACAGTTCCTGGAGTACTGCTGTTGCTCAGATATTTGATTGTCCAAAGACACAGATACAACCGAACAAATGTTTTTTTTCGGATTGGTTATTAGTTTTTCATTTTTTTATGTCGTGCTGCAGCTTAGAAATACTATAAACAATTGCACTGGGTTTGTTTGGATCATTCTCACAGCAAGTTGCTGCAGTATGCAGCTTTTCGTTGTTTTCAGGATTTTTTAAAGAGCAGTGGCCAAAATCGGGTATACCCGATGGGTTTGTGGCCAAAACAGGGTACCATTGTATTTTAGTGACCGCGACGACCCCAGGGCGCCATCTCATTGGCCAGCGCAGGCCACCACCCGACGCTGGCCACAAACCCATCGGGTATACCCGATTTTGGCTACTCACCCCCCAAGAGGTACCCGATAATTGTACCCACCTACCCGAAAATGGCCGGGCTGTTCGACCACCACGGCCCAACAGCCCACCACGCACCAGACGACGATTACGACAAATTTCATCGAAATTCATGCCCCCAGCCAGCCCTGCTACCGACGGAACCATCTGCTTGATAGATATCCATCCATCTGCTCGACAAGTATCCATGATTTGGTTGATTCGCGCAGCCTCTCACACCCAACCAAACTTGCCACCTCGAAACACTGCACAGCAGTAGTGGTGCCACTTCGAAACACGGCACAGCAGTAGTGGTTCAAAACACGGCCCAGCCGTAGTGGTTGGTTCACAGTGCTATCTCTCCCTCTCCCAACCAAAAGCCAACTCATCACGGCACACCAGTAGTAGTAGTTGATTCGCTCCCTCTCCCACCCAAAAAGCACCGCTCTTTCTCTCCCTCCTCGACGAGCCACCAGCCACCAGCCACCGCACAGCACAGCAGCAGTAGTATAGTAGTAGCTCGTAGATGTTTCACAGCACTCCCTTTTTCCTCCTCCCAAGAGCAGGCGACCTCATCACGACACAGCAGTAGTAGTTCATTCGCTCCCTCTCCCACCCACACAGCATCGCCCTCTCTCTCCTTCTCCCAACCAGAAGCCACATCACCACAGCACATCAGTACAAGTACAGCAGTAGTACCGGGCATCTCACAGGAAACCGGAAATCGGGTTCAGGCTGACTTTTTATTCTGGGCTCGCGCGGAAGCTCATTTTCTACTGCTGCGTTTTCTCATTCAGGTCCCCGACTTTTCCGCTTTCTTATTTTGTTCGAGTTTTCCGCTTTCTTTTTTTTTTCGAGTTTTCCGCTTTTTTTATTTTTTTCGAGTTTTCTTTCCGCTTTCTTATTTTTTCGAGTTTTCCGATTTCTTAAAAAAATTCGAGTTTTCCTCCTGGATTTGCTTTGAGTGACTTTCTTTCATCGGGCCGGCACTGCTGTGTTAATAACAGTACGAGTACGTAGTAGTTTAGGATTTGATTCGCTCTTTCTCCCAACAAGGCACCACGGCTCCTTCTCGTTCTGCAAACTTGCCAACCAAACGATTCGCCTTATTAAATGTCGAGTGGCCGCCATACTAATGTGTTGTAGTATAGCGTGTGGCCGCCTTACTTGTGTAGCATAGGTACCGATATGCACGGCGATCTGCTCCAAGATTTACTGAGAGACGTATTGCGGGGGGGCATTGTAAATAGGCCCAAATATTGTTGATAAAAATGGTAAATATATAGGTTTTGGTGTTTACGGAAGGTCCTGTTTACTATGGTCCCCCGTGACAGCAGGCGTACAGGCAAAAAATGCGGCATTCTTGCGATAAAAACTGAAGGCACCTTCGTCAGAGAGCGGAAAAGGCTCTGCCTGCTACGCGGCCATTGATCTGAGCTATGAAAAGGGAAGAAGTTGGACAGTAATAACGTAGGGCGAATATAATGAATGGCCTCAGCACTTGCCTGAAGCAAAAGAGCTGCATATATAAGAACGCATTTATTATCCAAAATAATGATCAAACATTCGAGATTATGAAGATATAAATCGAGGAAGAAAGCTCTTATTTCGGTTCTTGATTGTTGTTCCAAAACGTCGTCAGTGTAAGCGTGTGTGGGGGTATTACCTGCTGAGCTATAGGGGTAAAAGATCGATCGATTACCCAGCCCAGGGTAATCCTTATAACAGGTGTGTATCGACAAGCTGCACTTCGGGGCACGAGAATGCAGTCAACAGTTTGTCCAAGACACCACCAGTGGTCTTCTTCTCGGTTGGAAATAACGTCACCCTCTTTCGTACGCATTAGTGTGAGGCTCTCAATTCAACACTAAGACTAGTAATATACTTCGTATGATATGAAATTACTCATCTTACAAGGAGCAAGCAGTCGAAAGCAACAACGGAAACAGAGTTCGAAAATGAGATGGCCGCCTACTACCCAGACAACAAGCGTTTCCCCCTACGAGCATTTAGTTATGACTAATATTATCGTTGCTTTCACATAGCAAATGTTTGCGCTTGATGGCCAGAAGTATTACCCGCTGGGGCTCGTACCGCTCATACAAATAGTAAAGAGATCTCTAAAAAGGTACACTGATACCAGGTATGACACAATAATGACCCAAAAACAAACACTAAACACGCAGTGAAAACAAGGACTGTACTCTACAAAATTAAGCTTCGGCTAAGCACGAAATCAGAAAATAAAGAGATTTAGCACCTTACTTATCATCGAAAGACAAGCGATAGAACAAAATCAACCAAACACTATCAACAAGTATTTGTGATCGTTGTCGTTGTCTTCACGAAGGAAATTCGTGTGCTTTCTGCCCAGTACCTCCTGGGGACCGTACTGCTAATATAAATACAACTGATAGGATGCCGTTGAAAAGGTACACAATGAAAAGACGCAACAAGGACCCAGAAAAATACACTGCAATGACAACAACAATAACTACTCTACAAACGCAGGCGCAGAAGATAATACACCAGAAAAAAAGACATGACCATACCGTTTCTGCTCGAAAGACAAGCAAACAAACAAATGAACCAAACACTATCAACAAGTATTTGTGATTATTGTTGTTGTCTTGACAAAGAAAACGTTGCGCTTTCTGCCCAGTATTCCCTGGGGACCGTACTACTAATACCAAACTGACAGGCAAAGATGTCAGGAGGCGGGCAACCGTCAAGCAGTCAGTCAGCCAAGGGCGTCCGTCAAGGCATTTTCATCCGTCTAGACGGATTGTCCCCTATTCCCGCTACGTGAATAAACGCCTCATTATCTCTTTGGAAACCTCTACTTTTGTTTATGGGCTGCTGGCTCCAGCACATCTTGAAGGAGCAACAAGATACGAGTATACTGCTTTGTTGCCCGTTGCTCGTGGTGTATCAAGATACTGCTGTAAATCTGAACTCCGAACGAGAAAAAAATCACAACAAGAAAATACAGGTTTTCAAAAATATGGTCAGGCGTTCTAAAAGAAACGGGGGTTTGTACTTGGTGTCCCCGTATTTGCCGTCACATTTATTAGCCTTTATCCCGTCTGTCACGGGATAAAAGTGACATCTTCTGACATCTCTGCTGACAGGGGCCCTCTGAAAAGGTACACTGTAAATATAAAAAACGACCCAGGAAAATACACTGCAATGACGACAACAATAACTATACTCTACAAACGCAAACTCTCAAGACCAGGAACCTGAAAATGAAGAGGTTGGGCGTACCATTTCTGCTTCAAAGACAAGCAAAGCATTACAACAAATCAAACACTATGAACAAGTATTTGTGTTTATCGTTGTTGTCTTCACAAAGAAAATCGTCGTGCTTTCTGCCCAGTACCTCCTGGGGACCGTACTGCTAATACAACCGACAGGAGGTCTCTGAAAAGGAACACTGAAAAGACAAAAATAATGACCCAGAAAAATACACTGCAAGTCCACGAACAACTATACTCTACATGCGCAAGCGCACAAGACAAGAAACCAGAAAATAAAAATATGGAGCTCACGGTTTCTGCCCGAAAGACAGGCGTAAAACAAAATAACCCTAAGACTATCAACAAGCGTCTGTGATTATTGTTGTGTCCACACAGGAAATCGTTGCACTTTCCGCCCAGTACCCCCTAGGGACGGTACTGATGATACAACTGGTAGGAGGCCTAAAAACAGGCACACTGAAGAAACGCAAGAATGACCCAGAAAAAAACACTTAAATGAATAAAACAACTCTACTCTACAAAAGCAAGCGCAGAAGACAAGAACCCAGCAAAGGAAGATAGTGAGCGAAAACAAGCGGAAAACAAATAAAACCAAACACTATCAACCATCAACCATCAATACTAAACAACGCATGGTTCTAGGCTAATACATCTACTAGGCCTGGGTGTGTTCACCGCCGAGCTTTCGCCAGGAAGGCCAGTCCCCACCCACACACCTAGAACTAAAAGGAGGGGCGAGGGGGCTTCAAAGAAGAACAAACCAGTATGTACTTCTCAATTTAATACAAAAGCGATCAATCCTCACATCCTCACTCATTCCACAATGTTCAATGTCCGAGCTTTTATCGAACAAGCGACCACCCCCCATGCTTTTAACCCGCATAATCAAGGAAATTACGACACAAAGCTAAAAGAAAACAACAAAAAGGACGCGGTTGGGTTGGACGGCGTTTCCAACCAGCATGTATGCCGGAAGACCGAGGCCAAACAGAACGGCGGGTTAGTCATTCAAGTCAGCAAGATTTATACTGGAGTTAGTGTAGGGCTCAACCTTTAGCCCCCAACGAATACCTCGGGTTTTTTTTAGAGGACCGGTACGCCTACAAGAAATTGGTTTACTTTATACTGCAGTGTACGTAGGGCTCAACCTTTCGCGTCGAAAAATATCCTCAGTTTCTAATGAGAGGGCCGGTTCTACTAGAAGAAAGTGGATAGCTTTATATTGCATTAAGGGTACGTAGGGCTCAACCTTTAGCCTCGAAAAAAAAACTCAGTTTCTTATGAGAGGTCCGGTACCACTACAAGAAATTGGATAAATTCATACTGAAGTTAGTGTAGGGCTTAACCTGTAGCCTTGAACAAAATCCCTGGTTTCTAACGAGAGGACCGGTACTACTACAAGAAATTGGATTACTTTATACTGCAGCAAGTACTCGTAAGGCTCAACCTTTAGCGTCGAACAAAATCCCCGGTTTCTTATGAGAGGACCGGTACTACTACAACAAATTGGACTGCAGTAAGGGTACGTAGGGCTCAACCTTTCGCGTCGAAAAAAAGCCTCAGTTTCTTATGAGAGGACCCGTACTTCTACAAGAAAGTGGATAGCTTTATACTGCTGTAAGGGTGCATAGGGCTTAACCTTTAGCCTCGAATAAAAACCACAGTTTCTTATGAGATCCGGTGCTACTACAAGAAAATTTATAAATTTATACTGAAGTTAGTGTATGGCTTAACCTGTAGCCTCGAACAAAATCCTTGGTTTCTTATGAGAGGACCGGTACTAATACAAGCAATCGGAAAACTTTAAACTTCAGCAAGTGTACGTAAGGCTCAACCTTCAGCGTCTAAAAAAAGGCTCGGTTTCTTATGAGAGGACCGGTTCTACTACAAGAAATTTTAACGATTTATACTGGAGTTAGTGTAGGGCTCAACCTTTATCCTGTGTAGGGCTCAACCTATCCTGTGTAGGGCTCAACCTTTAGCCTGGAACCAAAAACTCGGTTTCTTATGAGGGGCCCGGTACGACTACAACAAAGTGGATAGCTTCATACTGAATTTAGTGTAGGGCACCAGGTTTGGCCTTGAACCAATACCTCGGTTTCTTATCAGAGGACCGCTACTACTGCTGCTGTATGCCAGTATATACCGAAAGCAAAATGATTGCCTCAAAATGATTTCTTGCTCACCTCGACTTCAGCAACGGTGCCAGGGCAGTCCGTCTGTAGCTGGGCGCAGAGAGAAGCGAGTTGCTGATAAGACCCCTCCACCGCAGTCCTGCTGGCTCCCTTTGCGATGTTCTTCATGCGGGTGGCTGTCCGGTGGTGGACCTTCAAACCTGAGTCTCTCTCCATCTTCCGCTTGAGAGCAATCCCCAAAATGTCCGGCGTGTCTTTCACCGCTTGTTCGGCAATGTGCTTAAGAGCAGCAGGCCTGCCCGGAGTCTTGCCGCCTGAGCAGTTGGTGTGAGAGCCTACAATCTTGTTCACTTTCCACTCTCCTGTCCTGATCTTGAAGGCTCTCACTTCAGCGATACAGCCTCCCTCCTGCCCGGAGCAAAAGTAGATTTTCTGCTTTTTCCCGCTGTTTCTGCTCGCAATGAATGAGCGGTTGCTGTCTGCGAAAAAGCGGCCAACGTCCGCCCGCAACGACGTTGTGTTTGCATAACACTTCTCCGTTACGAAGTCGGCAATGTTGAACTCGGAAGCGTCGCCCATGATTCGCGGCGTAGCTTTCAGTTGGAAGAGGAGGGGAGAGGGCTGCTGCTGTGAGCCAACCACAACCACTAAAACTGTGCCATGATATGGTGGCTTTTGGTAGGGAGGGAGAGGGAGCGCCAATCAGCCGAAGCCACCAAATCGGTAATCAACCAAATCGTGGATGTATACCGAGCAGATGGATCCGTCGGTAACAGGTTGGGACTCGGCCGGAACTCAACTGGATACGTCGTAATACGTCGTGATACGTATGCTGGTGCGTGGTACGTAGTAAGGCCGTTTCCTATGCGGTTCGATTTCGAGCTTCAGATTTGTATTTTTCGATTCCAAAAACGAAAGCACCGTCCTATGCAGTCCGATTATGCAAAATCTGACCGGAAATTTTTCGATTTGAGAATCCGATGACCCAAGTCGTCGGATTTTGGGATTTAGGGCCAAAATCCGACGACTTGGGTCATCAGATTTTCAAATCGAAAAATGGCATGGTCTCTAAATTCAAGATGTTATCCACGCAGCAAGCAAGCAGCAGCAGCAGCACGATCGATGAGTTGGATGGTGACACAGCGACGTTGCTTCGCGCCCGACGCGCAGCCGACGATCGGTGGGCCTCTCCGTCGCCAAACTACAGTCGGCTGGCGCGGGCTCGGGCCTAGAGACGAAGGGAAGCGCACTCGGCCGCGCGCCTCTCCGTACTCGTAGATTTTACAGCAGCAGCAGCAGCAGCAGTACTACAGCAGTACACAGTCAACGCTCGGATGCTTCGTTGTGTCAAAATACAAAATACTAAGACAGGTCGACTCGAGTGCACTCGGCGCGTCGCAGCCAGACCAGAGGCAGCCAGCGTGGCTCCGAACGCTTGGGTTCTACGCCTAGTACAGCGCACTCGGCGCGTCTCTTCGCGGCGCCAGACCACAACAACAGCAGTTGGTCTTGCCGTTTGCTCCAATATCTGCACGTACGTACTCGTATGATACAACAAATCCGTGTTTTCTCGCATAAGAAGACTGTTTCGATTTTCGAACTAGGTCGCTGAAAAATCGATCAGACCATATTCTGAAGCTCAAAAATCGAACCGCATAGGAAACGGCCTAAGGGCCCGTATTAACGAACATTTGTTTTCGTTTGTTTGAGTTTTTTTTTTTCGTTCGTTTGTTTTGTTTTGACCTGATTGGTCGAAACGTGAATAACCAGCAATAGAGAAGAACCGTGGTGCGTATCGCGATATACGGTGGTACGTGTTAGCCCTCCCGCTCGAATTTTACTGGCGACTAATTGTTGCTGTGTGGTGCGAACGAGAAGAAGCACAGCGAGAAGACTCGTATTTATCGTGTACGAGGAGTACGCGTACGGAGGACAGCAAGCAAGCACGAGCGAGCATGATGAGATCTCTTATCGCGTGGGCGAGAGCCGAAAAGCTACGACAGCATCAGCAGCAGCAGTAGAAAAACAGCACGAGAGAGTAGGATCTCTATTCCTGGAGCTCTACAAAATGAGCTCCAAATTTTGTTTTTCGAGCGTTGCGGGGAGTATATACAAACCAAAATCATTGTTACAGCACAGCAAGCAGCACAGCAGCAGCAGCCAGCAAGGCATTGGTGCATGTAGCGTGACACCCCGCCAAGCCATCACTGCCATCACCACCCCGTGGTCGTTACGGTGACCAATTCCACCCCTCGAGATTGGTGGTAGCTGGCACATACATGGGCGACCGGGAAGTATGTGTGTATCTATCTTTTTTCTGTGCCTGTTTGTGTTCCTGCGCCGTTATACCGCCGCCGCCGTCATTTTTCTGTGTCTCCGAAGAAACAAGTACAACATAGAGATATAATTAATTATTTATTTTCTGAAATTTCGGGGAGACGAAATATTTCGATTTCAAAACTGAGTAGTTCAATAAAACGGAATTCCACAAGAAGTCTTTTGGGACTTCTTTTGCTTTTTTTTTTTTGTTGAATTGGGAGTTCATCCAACTCGACGTGGCGTGTTCCATGAAACCGAAGGAAGCCACGCAAACTTGAGCCATGTCGTCGACTGATTCAGAGGCGAGATCCACCATTCCCGAGAGGAACGGCCACCGGATCAGCCGCAGCGCGATGTCCGATGGCCCCTACGATAGGGTAGACCGCTTGCGGCGCCTAAAAAGTAATATAGGCCGTCGCAAATCCAATTTTTCACCCCTCTTTGCCTCCCAAACCACACGAGCACCGACCAGGTCGCGACTTGGCGTAGAAGTTCGATCGCTGTATCCCCGTCGCTGCTGGCCGCGTTGTTGGGCTTCGGGGCTGCGCCAGCCAACCCAAGACATCCCTAGAGTGATAGCCTCCTAGCCGGTGCTGGCAGACATAATTTTCCGCTGGCAGCGGCGCCTCGGGGAGGACACAGGCCGTAGGTCGCCTCGTTGGTTACTCACGGGTGTTCGTTGACCCTTGTGCGTTATTCTCATTTTTTGACGCAATACACCATTCCTCGATAAGACCCAAACACGTTTTTTCAGGGAAATCGTATTCAAAACAAACGAAAAACAAAAATTGTTTTCCCATTTCAATAAAAAGCGATGTTCGTTAATACAGGCCCCAATCGTCGTCTGGTGCGTGGTGGGCTGTTGGGCCGTGGTGGTCGAACAGCCCGGCCATTTTCGGGTAGGTGGGTACAATTATCGGGTACCTCTTGGGGGGTGAGTAGCCAAAATCGGGTATACCCGATGGGTTTGTGGCCAGCGTCGGGTGGTGGCCTGCGCTGGCCAATGAGATGGCGCCCTGGGGTCGTCGCGGTCACTAAAATACAATGGTACCCTGTTTTGGCCACAAACCCATCGGGTATACCCGATTTTGGCCACTGCTCTTTTTTAAACGTACGAGTACGACACCTGTGAATCTCACCCGATTTACCTAATGTTGCCAGGTACTACTTACTGTAAATGGAATATAATGTACCAGGTATATTATTGAAGCCATATTCGTACGAGTAGGTACAGCTTCAAAACCACAGGGACAGCCAGCAGCAAGCTCGAGCTTTTTGTTGGAGTACGAGCACATACTACATACTGCACTTTGAGTATGTAGAAGTACGAGTAGGCACGCTCTGCTATACAGTGCTATGTAGTGCTATGCAGGGCTAAGTACTGCTGTTCTGTGCATTTCATCACGGCTTTTACCCTCTGCTGTACGTTTTGTGTGGTTTTCATGCGTGTGTTGCAACTACTACTATTAATACTACTACTACAACTATTACTATTACTACCACTACTACTACTACTACTATTATACTACTACTACTACTACTACTACTACTACTACTACTCTACTACTACTACTACTACTACTACTACTACTTACTGCTGTTGTACTACGAAGCGGGCCAGCCATAACACGGTTTACACGTCGGATTGGCGATGCCCCCATCAATTTTAAGAGTTTGGACTTGATTTTTGGACACGAGGTAGCTCATGGACTCATCGACTCATTGACCTTCGGCCCCGATAAGTTGTTTTTTTCTATATAAAAATAATTACGTTATTCAACGTTCATACATATAATAAATAATAAAAAAACGAGTAAATAGATTTTCGACTGCGACACTCATATATACCTGGTATGCAAGAAGCGGAGATAATCGTGAACCCTTTATTGTAAAAATAATTAAGATAGTTCAATACTGATTAAAAAGCAGAACATCGGCCACCCCCCCGCAAATAGGTCGTTGAACACACAGAGTAGTAGAAGTAGGTTCGCCTGAAATTAATCCTCTAGCCATAGCAGTGGAAAGTTATATACGGAGGTGTTTCCCAGGGCACCATCAACGTTGCCTTTCTTTTTGCCTTCTTGAATAAAATATGTTTTAAGTATCATTGCGTTCAATGGCCATTTTAGTGCCAATTCCTCTTTGTTTCGCCTCGAGGTTCATCATGATTGATTTATCTGTTGTAAACCCTTCGTCTCCTGCCAAACTATTAATTTGGGATGAAACCCTTGGCCTTCCTTTCAATTTCATCTTATTTGTTTAATGTCGGATGGAACACTTCCAACTCCTGCCCTGCCCTACCCGAAGCATGGGTGCCGGCGAATCGCCGGCACCCATGCGGAGCCCTTGTATGTACTGTATAATTAATAACTGTGATATGTAAAAACCCATATTTTACCCATTGCACATTTTCTGCTGCCGTGCAAACACAAACGTCGCCAATCCTTGCACCCAGAAGATTACTGTACTTCTTTTGTGCCACAACATTGTGTTTCCAATCCCCTACTTGAAGAATTACGGAATGTAGTGTTTGAATCAACCAACAATGCCCTGTACCAAAGGACTACTGTGCTATTCCTACAACGGCCCCCCTGTAGTTTGCAGCTTACGTACGTGCCGCCTTTTTATTTTTGTTGTCATTCATGGCGTCTCCAGGTCGGCAATTATATGCCTCATGTACAACACCCCACTCACGGAATCATGCTACGATAGCGATTCACGTATTGTGCCTGAACTGTTCACCCGTTTTTTCGACCACTGGAATTGGAATAAGACCAAGAACTCCATGGTCCATGTATAAGTTGAACACCTGGAAAACGAACAACATAGAATGCGGCAATATCGGTTTATTCCCTAGTTTCAGAGTGCCGCCAATCGCACTTGTTTTGGTGGAGAAGTGCACGCATTAAATCGCCCGTGCTTCCATCACAGCCCTCGGTTGAGTATTATCCCTGCAGCGTCGTCAGGATGTTTTTTCTACTGTCCCTCACTCGACATACCTACAATTTGGTAATTCTGCTGTAGCTCAAGCAAATGGTTACACATGACACTTCACCCATGCCGTCATACAGCAAAAGTCGCCGCGATATTTATTGTTCAAACCATGTCAGTGCAATTTATTGATATAGCTCTCACCGTACGGTCCACTGACATACGTCCTTACCTTTCCAGAAAATATCCCAGCGGAGCTTGGCAACCTACAGGAGGTCACAAGGCTGGACCTGTCAAACAACCAGCTTATCGGTACGTCGACGATCTCATATAGTGTGCCAAATCCAACAGTCAGTGTTCCGGTATAGCCCGGGTACTATTCCGTTTATGTGTATTACCTGACCTGCACACGTGACACGCCGTGGGGCAGATCTAGGCTACGCGTCTAAGGTGAGATCCAGACTAGTTTGATTTATGAGGGTTTACGTTAGGGAGTATTAGCTCTACTAGATTATGGTTGCTGGTCTCGCGGGGGTTAGAGCGAGCGAGACATTCCCCGTTTCTTGGGCGAGAGTTGAGAAGGGGGTGATTGAACGGTTGCCTGTGCGCGGCGAGTGTTAGCGGATATCGCCAGTAAGTGAACCACGAAGAGCAGTATGTCCCTATGTTTCCTTCGATATTTTACTTTCGACATCGCGCGTATAGGTCTAAGGTCCGACGGCTGGAGCCATCGGTGAGGCGAGCTAGATGTGTACCACGCTCGCTTTTGTCCAAAGCGCTTTGACGTTTGACCTCGTGCGTAAATATATGATGGTGGCACGTTGGCTCGACCGAAGTGCGCAGCCAGGGCATCGGCGAATGAACCATACGATTATCCTCGACCGTATAACCCAGAGAGTATGTTTAGTTTGTCTTTCACGCTTCCAAAGCAATTAATGTATGCCTGGACGTCAACCACGATGTTCATGGATGATTTACACAACGTGGTCTTACGTCGCTAGGCGTGCTGTCCTGGTCTTCTCTGAGGAGTGTGTTCGAGTTTAACCTCGTTACGAATCAGTGTCGGCGTCTAGTCACACTTACATGATATACTCGTTAAAAGGATCCGGTCAACAGTTTTGTTGCTGAACATATAATATGATATAGCTAAACCAATTTTATAGCCGCAACACCTTTGTCTTGACGCCTGAAATCTGACTTGATGCCTTTAATCTGTCATCGGAGGCACGGCCAACGTGTTGGTGGTGGCGAAGGGTGGTCTAGATACTGAACTCTGTTGCCACATAATCAATTGTATTTTGTTTTGGGCAATGGAGCTTCTAACGCCGTAGGAAACAACAGGGTTGTCCTATGTACAAAAGCAAAGTGGGAACAATTTACTATACATCGCGCACGGCTTTGGTATGTTAACTAGACCCCTAACCACGTAGAATCACCGCCCACGGCATTGTAAATCAACATGCCTTTTAAATTGGCAGGCAGTACGTTGTATTTTGTATTGATATTGTATAAAATCTACACGTAGTAATAGGTGTGTTTTAAACGGAGCGAAACTAGTGTGTTACTGCGTGACAGTCACAATACCTGAGAGAATGGGCAACAGTCCGCTGCTCGATAATACTGGTATGTATCTTAATAACAATCAGCTCAGCGGTACAACATACCTGGTGGTCTATATTTCAGCGAGTGACCAAAATGTACGTTCGTTTTGGATTGGCCGATGATGGAAGTGCGTACTCGTATTGCACAACCGTTTTTAACTTCACAATGCCGGCTTCAACAACGTACGAGTAGGGTTGCGATATTGTTTCAACCGGTATACCTCGCACGGCCCTTAACAAATATCGTTGACATGGCATGCGCACAATACGTTGTGAGCGCCTGCAGACAATAATCTGGACCCGTTGTATCTGTTTATATCATGGCTCAAGCTTGAAACGCGTTCACACCCCTAAGATCGAGTACAGGGGAGTCTTGCACAAATGCTCCGCGTATTATCGTTTCTCCGAGTAGGAGTATCAAGTATTTTTCGTACTCCTGGTACTGAGAGTATTAGAGTGCTGGTGGCCTAAATTCTCGGAGTGCTTGGATTATGAGCAGTGCTGATGGCCCGAATACTCCGAGTACTGGAGTACATATCCTCGAGTACAAGCAGTACCCGGAGTACAACATCTAAAATCTTCTGAGTACAGGCAATATCTGCACTCGCAGTATTCGAAATACGGCGAGTGCACCAAGTACCTGAAGTTTGTTTGTCTATATTACGCGCAGTAATGGGAGCATCTGTGATGTTTGAAATGGTATAAGCGCCAGTCACATGCTCCTAGAACCTGCGAGTAATAGCTGCCGAGTCTTTAAAATGATGCCAAGAAGCTCCTAATATCCTTCACACTCCGAGTATACTCCGAGTATCGAGTATATTTCGTACTCCGAGTACTGAGAGTATTAGAGTACTGGCGACCGGAATACTCGGCGCACTTGGAGTATGAGCAGTACTCAAAGCCTAAAATCTGCGAGTACAAGGTGTACCAGCAGTATTGGGCCCCGAAATACTCCGAGTATGGCCGTATCGTCAGCACATGAAGTCCAAATACTACGTGTAAGAGCAGTATTCCGAAGTACAAATACTGGGAGTACCGAACTACCTGAAGTATTTTGTCTCCAATGTTCGTCACTTTAGTCCGAGGTACTCGGCGCATCTTTGGAGTCTTGTAAATATTTACAATCTTCACCGACGGGGTATATTCGACACGTCACCGTGAAACCATCCCATGATGTTCCATCACAAGTTTGTTTGTGATGGCGCGACTACTCCGACTAGGGTGTATCAACCAACGCGTGTGTTATTTTTGACAACGGTGACGGTACTATTTGCGAGCGATACCTCAATTAAAACATATTGTCGGTATCAGTTCAAGTTCTCAAATTGCGTTGTTGGTGTTGGCCTCTCCCATGGCTCCAATATGATATGGTAGGAAACGAATGCCAAGCTTTATGATCTAGCTGGACATACAGTAGAGGTCACATGTCAAAGCGCTTGTCATGTGTCAAGTTTTGCACAGATGCTGCGAGTACCTTGGAGTGAAGTAACGAGACTTGAAGGTAAAATACTCCAGGTACTTCGTGTACTCGGAGTATGTCGAGGTTTGATACTCCGGGATACTGCTCGTACTCGGAGTATTTCGGGTATGAACACTCTCGATACTGCTTGTACTCGGGGTATTTCGGGGTCCGATACTGCGGGTACTCCTTGTACTCCGAGTATTTGGGGCTTCAGTACTGCTCATACTCCAAGTACTCCGAGTATTTAGGCCACCAGTACTTCAATACTCTCAGCAGTCGGAGTACCAAATATAGTCGATACTCCGAGTATACTCGGGGAATCGAGTATGCTCGGAGCATCTGTGAAGTTTTGTTGAGACTTCGACGACGCCGGGTTACCTTGGTTCCTCACGCTGCTTGACAAAGCACGGTAACCAACCATTCTACACCCAGTCCTTCAACAAATCTCACGCCTCACGCCAGCCACTCCTGGTAATCGGCGAAATATAATTTTAAGGAGGGTTTTCGGCTTTGCGCCACATGATATATGTACTTCAGCATCATCAATAGATGTAAAGATTGAAAACCAAATGTTTGTATGTTCAAACATGTCCGGTGCCGTGTGCATCGTCCCGCAATATCGTTTTCAGCTTTGTCAAATCACCTCGCTCACCTGGAGAACTGCGGTAGAGGTGCACTCTGAATTTTCGGAGGGTGGTCACTTGAGGAGCCCTGTACCTCACCCGAAACCTGTTTTGGGGAGAGAAACAAAGTACTACCCGATGCACAATCCTGCCTCCTTACGTATAAAACCAAAAATAGCTCCACACAAGAACGAGGTTACGACGAGTTCGGGTCAAGGAACACCGCCATTCCCAAACAAAGCGGCCAAACATTGCTGCCTCTATCGTAGCACGCGTCGAATGCACCGGTAGTGGTTAAACCAACCAACAATGGCCAGTTACAAGGGGCGTCTGTGTTATATCTACCTAACGCCCCTGTTGTCTGCGGCCTATGTAAAGGAACTTCTTAGTACTTAATTCATTTTCAGATGAGTTTCGTACGCAGCACTCGAAGTGCTACTCGTGAGAACACAGCAATTCCTGCTCCTGGTATTGCAGGAACTGAGTCATTGCTAATGACTGTGTGTGGTACTCGTGAGTCTTTATTTTGAGAATCAATGATTGCTTGCGTGGTGGTGGTACTTGTAATTTTGATTGCTTAATGAATGCACTAACGGTGATTTTCACCACACACTTCTATAGTCGGCGTGACGGATGCGGACCAGGGCGAAGCTCCGATCCGTGCTTCGCTCAGGTAGCCTATCCCTGTGCGAGTAAACAACATCCAGAAATGTCGCGTGCCACGATAGATGCAGCACGTTTTGGCTGGAATCGTTTCCGAATGATCGAGCTCCTTAACCCAATTGTGTCTGACTTTAATTCTCGTTTGGCAAAGTTCCTAATTCCTAATTGCATATACTGGTGGCATGGTGATTGTGTATCGGGTAGCACTGTTAATTCCGTCATAAAACAGTTTGCGGCTTAGGTATAGAGCGCGTCAAGTGAGGAGGTTAAAAACAATCATGAGGCACCTCTAGCGTAGCATTCGTCGAATGAAATACCTATGTTATTTTGCTATTTCGACCTGCTGATCGCTGCAGCGCTATTCCGTAAGCGATACGGTGCGCATCATATGATATTTGTCAAACTGTACACGTTGCTGAACCACTCCTAGAGATTGGATATTGCTGCTGTAATCCGCGTATGTGCTGATGGAGCATACCGTAACTATCGCTTCTGTAACAGGAAATCTGATCCAGGTTCGATTTCTTATTTTAGAAAAGATGCCTCCTACATTAATTTCAAGAAAACGACGTTCGAATTTCTTATATCCCTTCTAAATGTCAGACTGGCTTTAATATTAGACTGTTTGCTATTAGGTGTCCTGTACTGCAGTTGTAGTAGGAATATGGCAGTATTTACTGTAGTGTACCAAACTGCTCCATGTCACACTCGTCGATTTTCCTTATCTCCTCCTCTAGCACATCTCTTTCCTCCTTATACCTTTCACATTCTCCCACTATGTGAATTCTACTCTCTATGGCTTCGCCACATGGGCACATCTGTGCATCTACTTCCTCCTCCTCCCGGCTACTGGTATACCTCCTTCTTCTTTCTGGCAGGTCCAGGTCCCCTACACGAAATCTCAGTTTCAGCTTTTTCGCGGAGTCCACTGGGCCATGCAGATACCTTTTGATTCCTAGTCCTTCTCTCAACCCCCGGTATATCTTTAAGCGTTCTTCCCCTTCTATATTATTTCTTACCTCTAGCCTTCCACTTCTTTCTATCCTTTATTTTACTTCTGTCTTGTATGCGCGAAATTTCTCTATGGCCAGCATCTCTTTTTGGTTTCTCGACTACGCTATCCCACCGTATTCCACTTCGCCCTTTGGTTACTTTCTTCCATACAGCTTTATCAGTTATGGTCGGCAACCTCTTATTTGGCATGCTATTTACTTTATGTTGCCATTTCAACTTACGCACGTCTCTATTTGTCTTAAGTGGGTACATTCCCAGTTCTGCTCTCAATACCGTATTACTCGTCGTACTGGAGCATCCTAGTACTTTTTTAGCTGCTGTCATCTGTACTGTTTCCAGATGTTTTACGAGCTTCGCGTTCCCTTCCCATTCTTCACCTGCATATTCTCGTTTTGGTACAATCACATTCATCAGTATACATCTCTTAATTCTAGTATCAAGGTGCGAGTCTGTTAGGACTGCTTCCATCTTGCCCACGCGTGCCTTACCCTTGCCTATTATTTTATTTATGTGTGCATCCCAAGAGCAATCTTTTGAGATCTCTACGCCAAGGTACGCATACTGGTCTACGATCGGTAATTCATCTTCTCCCCACTTCCACTTACAAGTTACCGGACTCTCCTTATCTTCGTTACATACATCTACTGCACACTTATTTACGTTCGCGGTCACTTTTCACTTCCTGGTGTACTCTAGTGCTTTCTCTATTTGTTTCTGCAGCCCTTCGGGTGTTTCTGATATGCAGACGAAATCATGCGCAAACATCAATCCCGACACCGTATCTTCCCCCACCATGACTCCCTGCGATGCTGCTTCTATTGCTAATATCATGTCATTAATATATACATTGAATTGGTTAGGTGATAGCGTACATCCCTGTGCAACTCTTTGTAGGATATCAACGTACTTCGATATTTCCCCGTCCAACAGCACAGCACTTCTCGCACATTCCGTCATCTTCTTTATCATTCTCCACATCTTTCCTTATCCCTATCTCCCACAACTTTTTCCACAGCCCATTTCTCCATATGTATCGTAGGCCTTCTGTACATCTAAAAAGAAATAGTACGTTGTTAGCCCCGTGTCTTTCCTGCCTTGGATTATCTTACCTAATGTGTACACATGGTCGACGCAGCTACGGTTTGGCCTAAATCCTGCTTGCCCTTCGCATTTTGTTTTTTCCTCCTCAATCATTGTTCCCATGCCATCGTTCAAAATCTTACAGAACGTTTTATCTACAGTGCTGGAAAAATTGGGGGTGGGGGGGGGGTTATGTGGGAATCCCATGACCAACCCCGGGTATTTTTGAAGTCTTGCGCCAAAATTCATACTGATGTACTGCACAAAAATAAAATAAAATATATATCCTGAAGGCAGCACTTATATACGACAGTCTTCGTGGAAGACAGATATGTCAAATATTGATATACACCAAATCATAGGGATGACGACTGACACAGTATGTACTGGCAGTAGTAATCTACTGAATGAACCGGCCAGTATTTTCGCCAGTAGGTTGAACGCTGCGTACGTCCAATAAATACGTCACGATGTAGTACGCAAACCCACTAAATGCGTTCCGGGAGTAGAGTAGAGAAGCAAGAGACAGTATACTGCTGCAGTCCAGTTCACTGATTATTGTTGACGACAGTATAATCGCCACTAAATGAGTCAGCCATTGCCATTGCCAAGCCGTACTAGAGTATACGAAATGTAATAGAGATATTGCATGTACTGTAGACTCTGCCGCGTGTATTGGTATCCTCTGAAATTTCGGGATAAGTATCGAGATCCATTTCGGGTCATTTCGGGTCAATTTTCGCTGGATCTGTTGATTTTTTTCAAGTGACAAAACTTCGACGGTTTTCGACGTAGATCGAGACGGAGATCACGACTATCTGTATTCAACTTACACGTTTTATTTTTCCAGAAGTTATTAAGTAAATTGTTACGAGCGCGGCCAGGCTAAAAACGGACAGTGGGGTGGATTTGCTATGCCCCGCTCAATGTTACGAATTTGGACGTGAGTTTTGACTCAATGTTGATCATGCATCAGCGAACAAATGGAAAGCCTGCCTTTTTATTTTTTATGTTTCGATCGAGAGATACGGCCGATATAAATATTCGAAAAAATACGAAAGTGGCCATAACTTTCGTGAAACAAACAAAATGCAGGCTTTCCGTTTCAGTCCGGTTCAAATACGACGCTCATTTTTCAGATCGAACTTCACAAAAATGAGCGGGGCATCGCAGTAAAACCACTCGCTCTCGCCACTACCTGTTGATGGTATAGTAAGCGTTTTTTCGCGTATATCTCTTGATGGGTGTCGAATTGACAAGTGCAACTGATATCGATCGTCTCCTTGGGTGTTCAGCCCTGTCCACACCAATTTTAACCTTGATCGGGGAAGACGATTTGTTGGAGCCATCATACGGAGTTTACGTCAAAATGTCGCCAAAAAGTGGCACTTTTGAGTTTTTTAGGATATCTCGGCGAGATCGAGTCGGCTTCTCGAAAAGTTTGAACCTGCCTATCCGCGATGGTGTCAGGGTCAGTGCTTGCAGTTTCCAAGTCCTAACTCGCTAAAGCGGTGGCGGATACTCGTTAGGAAACATTGTCCGTTTTTAGGCTGGCGCAGCTCGTAGTGGACAATTTGTTCAGCACCGACCATACTTGGGGACAATATACCTCAAGTGGATATTTGGCGTTGCTCACGATATCCCCAATTCTGTCTGTACAACATGTTTGATTTGGACTACAGTAGGAACCACTGTTGGCGTTAAGTCACTCCTATATGGGATACAATTTTAAAAGATCCGGTCAACAGTTATTTTATTGCAAACACTAGGGAGCAGCTCTATTTCGTGGCCGCAAAACCTTTGTTATAACGCCTGCACTGATACGGTCATGGCCTGTGGCATGTAGGAGGCATGCCCAATATTTTGTNCCCACTAAATGCGTTCCGGGAGTAGAGTAGAGAAGCAAGAGACAGTATACTGCTGCAGTCCAGTTCACTGATTATTGTTGACGACAGTATAATCGCCACTAAATGAGTCAGCCATTGCCATTGCCAAGCCGTACTAGAGTATACGAAATGTAATAGAGATATTGCATGTACTGTAGACTCTGCCGCGTGTATTGGTATCCTCTGAAATTTCGGGATAAGTATCGAGATCCATTTCGGGTCATTTCGGGTCAATTTTCGCTGGATCTGTTGATTTTTTTCAAGTGACAAAACTTCGACGGTTTTCGACGTAGATCGAGACGGAGATCACGACTATCTGTATTCAACTTACACGTTTTATTTTTCCAGAAGTTATTAAGTAAATTGTTACGAGCGCGGCCAGGCTAAAAACGGACAGTGGGGTGGATTTGCTATGCCCCGCTCAATGTTACGAATTTGGACGTGAGTTTTGACTCAATGTTGATCATGCATCAGCGAACAAACGGAAAGCCTGCCTTTTTATTTTTTATGTTTCGATCGAGAGATACGGCCGATATAAATATTCGAAAAAATACGAAAGTGGCCATAACTTTCGTGAAACAAACAAAATGCAGGCTTTCCGTTTCAGTCCGGTTCAAATACGACGCTCATTTTTCAGATCGAACTTCACAAAAATGAGCGGGGCATCGCAGTAAAACCACTCGCTCTCGCCACTACCTGTTGATGGTATAGTAAGCGTTTTTTCGCGTATATCTCTTGATGGGTGTCGAATTGACAAGTGCAACTGATATCGATCGTCTCCTTGGGTGTTCAGCCCTGTCCACACCAATTTTAACCTTGATCGGGGAAGACGATTTGTTGGAGCCATCATACGGAGTTTACGTCAAAATGTCGCCAAAAAGTGGCACTTTTGAGTTTTTTAGGATATCTCGGCGAGATCGAGTCGGCTTCTCGAAAAGTTTGAACCTGCCTATCCGCGATGGTGTCAGGGTCAGTGCTTGCAGTTTCCAAGTCCTAACTCGCTAAAGCGGTGGCGGATACTCGTTAGGAAACATTGTCCGTTTTTAGGCTGGCGCAGCTCGTAGTGGACAATTTGTTCAGCACCGACCATACTTGGGGACAATATACCTCAAGTGGATATTTGGCGTTGCTCACGATATCCCCAATTCTATCTGTACAACATGTTTGATTTGGACTACAGTAGGAACCACTGTTGGCGTTAAGTCACTCCTATATGGGATACAATTTTAAAAGATCCGGTCAACAGTTATTTTATTGCAAACACTAGGGAGCAGCTCTATTTCGTGGCCGCAAAACCTTTGTTATAACGCCTGCACTGATACGGTCATGGCCTGTGGCATGTAGGAGGCATGCCCAATATTTTGTTAGTGCCGAAGGCAGGTTGAAAATCATGGTCAACCCCCCACTCACTGCATAATCCTACGATAGCGATACACGTAATATTCCTGAAATGTTTACTCGGTCTTGCGACCACTGAAATTGGAATGAGACCAAGAACTCCATGGTCGATGTATAAGTCGAACACATGGGAAACGAACAACATAGAATGCGGCAATTTTGGGCTATTCCTCATTTGCGGAGTGCCGCCAATCTAACTTGTTTTGGTCGAGAAGTGCACGCATCAACTCGCCCGTGCGTGCCTCACAGCCCTCGGTTGAGTATTATTCCCGCAGCGTCGTCAGGATTTTGTTCTACTGTTCCTCACTCCACATACCTACCATTTGGTCATAATGTAGCTCAAGCAAATGCTGACACGTGACACATTACCCATGCCGTCATACAGCAAAGTCGCTGCGATATTTATTGATGGAACTATTGTCAGTGAAAAATATCGGTATAGCTTGCACCGTACGGTCAACTGACATTCGTTCTTACCTTTCCAGGAACGATCCCAGCGGAGCTTGGCAACCTACAGGCTGTCACGGGGATATACGTTTCGGAGAATCAGCTGGCCGGTACGTTGACGATGTCATTCAGTGTGCCAAATCGAACAGTCTCTTGGGTTTTGTATGTGTGCGCGATAAAAAGTGGAGTGTTATCAAACAATGAGAGAAAATGGGTTTTGGTCATACGTATGCAGTAAGCCAATCAGATCGACTTTGGATAAGGTAGTTGTGTACCGGTATACCCTGGATATACTTGTTCCATGTGTAGTAGCATCAACTCGCCCGTGCGTGCCTCACAGCCCTCGGTTGAGTATTTTTCCCGCAGTGTCGTCAGGATTTGTTTTCTACTGTTCCTCACTCCACATACCTACAGTTTGGTAATATTGTAGCTCAAGCAAATGCTCACAAGTGACACTTTACCCATGCCGTCATACAGCAAAGTCGCGATTATCTGCTAAAACCATGTCTATCAAAAATATCGATCACGCTTGCACCGTACGGTCAACTGACACATATCCTCAACTTTGCAAGACTTATCCCAGACGAGCTTGGCGGTCCACACGCCGTCAAGCAGGTTTACTTGCCAAACAATAAACTGACCGGTACGTTGACGATCTCTTTGTGTGTGCCAAATCGGACAGTCTTTGAGTATGCCCGTGTGCGCGCGTTCAAACGTGGAACAATATCGAGGCACGAGAATAAATGGGTTTGGTACGTACGGAATGAACAGCTCAAACAGAAAGACGCAGGATATAAACATGTAGCGTACCGGTGTAGCCTGGACACATTTTCGTTAATGTGCAGTAGCTGACGTTCACACGTGACACGCAGTGGGGCAGGGTCAGTCTACATGAACGTCTAATGTGTAATGCAGACTAGTTTGGCTTATGAGGGTTTGCGCCAGGCAGCATCAGCGCTACAAGACGGTTGAATACTGGGCCATCTCGGGCTGTAGCGAGCGAGACATTCGCGATTTCTTGTGGTAGATCGTCGGCTAGAGCTGCAGAAGGGATGCGGGAGGACGGCCGTGCACGGCGAGCATGCGTAGGCTACGCCAATACAGTAAACCACAAAGATCGTTATGTCTTCATGTTCCCAACGATTTATGACTTCCGACATTGTGCGTGTGTTGCGGTGATTCAACAGCTGGAACCATGGGCGAGGCTATCAATATCCTTTTCTTCAAATTAATTTGATGTTTGAGGCAGTTCGCATAGTTTTTATGGCGGCTCGTTGGCCCACCTGACGTGCGCAACGAGGGCATCGGCGAACGATCCATACGGTTATCCTCGACCCTGGGTCTCGGATACTCTGTTGCGGTTGTCTGTTTCGTTTCTAAAGCAATTCAGCTATGCCTAGACGTAAATTATGATACAGTCCGTGCAGAAGCATTTGTACTACATCCCTCAAGCGCCAGGGTACGCGCATTGCATGGGTCCAGAGGGGGTGTGTCGAATATGGAAAGTATCTCTAGAGCGTCGTTTGTAGTCGGTGAATAAGGTAGACTTTTTTTTTGTCCAACTTTCTCGCCTATTGTTATTTATAGTCAAGAAACCATGAAACAATATGTTGTTTCGCCTGGAAGGCCCTCATTTATGGAGTCAAAATATTAAGATTGGAAACTACGGGTTCTAGAATTGGCGACTTTCGTAATATTTCCGATTAAACAACAAAATGTTGTTGACGGAGATATCGCCACAAAACCAATACTTTTAATGAAATCTAGTTTCGTTTCGATACGCACGGATATCACGCTTTACTATTTCGAATTAAAGGGCGGAAAAAGATTGCCCTCCTCTCTGCCCAGCTTCAGTTTACTATTATGGACAAAAATCCGTGATAAAATCAACTTTTGTTTTTTTCCGCTGGACGAGGATTCAGGGAGAACACCACACAATAATATATATACTATTCTCTAGATATATTCGTATGTACATTTTGACGAGGTGTCACATACCTACACACTGCTAACCTAGCGCCTACCCCAGCATGTCAAACCACGGGCGAACGACTGCTTCCCGTAGATGGTGCCCCTCCAGCCAAGCTGTATAGGTTTACGTTGTATATACGATGCGATACAGCAGTGTTGGTACTATCAGTGGTTGTGGCGTTGTGGTCGAGTAGTGTTGTAACATCCGGCTGCTGAGCGGAGTGTGCAACCCCTGAAACAATGGTTTCTCGAAAATACAAGCCTCAGGAAACCCCCCCCCTATTTTTCCAACCGCAGACATCTGCTTTTTTTTCCTGAGGCTTGTATTTTCGCGAAACCATTGTTTCAGGGGTTGCACACTCCGCTCAGCAGCCGGATGTTACAACACTACTCGACCACAACGCCACAACCACTGATAGTACCAACACTGCTGTATCGCATCGTATATACAACGTAAACCTATACAGCTTGGCTGGAGGGGCACCATCTACGGGAAGCAGTCGTTCGCCCGTGGTTTGACATGCGGGGTAGGCGCTAGGTTAGCAGTGTGTAGGTATGTGACACCTCGTCAAAATGTACATACGAATATATCTAGAGATAATAGTATATATATTATTGTGTGGTGTTCTCCCTGAATCCTCGTCGAGCGGAAAAAAACAAAAGTTGATTTTATCACGGATTTTTGTCCATAATAGTAAACTGAAGCTGGGCAGAGAGGAGGGCAATCGTTTTCCGCCCTTTAATTCGAAATAGTAAGCGTGATATCCGTGCGTATCGAAACGAAACTAGATTTCATTAAAAGTATTGGTTTTGTGGCCGATATCTCCGTCAAACAAACATTTTGTTGTTTAATCGGAAATATTACGAAAGGTCGCACAATTCTTAGAACCCAGTAGTCTTCCAATCGTTAATATTGTGACTCCATACAATGACGGGCCTTCCAAGCGAAACAACATATTCTTCCATGGTTTCTTGACTATAAATAACAATAGGCGAGAAAGTTGACTCAAAAAAAAAAAGTCTACCTTATTCACCGACTACAAACGACGCTCTAAGGTAGATACTTTTCCATATTCGACACACCCCCTCTGGACCCATGCAATGCGCGTACCATGGCGCTGGGGAATGTAGTACAAATTCTTCTGCACGGACTTATCATAATTTACGTCTAGGCATACTTGAATTGCTTTTGAAACGAAACAGACAACCGCAACATGGTATCCGAGACCCAGTTCGAGGAAACCGTATGGATCGTTAGCCGATGCCCTCGTTGCGCACGTCAGGGCGGCCAACGAGCCGCCATACAAACAATGCGAACTGCCTCCCGAAACTCAAATTAAGTTCGAAGAAACATGGACACTATGACTGCCTCGCCCATGGCTCCAAGAATGTTGAACTCACCGCAACACACGCACATGTCTTAAGTCATAAGTCGTTGGGAACATGAAGACATAGACATCTTTGTGGTTTACTGTACTGGCGTAGTACTACGCATGCTCGTCGTGCACGGCCCCGCCTCACCGCATCCCTTCTCCAGCTCTAGCCGGCACTATTACACAGAAATCGCGAATGTCTCGCTACGCTACACCCCCGAGATGGCCCAAGATTCAACACGTCTGTAGCGCTGATGCTGCCTGCGCAACCCTCATAATGCCAAGACTAGTCTGCATACACATTAGACTTCTGAGCTGACCCTGCCCTACTGCGTGTCACGTGGAACGTCGAGTACTGCACATAACGAAAATGTTGTCCAGGCTACACCGGTACGCTACTGTCTATATCCTCGTCATATTGTTTGACTGTCTCATTCGTACGTACCAAACCCATTTATCTCTCGTGCCTCGATATTGTTCCAGTTTCGATACGCGCAGCAAAACGCATACCAAAGACTGTTCCGATTTCGGCACACAGAAAGAGATCGTCAACGTACCGGTCAGTTTATTGTTGGCAAGGTTAAACCTGCTTGACGGCGTGTGGACCGCCAAGCTCGTACTGGGAATAGTCTTGCAAAGTTGAGGATATGTGTTCAGTTGTACCGGGTACGGTGGCTAAGCGGTGATCGATATTTTGTAGACATGGTTTTTAGCAGATATGCGCGACTTTGCTGTATGACGGCATGGGGTGAAAGTGTCACTTTGAGTCATTTGCTTGAGCTACAATATTACCATAACTGTAGGTATGTGATGTGAAAACAGTAGAAAACAAATCGTGACGACACTGCGGGAAAAAATACTCAACCGAGGGCTGTGGGCACGCACGGGCGAGTTGATTGCTAACTACACATGGAAAAGGTATATCCAGGGTATACCGGTACACAATTACCTTATCCAAAGTCGATCTGATTGGCTTCTGCATACGTACGACCAAAACCCATTTTCTCTCGTTGTTTGATAAATCCACTTTATATCGCGCACACTTACAAAACCCAGAGACTGTTCGATTTGGCACACTAAATGACATCGTCAACGTACCGGCAGCTGTTCTCCGACAACGTCTATCTCCCGTGGCAGCCTGTAGGTTGCCAAGCTCCGCTGGGATCGTTCCTGGAAAGGTAAGAACGAATGTCAGTTGACCGTACGGTGCAAGCTATACCGATATTTTTCAATGACAATAGTTCCATCAATAAATATCGCAGCGACTTTGCTGTATGACGGCATGGGTAATARTGTCACGTGTCAGCATTTGCTTGAGCTACATTATGACCAAATGGTAGGTATGTGGAGTGAGGAACAGTAGAACAAAATCCTGACGACGCTGCGGGAATAATACTCAACCGAGGGCTGTGATGCACGCACGGGCGAGTTGATGCGTGCACTTCAAGTGCAGTACTACTGCCAGTACATTACTACTGACACTAGAGTACTACTGCCAGTACATCCTGTGCTAGTCCCCAGGCCTATCATTTGATGTATATCAATATTGGACACATCTTTCTTCCAAGACTGTCGTAAAAAGGGGCTGAATTCAAGATATACATTTCTTGCTGTTTGTGCATTACGGCAGTATGCATTATGGTGCGGGATATGTATTAAAAACACCCGGGGTTGTCCAGGTGATACCTAGATAACCCCCCCCCCCCCCCTATTTTTCCAACCGCAGACATCTGCTTTTTTTTCCTGAGGCTTGTATTTTCGCGAAACCATTGTTTCAGGGGTTGCACACTCCGCTCAGCAGCCGGATGTTACAACACTACTCGACCACAACGCCACAACCACTGATAGTACCAACACTGCTGTATCGCATCGTATATACAACGTAAACCTATACAGCTTGGCTGGAGGGGCACCATCTACGGGAAGCAGTCGTTCGCCCGTGGGTTGACTTGCCGGGGTAGGCGCTAGGTTAGCAGTGTGTAGGTATGTGACACCTCGTGAAAATGTACATACGAATATATCTAGAGCATAATAGTATATATATTATTGTGTGGTGTTGTCCCTGAATCCTCGTCGAGCGGAAAAAAACAAATGTTGATTTTATCACGTATTTTTGTCCATAATAGTAAACTGAAGCTGGGCAGAGAGGAGGGCAATCGTTTTCCGCCCTTTAATTCGAAATATGTAAGCGTGATATCCGTGCGTATCGAAACGAAACTAGATTTCATTAAAAGTATCAATCGTTGCGCACGGCGTCAAACGTCAAAGAAATTTGATCAACACGGTGTTAAAGAGGCGAAAACTCGCGTCGCAAATGGCTCCAGCCGTCAACCAATCGCCACACACACGCGATGTCTAAGGACATATATCGATGTGATAATGAAGACATACCGATCATGGTGGTTTAATGCTGTCGTGAAGTAGTTCCGCTCACTATTGACGTGCACATCCGGCTCCAACGACCCGTCCCTCAAATCTAGCAGAAACAATCGCGAATGTTTCGCTCGCTACAACCCTCGCTAGCCCAGCATTGACAATTCAAGTAGCGCGGATGCTGCCTAACGCGAACCCTAAGAAATACAACTAAGTTTGCATCACAACTTTGACATGTAGCCTGGCTCGGCTTGACTGCGTGCCACGTGCGTATGTCAACTACTACACATGGAAGAGGTATATCCAGGGTATACCGGTACACAATTACCTTATCCAAAGTCGATCTGATTGGCTTTCTGCTTACGTACGACCAAAACCCATTTTATCTCGTTGTTTGATAATATTCCACTTTATATCGCGCACACTTACAACACCCATGAGACTGTTCGATTTGGCACACTAAATGACATCGTCAACGTACCGGTCAGCTTGTTCTCCGACAAGTCTATCTCCGTGGCAGCCTGTAGGTTGCCAAGCTCCGCTGGGATCGTTCCTGGAAAGGTAAGAACGAATGTCAGTTGACCGTACGGTGCAAGCTATACGGATATTTTTCAATGACATAGTTCCATCAATAAATATCGCAGCGACTTTGCTGTATGACGGCATGGGTAAATAGTCACGTGTCAGCATTTGCTTGAGCTAATTTATTACCAAATGGTAGGTATGTGGAGTGATGAACAGTAGAAAAAAATGCTGACGATGCTGCGGGAATAATACTCAACCGAGGGCTGTGAGGCACGCACGGGCGAGTTGATGCGTGCACTTCTCGACCAAAACAAGTTAGATTGGCGGCACTCCGCGATTGAGGAATAGCCCAATATTTCATCATTCTATGTTGTTCGTTTCCCACGTGTTCGACTTATACATGGACCATGGAGTTCTTGGTCTCATTCCAATTTTAGTGGTCGCAAGAACGAGTAAACACTTCAGGAATAATACGTGTATCGCTATCGTAGGATTATTCAGTGAGTGGGGGGTTGACGCCAGATTTTCAACCTGCCTTCGGCATTGACAAAATATTGGGCATGCCTCCTACATGCCACAGGCCATGACCGTATCAGTGCAGGCGTTATAACAAAGGTTTTGCGGCCACGAAATAGAGCTGCTCCCTAGTGTTTGCAATAAAATAACTGTTGACCGGATCTTTTAAAATTGTATCCCATATAGGAGTGACTTAACGCCCACAGTGGTTCCTACTGTAGTCCAAATCAAACATGTTGTACAGATCAAATTGGGGATATCGTGAGCAACGCCAAATATCCACTTGAGGTATATTGTCCCCAAGTATGGTCGGTGCTGAACAAATTGTCCACTACGAGCTGCGCCAGCCTAAAAACGGACAATGTTTCCTAACGAGTATCCGCCACCGCTTTAGCGAGTTTGGACTTGATAACTGGAAGCACTGATCCTGACACCATAGCGGATAGGCAGGTTCAAACTTTTCTAGAATCCGACTCGATCTCGCCGAGATATCCAAGAAACCTCGAAAGTACCTTTTTTTGGCGACATTTTGACATAAAATCCGTATGACGGCTCGAAAAAATCGTCTTTCCCGGTCAAGATAAAAATTGGTGTGGACAAGGCTGAATACCCAAGGAGACGATCGATATCAGTTGCACTTGTCAATTCGGCACCCATCAAGAGATATTGGCAAAAAAAAGTTCCCTATACAATAAACAAGTAGTGGCGAGAGCGAGTGGTTTTACTGCGATGCCCCGTTCATTTTTGTGAAGTTCGATCTGAAATTTTAACGTCGTATTTGAATGGCATGTGCACTGAAACGGAAAGCCTGCCTTTTTTTTTGTTTCACGAAAGTTATGGCCACTTTTGTATTTTTTCGACTATTTATATCGGTCATATCTCTCGAACGAAACATAAAAAATAAAAAGGCAGGCTTTCCGTTTGTTGGCTGATGCATGATCAACATCGTGTAAAAAAATCACGTCCAAATTCGTAATATTGAGCGGGGCATAGCCAACCCACCGCACTGTCCGTTTTTAGGCTGGCCCAGCTCGTAGCAATCACTATATTTCCGGCTACAGTGTAATGTCATTTTAGTAACGCTTCGTTTGTGCCCTTTGGTGGCTATCTTCCTCGTGACAGACGCATAGGCTGGCAGTCCTCCTTGGAAACGGCTTGCGCTGGGCTGACGAGACGCATCCACTCTAGCAGAACCTTCCCACTTTTCGTACGTATGGCTTAGCTGTTGTGGATGTGACACGCGCATCTCCCAAACCAAGAAAGGAAAGGTGGTCTGAGGCTTGCAAGTTGACACGGCAACTTGAAGTTAGCGAGTTGACACAGCATCGGCGCATGCAGGTGTTTTTCTTCATCACATCAAACGCTGAAAAACTCGAGCGTAGTAACGGGTCCAGATTTTCTCTTGAAACTCCATCGACCATTTGTATGCATGCAATATACCCGATCAAAACATGAGTTGACTTTGTGTACTGTGAACGGTTTATTTTGCCAGGGTATCGACTCTCTTCGACGAGGTGCCACGTTGACTACATAGAACCAACACGGGAGTAGTAGCCCTGGGTAGGAGTCGTAGGCTATTTGAAACAGAGAGGACTCATACATCACAAACTTCAAACTAATTAAATCGTAGGCAGAATGTTAGCCGTGGATGACCGGACCCTGTAAAACAATATCGCATAGAGGAGTGACTAAGTGCCCATTGGTATTGTGGTCTAACTCGAATATATTGTACGGACCACGTTAGGGATATCATGTGCAACGCCTTCTATCCACTTGAGGTATATCGTCCCTAAGTATAGTCTGTGCACAACAAGTTGTCCACTAACGGTTTGGGCCATACCTTATGTAAACACAAAAAATGTAAGTTGAAGTACAGATAGTCGTGATCCCTGTCTCGAGATACGTCGAAAACCGTCGTTGTTTTGTCGTCTCGAATAAAAAAACAGATCCAGCAAAAATTGACCCGAATTGACCCTGTGAGGTATATCGTCCCAAAATAGAGTCTGTGCACAACAAGTTGTCCACTAACGGTTTGGGCCATACCTTATGTAAACACAAAATATGTAAGTTGAAGTACAGATAGTCGTGATCCCTGTCTCGAGATACGTCGAAAACCGCCGTTGTCTTGCCGTCTCGAATAAAAAAACAGATCCAGCGAAAATTGATCCGAATTGACCCGAAATGGATCCATACTTATCCGGAAATTAAGGAGGATACACACGAGGACGGCATAGACTACGTTTATATAAACACTATATTATATTGCACATAATTTCATAGGGCTGGGCACTGGCTGACTCAGTCAGTCGCGATTATACTGTCGTCAACATCCATCATTATACTGGACTGCAGCAGTATACTGTCTCTCGCTTCTCTTCTCTTCCCCCGAAACGCATTTGATGGGTTCGCGTCCTTTATCGCGGCGTATTTCTTGCGCGTGCGTAGCGTTAAACCTAGTGGCACATATACTGGCCTGTTCAATCAAAAGATTACTACTCCCAGTACATTGCTACTGGCAGCAGATTACCACTTCCAGTGCAGTACTACTGCCAGTACATTACTACTGACACTAGAGTACTACTGCCAGTACATCCTGTGCTAGTCCCCAGGCCTATCATTTGATGTATATCAACATTGGGCACATCTTTCTTCCAAGACTGTCGTAAAAAGGGGCTGAATTCAAGATATACATTTCTTGCTGTTTGTGCATTACGGCAGTATGCATTATGGTGCGGGATATGTATGAAAAACACCCGGGGTTGTCCAGGTGATACTTAGATAACCCCCCCCCCCCCCCTATTTTTCCAACCGCAGACATCTGCTTTTTGGGGGGTTATCTAGGTATCCCCTGGACAACCCCGGGTGTTTTTCATACATATCCCGCACCATAATGCATACTGCCGTAATGCACAAACAGCAAGAAATGTATATCTTGAATTCAGCCCCTTTTTACGACAGTCTTGGAAGAAAGATGTGCCCAATGTTGATATACATCAAATGATAGGCCTGGGGACTACTAGCACAGGATGTACTGGCAGTAGTACTCTAGTGTCAGTAGTAATGTACTGGCAGTAGTACTGCACTGGAAGTTGTAATCTGCTGCCAGTAGATATGTACTGGGAGTAGTAATCTTTTGATTGAACAGGCCAGTATATGTGCCACTAGGTTTAACGCTACGCACGCGCAAGAAATACGCCGCGATAAAGGACGCGAACCCATCAAATGCGTTTCGGGGGAAGAGAAGAGAAGCGAGAGACAGTATACTGCTGCAGTCCAGTATAATGATGGATGTTGACGACAGTATAATCGCGACTGACTGAGTCAGCCAGTGCCCAGCCCTATGAAATTATGTGCAATATAATATAGTGTTTATATAAACGTAGTCTATGCCGTCCTCGTGTGTATCCTCCTTAATTTCCGGATAAGTATGGATCCATTTCGGGTCAATTCGGATCAATTTTCGCTGGATCTGTTTTTTTATTCGAGACGGCAAGACAACGGCGGTTTTCGACGTATCTCGAGACAGGGATCACGACTATCTGTACTTCAACTTACATATTTTGTGTTTACATAAGGTATGGCCCAAACCGTTAGTGGACAACTTGTTGTGCACAGACTCTATTTTGGGACGATATACCTCACAGGGTCAATTCGGGTCAATTTTTGCTGGATCTGTTTTTTTATTCGAGACGACAAAACAACGACGGTTTTCGACGTATCTCGAGACAGGGATCACGACTATCTGTACTTCAACTTACATTTTTTGTGTTTACATAAGGTATGGCCCAAACCGTTAGTGGACAACTTGTTGTGCACAGACTATACTTAGGGACGATATACCTCAAGTGGATAGAAGGCGTTGCACATGATATCCCTAACGTGGTCCGTACAATATATTCGAGTTAGACCACAATACCAATGGGCACTTAGTCACTCCTCTATGCGATATTGTTTTACAGGGTCCGGTCATCCACGGCTAACATTCTGCCTACGATTTAATTAGTTTGAAGTTTGTGATGTATGAGTCCTCTCTGTTTCAAATAGCCTACGACTCCTACCCAGGGCTACTACTCCCGTGTTGGTTCTATGTAGTCAACGTGGCACCTCGTCGAAGAGAGTCGATACCCTGGCAAAATAAACCGTTCACAGTACACAAAGTCAACTCATGTTTTGATCGGGTATATTGCATGCATACAAATTGTCGATAGAGTTTCAAGAGAAAATCTGGACCCGTTATATATGTTTACATGATACCTCAAGCTGGAGACGTGGTCAAGCCGCTAGACGGAGTCCAGGCGAGAGTTGAACAATCTCACTATGTTCGCGCACGGGATGCAATCGACACCTCTTAGTTAAACTTCGCCGTGGTGTCCCATACCAAGTCTGTTTGTGCTGGTGAGATTACATCGCCTACGATGTAACACGTAAGCTTGTGTGCTCCTGGCCAACGCTGAGGGTGCAACCGGTGAGCGATACATCTATTGCATCAACTCGTCGGTACCGTTTGGAATTCACTAATTTGGTTGTATCAGCCCGTCTCTCCCGTGGCGAAGCACATACCTAGTATACGTTACGAAATGCATCCCGGGCTAAATAATCTGGCTTGACATGCCGTTTATGTCAAACGTTCAAAGCTGTTGTCAGGTGCCAAGCTTTGTCTGGACCTCGTCGCCGCCGGCCGATTCCGGTTCTTTGCCCCGCTTGATAAAATACGGAAGCCCATCCTTCTTGGCACAGTTCTTCAACGCACTCCACGCCAGCCCCTTGTGGTACTTGGATAAAAATAGTAGAAATATTGTTTTCACACTACTTGCCAAATTATCTATGTCCTAGCGCTGTAGTATCAATAACTAAGAAAGTTTCCAAACTATTACTTCACACGTTGACCGTTTTTTGTTCAACGGTGTCAGACCACCTACTATATCGCCCGCTTGGAGAATTTCGGAATGACGGATTGTGGTGGTTGAATCAACCAACAATTTCGTTAAACGATAGACGTCTGCGCTACCCCTATAATGGCCCTGTAGTTCGCAGCCTAAGTACTGGCTGCCTCTCATCTTAGTTGTTGTCGGTATTACCGCTCCAGGCCGGCAACATTTTACCTCAGGGTCGATACCTCAGTCACTGAATGATGCTTACATACGGATACATGTGATATGTAGAACCCGTGCTTGAGAAACCGGGAAGTGCACTGCGTTTGAGAACGTCATGGCCAGGTGTAAACATCGAAAACCTGTCTGAAGAACATCATATACTGCTGTAGTTTCCTATGTTTCAGAGTCCCGCCGATTGGACTGATTTTGCGCGACACGTACACACATCAATCCGCCCGTGCGGGCATCACAGCACTTGGAGGAGTATCAAACCTGGAGCCGCGTCAGGATATTTCTTCAGCTGTCTCTTACTCGACATACCTACCACTCAGTCATTTAGCTCAAGAAAATCCTTACACCTGACCCTTGGCCGATGCCATCGTGCAGCAACGTCGCGATTCTTTGTGAAACTAACGTCAGTGGACTATCTCGATAAATATTGCACCGTACGGTCAACTGATACGTATTATTGTCGTTGCAGGACCCATCCAATCGGAGCTTGGCAATCTACAGACCGTCAAGAACATTGACTTGTCAAACAACGAAAATACTGGCACGTTGTCAATCGCTTGTAGCGTGATTAGTCGAATAATATCTGTATATGTGTATTTGTTCGCGTACAAAAGTTGAATACTATCGAGGAACAATAATTTAGTCCGAATTGCACGTACGGAAGAAGTAGGTCAATCAGATCGACGCAGGAAACAATAGTAGTTGTACCGTTATAATCTGGGTACTTGTTCGTCCATGTGTTATAGCCGCCCTGCGCACATGGGAAGCAGAGGACCAGAGCTATACTACATGTCTAAGATGAGTTGCAGACTGGGTTTATTTATGAGGGCTCTCGTCAGGTGGCATTGGCGATACTATATTGTTGAACACTGAGTCCGCGGGGGATAGAGCGTCCGAAATATTTGCGACTTATTGTGCTAGAATTGATGAAGAGATGCTTAAGGCGGACCGGACACGGCAGGCGTCCGCGGGACTACGTTAATATAGTGAACCACCAGGATCGGTACGTCCTTCTGCTCTCACTGATGTATGACTTCCGATATTGTGCGTGTGTGGCAATCGTTCGACGGCTTGAGCTATGCGCGGGGCGGGCTAACTGTGAAACAATCTCTGTTTTTGTCGAAATATCCTTGACGTTTGACATCGTGCAGATATTGGTTTTTTGGGGTCTTGTAGGCTCGACCGACGTGCGCAGCCAAAGCGTCGGCGAGGCGAACGATCCATACGATTATCCTCGGCCGTAAAACCCGACAAGTATGTTGCGGTTGTCTTTCACGCTTTCCAAAGCAATCAAGATATGCCTGGACGTAAGTCACAAAGTTTAGAGAGGATTTGCCTAATGTGGTTATAAGTAGTGATCTTGATATCCTGATATGCTCCGAATAATATGTGCGAGTTTGACATTTTCATGAATCACTGTGGGCGTTTAGTCACGCCTACACGACACAACATGTTTACAGGGTCCGGTTACCAGTTCTGTTGCTGCAAGCATGGTGTAGCAAAACTACTTTTGTAGCCGCACCGCGTTTGTTTTAAGGCCTCAACTATAAATGAGATGTTTTCCTGTTGAATGTAGGAGGCATGCCCAACGTATTGCTTATTATGAAGGCGGTTCTAGACTAGTAACTCTGCTGCCACGTAACCAATGCTACTTATTGATGGGGCCACTGAACCTTCCAACGTCATTGATTACAACCGGGTTGTCCAAACTACAATAATAGAAAGTTCGAATCATGTTACAATACATCGCACGACTCTGGCATGTTTATTCATCACCTCTGGATAACGTTTATTATTCCCTAAACAACGTGAACACAGCCCACGGCCGTATGGCATACACTACTTCGAATCGTGTGGTGATATTGATTCAACTCTGGACATAGGTATTAAGTTTTTACTGATGAGCGATTATCATGGTTTCCGGCCTGGCAGGTTCAATCCCTGCGGAGCTGGGCAATCTTCCTCTGCTTGAGGTGCTGTTTCTTCAGGGTAACCTGCTCAGCGGTAAGAACAAATGTTGATTTGGGTAGGTGACCAAAATTTGCCATTATGTATATGTCCATGGTGGAGTGCGTACTTGTATTGCACGATTGTTTTTGACCTTATACAGCAGTACTTTGCATGACCTTACAGAAGCCCCCGTGAACAGTCGTATGTCAACCTGTGTCTGTTGGGTAATATGTCTTGCACATAGAGGGATGGGGGACACAGTGGAATCTGAACCCGTTTTATCTGTTGACAATTTAGCCTGAGCTTGCAACTTCGTGACTACAGAAAAAATCGACTTTAGTCTACTCTTGTAAATACTTACAATCTTTACCCACGGTCTTCATTCGACACGCCGTAGTTACACCACCTCATACTGTGATATTCCGTGTTTAGTAGCTGACCTACGCACGTGGCACGCAGTGGGGCAGAGCCATGCTCCAAAGTTGTGATGCGGACTTAGTTTTGTGTCTTAGGGATCGCGTTAGGATCATCAGCGCTACTTGAATGGTAAATGCAGGGCTAGCAAGGGTTTTATCGAGCAACACATTGGCGATTTCTTGTGCTAGATTTGAGGAAGGGATCGTTGGAGCCGGACGTACACGACAATAGTGAGCGGGACTACTTCACGACAGCAGTAATCCATTACGATCGGTACATTATCATTCTATCATCGACATATACATGGCTATAGACATCAAGCGGGTGCGTGGCGATTGGTTGACGGCTGGCGCCATCTGCGAGGCGAGTGTTCGTGTGTACCAATATCGTTTTGTTTGAATTTCTTCGACATTTGATCCCGTGCGCAAACATTGGATGGTGGGTCGTTGGCTTGCCCGACGTGCACCGGCGACCGATCCATACGGTTATCCTCGACCGTAGAACTTGGATAGTGTGTTGCGGTTGTCCGTCGCATTTTCAAAGCAATTAATATATCCTTGCACGTAAATCATCACATTTAGGGACGATATACCTATAACATCGTTTTCAATCGTATGTTTATCTTTATTTGGTCCCTGCAGTAAGTGCGGTGTTAACCACAATACGAATGACTGATAGCGTTTAGTCACTGTATGATATACTATGTTTACAGGGTCCGGTCAACAGAGTTCTCTTGCTTGAATGTTGAGGATAGCAGCACGTATGTCGTGGCCGCAACAGGCTTGTTCCGACGCAGGCGAGCTGAATATGATGTTTTCCTGCCGCATATTGCAGGCACGGTCAACCTGTTGTTTGTGCCGAAGGATGGTTTGGATCATGAAGTCTGCTGCCACAGTCACGAATGCTATCTTGTTATCTCCACTGACGCTTCCGAAATCGGTAAACACCGCCTACGCCTTTATGAGCCAATAATGCCCCTTTTATTGGCATATAATACTTTGTATTTCGTAGCAGTATTCGTTTACGTCTGGACGAAGTAATGAGTTATTTACTCCATAGCGAATATCATATTGTGTGATGCTGCATGACAGGTGAAATCCCCAAGGAGCTGGGTGAGCTGTCTCTGCTTGAGCATCTGAAGCTTTTCAACAATAAACTAAAGGGTAAGCAATAACTGTGATTTCGCCAAGTGGTGATACTGTACCGTTCCAAAATATTCGATGACGTAGAGAGTACTTGTATTGCACGACAAATTGGCAGTAAGAAATGCCCACCGTAACAGTCCAGTAGGTGTCCGAGTTCATTCGGATCCCCTGCAACTCGTATGCATGTCCCCGCAGAAGGCCCCGTGGACAGTTTCTTGTCAACCCGTGTCTGTTTGGTGATAGTGCATGCACACGAAGGGTTGGTAGATCTGCCGGCGAAGAATCTGGATCCGTTCTACAGAGCTGGTTCCAGAAAGAAACATAAGCTAGCTTCTTTCATATATGAACAAACGGAGTACGTGAAGTCTCCAACACCACACATCTCGACATGACCGCATCACCAAGGGCAACACACCGGAGAAGAAATGTTTGGCGAACGTAGTTCGCGAGGTATAGTCACGTTCAAGTTACTTAGAGAGGCCTCGTTCCATAAGGGATATAACTCCTGCAGTATGATCAATATCATATGTATTCTGGTCATGCATCAACAATGGGAAAACGTGCATGTCGCGTTTTTGCTTCATGCGAGCGTATCCGGCTGTGGTGATAACCGCCTGCCAAATTACCACGAAAATTATACTGAGCAAATTTGTCACTTTCGCACGCTGAGTTCAACGAGTTTTAAACCGACACTTGTCAAGGTTGTTCTTTACGCCGGTGAGTAGTGAGCCGGGAAGGCCTTTTGTGAAACAAAAACGTAGGCATGAGTTGTTCCGGGTCAAAGTTGCCCACCAATCTCAGAAAAAAATGAAAACAAAAACTACCTGCAGAAGAAATAAAAAACGAAAATGAAGAAGGCCATTCATTCATTATTTTGTCTACGACCCCTGTCAAATTTCGGGTTCCATCTCTCGAAAGCTAGTGTGTAAATGTGCGAGCAAGCAATTTTTTTGGATGTTTCTGGAACAAGCTCGTCTCTGTTTACATGCTAGCTCAAGCTGGAAACTTGGTCACCCGGCTAGATCGAGTTCAGTCGAGTGCTGAAAATTATCACCATGCTCAAGCAGAGGATGCTATCGACACGTCGTACTTAAATTACGCTATGATGCCCCATAACGAGCTCGTTTGTGCTATATTGCTGTTACAACGCCTTCGATGTAACACGCAAGCTTGTGTGCACGTTGACAACCGTGTTAGCTGTGTACCAATGTACTTTGTTGAAAGTTATTTGACGCTCGAGGAGGCAGTTCGCATAGTTTTGATGGTGGTTTGTTGACTCGCCCGACGTGCCCAACGAGGGCATCGGCTAACGATCCATACAGTTGTCCTCGAACCTGGGTCTCGGGTACCATGTTTGTTGCGGTTGTCTGTCTCGTTTGTAAAGCATTCAAGATATGCCTTCGTAGACGTAAAGCATGATATAGTCCGTGCAGAAGAATTTGTACCACTTCCCCCCAGCGCCAGGGTACGCACATCGCATGGGTCCAGAGGGGGTGTGTCGAATATCGAAAGTAGCTCTAACTAAAGCGCCGTTTGGAAGCGGGGAATAGGATAGAAATTTGTGTTTTCCAACGTTCTCGCCTATTGTTAGTCGACGAACCGTGAAATAATATTCGTTTCGCCTGGAAGACTCACATTTCCGGAGTGAAATATTAAGATGAGAAACCAGGTGTTCCAGAATTCGCGACGTTCGTAATCTAAATCTTTGCCATGAAACAAAATATTTCAGTTGACGGAGACATCGCCACAAAACCGATACTTTGGATGAAATATTTTCGATACGTACGGTTATCACACCTTACGATTTGGAATGAAAGGGCGGAAAAATGTTGCTCTCCTCTCTGTCCAGCTTCAATTTATTATTATTGACCAAAATACATGAAAAAAACAACTCTCAGTTTTTCCGCTGGACGAGGATTCAGGGAGCAAACCACACAGTAACCTATATACCACGCTCTAGATATATTGATATGTACAGTATCACGAAGTGCCACACACCTAGACAATGCAAACCAAGGCGCCTACACAAGCATGCCACGCCACGGACGATCGACTGCTTCCTATAGATGCCGGCCCTCCAGCCGAGCTTTATAGGTTCACGTAGATACGATGCGATACAGCAGTGTTAGTACTATCAGTGGTGGTGGCGTTTTGGTCGAGTAGCGTTGTTACATCCGGCTGCTGAGCGGAGTGTGCAACCCCTGAAACTATGGTTTTACGAAAATCCAAGCCTCATGGCAAAAAACGGTGTCTGAAAGCCCAAGCCTCGTGGCAAAAACGGTGTCTGCGGTTTGAAAAATTGGGGGGGAGGGGTTATGTAGGAATCCCCTGACCAACCCATCAGGTAGCATTGGCGATGCTATATTGTTGAACACTGAGTCCGCGGGGGTTAGAGCGTCCGAAATATTTGAGACTTACTGTTCTAGAATTGAGGAAGAGATGCTTAAGGCGGACCGGACACGGCAGGCGTCCGCGGGACTACGTTAATATAGTGAACCACCATGATCGGTACGTCCTTCTGCTCTCACTGATGTATGACTTCCGATATTGTGCGTGTGTTGCGATCGTTCGACGGCTTGAGCTATGCGCGGGGCGGGCTAGCTGTGAACCAACCTCTGTTTTTGTCGAAATATCCTTCACGTTTGACATCGTGCAGATATTTGTTTCTTGGTGTCTTGTAGGCTCGACCGACGTGCGCAGCCAAAGCGTCGGCGAGGCGAACGATCCATACGATTATTCTCGGCCGTAAAACCCGACAAGTATGTTGCGGTTGTCTTTCACGCTTTCCAAAGCAATCAAGATATGCCTGGACGTAAGTCACCAAGTTTGGAGAGGATTTGCCTAATGTGGTTATAAGTAGTGATCTTGACATCCTGATATGCTCCGAAGAATATGTGCGAGTTTGACCCCTTTACGAATCACTGTGGGCGTTTAGTCACGCCTACACGACACATCATGTTTACAGGGTCCGGTTACCAGTTCTGTTGCTGCAAGCATGGTGTAGCAAAACTACTTTTGTAGCCGCTTCGCGTTTGTTTTAAGGCCTCAACTATAAATGAGATGTTTTCCTGTTGAATGTAGGAGGCATGCCCAACGTCTTGCTTATTATGAAGGCGGTTCTAGACGAGTAACTCTGCTGCCACGTAACCAATGCTACTTATTGATGGGGCCACTGAAGCTTCCAACGTCATTGATTACAACCGGGTTGTCCAAACTACAATAATAGAAAGTTCGAATCATGTTACAATACATCGCACGACTCTGGCATGTTTATTCATCACCTCTGGATAACGTTTATTATTCCCTAAACAACGTGAACACAGCCCACGGCCGTATGGCATACACTACTTCGAATCGTGTGGTGATATTGATTCAACTCTGGACATAGGTATTAAGTTTTTACTGATGAGCGATTATTATGTAATACGGCCTGGCAGGTTCAATCCCTGCGGAGCTGGGCAATCTTCCTCTGCTTGAGGTGCTGTGTCTTCAGGATAACAAGCTCAGCGGTAAGAACGAATGGTGATTTGGGTAGGTGACCAAAATATGCCATTATGTACATGTCTATTGTGGAGTGCGTACATTATTGCACAATTGTTTTTGACCCTTTACAGCAGTACTTCGCATCAGCTTGCACAAGCCCCCGTGGACAGTCGTATGTCAACCTGTGTCTGTTGGGTGACATGTCTTGCACATAGGGGGATGGGAGAGTATCCAGAGTGGAATCTGAACCCGTTTTATCTGTTTACTATATAGCCTGAGCTGGCAACTTCGTGACTACCTAAAATCGACTTTAGTCTACTCTTGTAAATACTTGCAATTTTCACCCACGTTCTGTATTCGACACGCCGTAGTTACACCACCCCATAATGTCCCGTACCATGTGAAAGCATAGTTTGTGCTAGCGCGATTATACCGCCGACGGTGTAATACGCAGTATTACGTTCTTCTTGACAAGTATGAGGGTGCAACTGCCGAGCCGTACGTTTATTCAAACATCTCGTCGATATCGTTTCGAATTTTGACCGATCGGGTCGTTTGTGTCTACCTGTCCCGTGGCTGGGAGATTAATAATAAACTAAGAAACACGTCAGCTGTGAACTCTCCCAACCCGTCTGGGAGATTATATGGTTGGAAGCTAATACCAGGCTGCAATCGAGTTTGACGTACTGTATTGGTCAAATGTGTAGAGCTATCGGCAGTTCTCGACTATTGTGAAGACCACGCTGCCGCCTGCGGTACTCGGCTCTTTACACCGCTTGCCAATATCCAGAAACCAACGTTTACTTGCTCAGTTTCACAATAAAACCCACACCAGCCACTTCTAGTCACTGGCCAAAGATATTTGAAATAATATGTTTCGGCTGCGTGCCACATGACATATGCATATACATTTTGATGTGGATTCAACGCTGGAGCTCCCACAATACATAATTTTAATTCCGGGCCGGCCTCAGTATCGGAATCTCGGCAACTCAATATCTCGAGTTTTTTTTCATTTCTTCGGGCGCTCTCTTCGAGGATCGGCTCCGACGCCCCTCGCCCTTCGTCCCCCTCGCTTAGCCCGCCGCGAACTCGTGCGGGACAGAGAGAGAGGAGCGAGAAGTAGGCAAATTCTTGGATCTTGGGTGGCATGTCGAGCATTTCTTTGAATCTTGACAGGAGGGGGTGGTAGTCACAAACACAAAGCGGTGACTTTTTGAAAAAATGGAGTAGTATCAACAGGAGAAACATTTTGTCGGCCCTTTGCATCGCCAAGGTCCATGTTGCTTCGCGCGACATCTCCCTGAGTGAGTATTGACGGTGTAGGTGGTCTCTACATTTCACAGTGCTGCTGTGGCGAGAGGGTCGACTTTAACGCCCCTCGCCCTTCGTACTCACCGTTGAATACCTCCCCATGAACCGTGGACGCGAGCGGGATGATGATCAAGCGTTGTCATTCAACCTCCCGCTCTCAAAAGGGCAGGCTGCTGCAAAAATTAATGACATTGATTGGCATCTGACTTCGTTACAAAGGCTCGGATTTTATCTGTGAAAATGTAAGGTACCTTCAGAACTACACCGGGTTACAGTAGCATCACGAGGAGAACGCAGACACAAATCATTCCATTTCCTATATGTCGTTATTTTCTACGCAATTTTATCTCATTTTGTTTTTTGGTATTCTGGCAAAAATAACAGCGGATGGATGTGACTTTTTTCGTAGGGTTGTTAGCCAACCTGGTGTTTGGGCATAGATGGGAAAAAGATGCAGTAAGATATGGAAGTAAAGATTAAGAAATATATGGACGTAAATATGTAAATATGCTACAGGATGGACGTACGTATATAACAGGTGCGGTGCATACATACATGAAGAAAGTAGCGAATGTGGTTGAAAAAATGGAGTATACATTCTGGATCAAGCTGCACACCCGACAATTACACGAGCACGCGCATACAAGTGTGTTCGAGTGTACCTGGTATATGCTTGTACGAGAGGACGGTACACACGTATGTATGTACATGTAAGAGCGAGTAAGCATTAGATACTTTATCGTTTTGACCTATACTACTGCTGCTGTACAGCACTGCTGCTGTACACGCTGCTGTACACCACTGCTGCTGTGCGTAGTGCCACGCAGGCATAGTGTCGGCAGCAAACAGTTCCTGGAGTACTGCCGTGGCTCAGATATTTGATTGTCCAAAGACACACATACAACCGAACAAATGTTTTTCTCGGATTCGTTATTAGTTTTTCATTTTTTTATGTCGTGCTGCAGCTTAAAAATACTATAAACAATTGCACTGGGTTTGTTTGGATCATTCTCACAGCAAGTTGCTGCAGTATGCAGCTTTTCGTTGTTTTCAGGATTTTTTTAACGTACGAGTACCACACCTACCTGTGAATCTCACCCGATCTAATGTTGCCAGGTACTACTGTAAATGGAATATAATGTACCAGGTATATGAATGAAGCCAGTTCGTACGAGTAGGTACAGCTTCAAAACCACAGGGACAGCCAGCAGCAAGCTCGAGCTTTTTGTTGGAGTACGAGCACATACTACATACTGCACTTTGAGTATGTAGAAGTACGAGTAGGCACGCTCTGCTATACAGCAGTGCTATGTAGTGGTATGCAGGGCTAAGTACTGCTGTTCTGTGTATTTCATCACGGCTTTTACCCTCTGCTGTACTTTTTGTGTGGTTTTCATGCGTGTGTTGCAACTACTACTATTAATACTACTTCTACTACTACTACTACTACTACTACTACTACTACTACTACTACTACTACTACTACTACTACTACTACTACTGCTGTTGTACTACGAGGCGGGCCAGCCACAACACGGTTTACACGTCAGATTGGCGATGCCCCCATCAATTTTAAGAGTTTAGACTTGATTTTTGGACACGAGGTAGGTCATGGACACATCGACTCATTGACCTTCGGCCCCGATAAGTTGTTTTTTCTATATAAAAATAATTACGTTATTCAACGTTCATACATATAATGAAAAATTAAAAAAACGAGTAATTAGATTTTCGACTGCGACACTCATATATACCTGGTATGCAAGAAGCGGGGATAATCGTGAACCCTTATTGTAAAAATAATTAAGATAGTTCAATACTAATTAAAAAGAAGAACATCGGCCACCCCCCCGCAAATAGGTCGTTGAACACACAGTAGTAGAAGTAGGTTCGCCTGAAATTAATCCTCTAGCCATAGCAGCATTGTGGAAAGTTATATACGGAGGTGTTTCCCAGGGCACCATCAACGGCGCCTTTCTTTTTGCCTTCTTGAATAAAATATGTTTTAAGTATCATTGCGTTCAATGGCCATTTTAGTGCCAATTCCTCTTTGTTTCGCCTCGAGGTTCATCATGATTGATTTATCTGTTGTAAACCCTTCGTCTCCTGCCAAACTATTAATTTGGGATGAAACCCTTGGCCTTCCTTTCAATTTCATCTTATTTGTTTAATGTCGGATGGAACACTTCCAACTCCTGCCCTGCCCTACCCGAAGCATGGGTGCCGGCGAATCGCCGGCACCCATGCGGAGCCCTTGTATGTACTGTATAATTAATAACTGTGATATGTAAAAACCCAAATTTTACCCATTGCACATTTTCTGCTGCCGTGCAAACACAAACGTCGCCAATCCTTGCACCCAGAAGATTACTGTACTTCATTTGTGCCACAACATTGTGTTTTCAAGCTGTCAAACCCGGTATATCCCCTACTTGAAGAATTACGGAATGTAGTGGTTGAATCAACCAACAATGCCCTGTACCAAAGGACTACTGTGCTATTCCTACAACGCCCCCCCTGTAGTTTGCAGCTTACGTACGTGCCGCATTTTTTTTTTTTTTTCATTCATGGCGTCTCCAGGTCGGCAATTATATGCCTCATGGACAACACCCCACTCACGGAATCATGCTACGATAGCGATTCACGTATTGTGCCTGAACTGTTTACCTGTTTTTTCGACCACTGGAATTGGAATGAGACCAAGAACTCCATGGTCCATGTATAAGTTGAACACCTGGAAAACGAACAACATAGAATGCGGCAATATCGGTTTATTCCCTAGTTTCAGAGTGCCGCCAATCGCACTTGTTTTGGTGGAGAAGTGCACGCATTAAATCGCCCGTGCTTCCATCACAGCCCTCGGTTGAGTATTATCCCTGCAGCGTCGTCAGGATGTTTTTTCTACTGTCCCTCACTCGACATACCTACAATTTGGTAATTCTGCTGTAGCTCAAGCAAATGGTTACACATGACACTTCACCCATGCCGTCATACAGCAAAAGTCGCCGCGATATTTATTGTTCAAACCATGTCAGTGCAATTTATTGATATAGCTCTCACCGTACGGTCCACTGACATACGTCCTTACCTTTCCAGGAACGATCCCAGCGGAGCTTGGCAACCTACAGGAGGTCACAAGGCTGGACCTGTCGAACAACCAGCTTATCGGTACGTCGACGATCTCATTTAGTGTGCCAAATCCAACAGTCAGTGTTCCGGTATAGCCCAGGTACTATTTCGTTTATGTGTATTACCTGACCTGAACACGTGGCACGCAGTGGGGCAGATCTAGGCTACGCATCTAAGGTGAGATTCAGACTAGTTTGATTTCTGAGGGTTTACGTTAGGGAGTATCAGCTCTACTAGACTATTGTTGCTGGTCTCGCGGGGGTTAGAGCGAGCGAGACATTCCCGGTTTCTTGGGCAAGAGTTGAGAAGGGGGTGATTGAACGGTTGCCTGTGCGCGGCGATTGTAAGCGGATATCGCCAGTAAGTGAACCACGAAGAGCAGTATGTCCCTATGTTTCCTTCGATATTTTACTTTCGACATCGCGCATATAGGTCTAAGGTCCGAAGGCTGGAGCCATCGGTGAGGCGAGCTAGCTGTGTACCACGCTCGCTTGTCCAAAGCGCTTTGACGTTTGACCTCGTGCGTAAATATATGATGGTGGCACGTTGGCTCGACCGAAGTGGGCAGCCAGGGCATCGGCGAATGAACCATACGATTATCCTCGACCGTATAACCCAGAGAGTATGTTTAGTTTGTCTTTCACGCTTCCAAAGCAATTATTGTATGCCTGGACGTCAACCATGATGTTCATGGATGATTTACACAACGTGGTCTTACGTCGCTAGGCGTGCTGTCCTGGTCTTCTCTGAGGAATGTGTTCGAGTTTGACCTCGTTACGAATCAGTGTCGGCGTCTAGTCACACTTACATGATATACTCGTTAAAAGGATCCGGTCAACAGTTTTGTAGCTGAACATATAATATGATATAGCCAAACCAATTTTATAGCCGCAACACCTTTGTCTTGACGCCTGAAATCTGACTTGATGCCTGAAATCTGTCATCGGAGGCACGGCCTACGTGTTGGTGGTGGCGAAGGGTGGTCTAGATACTGATCTCTGTTGCCACATAATCAATTGTATTTTGTTTCGGGCAATGGAGCTTCTAACGCCGTAGGAAACAACAGGGTTGTCCTATGTACAAAAGCAAAGTGGGAACAATGTACTATACATCGCGCACGGCTTTGGTATGTTAACTAGACCCCTAGCCACGTAGAATCACCGCCCACGGCATTGTAAATCACCATGCCTTTGAAATTGGCAGGCAGTACGTTGTATTTTGTATTGATATTGTATAAACTCTACACGTAGTAATAGGTGTGTTTTAAACGGAGCGAAACTAGTGTGTTACTGCGTGACAGTCACAATACCTGAGAAGATGGGCATCCGTCCGCTGCTCGATAATACTGGTATGTATCTTAATAACAATCAGCTCAGCGTAAAAAAGTACCTGGTGGTCGGTATTTCAGCGAGTGACCAAAATGTACGTTCGTTTGGGATTGGCCGATGATGGAAGTGCGTACTCGTATTGCACAACCGTTTTTAACTTCACAATGCCGGCTTCAACAACGTACGAGTAGGGTTGCGATATTGTTTCAACCGGTATACGTCGCACGGCCCTTCTCAATGCCCTGTAGACAGTCTTGTTCGACCTAAAAATAAAATCGTTGACATCGCATGCGCACAATAGGTTGTGAGAGCCTGGAGACAATACTCTGGACCCGTTGTATCTGTTTATATCATGGCTCGAGCTTGAAACGCGGCCACCCCCCAAGATCTAGTACAGGGGAGTCTTGCACAAATAAATGCTCCAAGTATTATCGTTTCTCCGAGTATACTTGGAGTATCAAGTATTTTTCGTACTCCTGGTACTGAGAGTATTAGGGTGTTGGTGGCCTAAATTATCGGATTGCTTGGATTATGAGCAGTACTGATGGCCTGAATACTCCGGGTACTGGAGTACATATCCTCGAGTAGAAGCAGTACCCGGAGTACAAACATCTCAAATCTTCTGAGTACATGCAATATCTGCACTCGCAGTATTCGAAATACGGCGAGTGCACCAAGTACCTGAAGTTTTTTTTCTCTATATTACTCGCAGTAATGGCAGCATCTGTGATTTTTTAAATGGTATAAACGCCAGTGACATGCTCCTAGAACCTGGGAGTAATAACTGTCGAGTCATCAAAATGATGCAAAGAGGCTCCTGATATCCTTCACACTCCGAGTATACTCCGAGTATCGAGTATATTTCGTGCTCCGAGTACTGAGAGTATTAGAGTACTGGCGACCGGAATACTCGGTGCACTTGGAGTATGAGCAGTACTCAAGGCCTAAAAACTGCGAGTACAAGGTGTACCCGCAGTATCGGGCACCGAAATACTCCGAGTATGGCAGTATCGTCAGCACGTAATCTCCAAATACTACGAGTACGAGCAGTATTCCGAAGTACAAATACTGGGAGTGTCGAACTACCTGAAGTATTTTGTCTCCAATGTTCCTCACTTTAGTCCGAGGTACTCGGCGCATCTTGGAGTCTTGTAAACATTTACAATCTTCACCGACGGGGTATATTCGACACGTCACCGTGAAACCATCCCATGATGTTCGATCACAAGTTTGTTTGTGATGGCGCGACTACTCCGACTAGGGTGTATCAACCAACGCGTGTGTGATTTTTGACAACGGTGACGGTGCTATTGCTGAGCGATACGTCAATTAAAACATATTGTCGGTATCAGTTCAAGTTCTCTAATTGCGTTGTTGGTGTTGGCCTCTCCCATGGCTCCAAGATGATATGGTAGGAAACGAATGCCAGGCTTTATGATCTAGCTGGACATACAGTAGAGGTCACATGTCAAAGCGCTTGTTATGGGGTCAAGTTTTGCACATATGCTGCGAGTACCTTGGAGTGAAGTAACGAGTATTGGAGATAAAATACTCTGGGTACTTCGTGTACTCGGAGTAGTATGTCGGGGTTTGATACTCCGGGATACTGCTCGTACTCAGGAGAATTTTCTTGGTATGAACACTCTCGATACTGCTTGTACTCGGGGTATTTCGGGGTCCGATACTGCGGGTACTCCTTGTACTCCGAGTATTTGGGGCTTCAGCACTGCTCATACTCCAAGTACTCCGAGTATTTAGGCCACCAGTACTTTAATACTCTCAGTACTCGGAGTACGAAAAATACTCGATATTCCGAGTATACTCGGGGAATCGAGTATACTCGGAGCATCTGTGAAGTTTTGTTGAGACTTCGACGACGCCGGGTTTCCTTCGTTCCTCACGCTTCTTGACAAAGCACGGTAACCAACCATTCTACACCCAGTCCTTCAACAAATCTCACGCCAGCCACTCCTGGTAATCGGCCAAATATAATTTTAAGGAGGGTTTTCGGCTTTGGGCCACATGATATATATGTATTTCAGCATCATCAATAGATGTGATGATTGAAAACCAAATGTTGGTACGTTCAAACATGTCCGGTGCCGTGTAGACACAAAAAGGTCCAACCCTCTTGCGGTACAAGTTTTGTATGCTTGCATCGTCCCGCAATATCGTTTTCAGCTTTGTCAAATCACCTCGCTCACCTGGAGAACTGCGGTAGAGGTGCACTCTGAATTTTCGGAGGGTGGTCACTTGAGGAGCCCTGTACCTCACCCGAAACCTGTTTTCGGGAGAGAAAAAAAGTACTACCCGATGCACAATCCTGCCTCCTTACGTATAAAACCAAAAATAGCTCAACACAAGAACGAGATTACGACGAGTTCGGGCCAAGGGACACCGCCATTCCCAAACAAAGCGGCCAAACATTGCTACCTCTATCGTAGCACGCGTCGAATGTACCGGTAGTGGTTAAACCAACCAACACTACCCCGGTACAAGGGGCGTCTGTGCTATATCCACATAACGGCCCTGTTGTCTGCGGCCTATGTAAAGGAACTTCTTAGTACTTAGTTCATTTTCAGATGAGTTTTGTCCGCAGCACTCCAAGTGCTACTCGCGAGAAAGCAGCAATTCCTGCTCCTGGTATTGCAGGAACTAAGTCATTGTTAATGACTGTGTGTGGTACTCGTGAGTCTTTACTTTGAGAATCAATGATTGCTTGCGTTGTGGTGGTACTTGTAATTTTGATTGCTTAATGAATGCACTAACAGTAATTTTCACCACACACTTCTATAGTCGGCGTGACGGATACGGATCAGGGCGAAGCTCCGAACCGTGCTTCGCTCAGGTAGCCTATCCCTGTGCGAGTAAACAACATCCAGAAATGTCGCGTGCCACGATAGATGCAGCACGTTGTGGCTGGGATCGTTTCCGAATGATCGAGCTCCTTAACCCAATTGTTTCTGACTTTAATTCTCGTTTGGCAAAGTTCCTAATTGCCTATACTGGTGGCATGGTAATTGTTCATCGGGTAGCACTTTTATTTCCGTCATGAAACAGTTTTCGGCTGGGGTATAGAGCGCGTCAAGTTAGGAGATTCAAACAAATCATGAGGCACCTCTAGTGTAGCATGCGTCGAATGAAATACCTATGTTAGTTGGAGACTTTGTCCTGCTGATCGCTGCAGCACTATTCCGTAAGCGATACGGTGCGTATTCGTCAAACTCTCCAACACCGTGAACCTGCTGCTGAACCAATGCTAGAGATTGGATATTGCTGCTGTAATCCGCGTATGTTTGTGTTGATGCAGCATACCGTAACTAATGCTTCTGTAACTTTCCGTGTACAGTGGGGGATCCTTCTTAATCTTGCGTCTCCCCTCAAAGTCTTATTTCGTGTGTCCTCACCAGGAACATTTGCCACGTTTCTTACAGGATTCGTCTCATGTTTCTCTGTTCAAATCGGACCGTTTTCAGCGTTTCTTGTTTCTCGATTATTTGTGCGGCGAGAACCATATATAATANTTTCCCGAAAAAATACAGGACCGATTTGATTGAACAAGTGGGGTTTTTGCACGTGTTGCCTGCGAAACTCATCATTGTAGTGCATACAAGGCTTTCTTTTGGAGTGGTTGTAAGATTGGAGTTGCTTCTTGAACGAACACAATGTTTGCTTGTAGTTGGGTTTGGACTAGGCCGCCACAGATTGCTGTTGTTTGGGGGATTAGTGTGGCCACAATGAGTATCAATTTTACAGTACATTAACATATAGCCTACTCGTACATCAAACCGTCCCAACAAATACAGGCGACGCCAAGAAAAGCATAGTAGTAGTAAAGTCCCCCCCCTCCCCCCTGTACGCAGTACCTCAGCAGTAACAGAGCAGTAGTAACAAACAATACAGAGCGGCAACCTATATACTGCGGTCTATGCCGGTCCAGGGACGAGTCGACAATATATACCTGCTTTTTTCATCAGACCCTGACACAACGACGACACTCTGCCCTCGTACATAGGGGCGGTGTACGTATTGTATGATACTCGTACCTCAGAACGCACTTTTCGTACGGGTACGACTTTTGTTTACTTTCTATTAATAGGAGCAATATTATACAGAGGATTTTCTGTTAAATTCCTCAAAAACGCGTGCCTCTTGCGCAGAGTCGGGAAGTGCGAAAACAGCAATCTATTCCAGCTGGGTGCACAAATGCTTTTTCAGATATCCTTCTTAGAATATTGGAAGCGGCGATATGTATGATATAGGTCAGGAACAAAAAGTTTTTTAGTTTTTTACATGTTGTACGAGCCTGTGTCGTACGTGGCGGTGAAACAAAGCTAGCTACTCTGTACGTACAGACAAACACACTCGTACAACAACATGGGAGCAGCAGCAGCAGCAGCAGTAGTAGCAAGCAGCAGCAGTAGTAGTAGGAAGCAGCAGCAGGCACAGGAAGAGCAGAGCACCAGGGTAGGACCCTGCTCCTTGCCCCCATGCCCTTGTTTTCCTGTGATAGTCTGTCTTGCGTTGATTCGCTTGAAAGTAAGCATACGTCCTGCTGTCTGGCTGCCATTGCTTACAAAAAAACGTAAGTAGTAGATGCCGCGTTCGCGCGTCAAGGCAGATACTGAAACATAGCCCGCAGAAGAACAGCAGCAGTAGTAGCAGCAGTACAGCAGCAGCAGTGCTGCAGTACAGCAGCAGCAGTATGCCATGAGCTCCGCCTGATAGCCTGTATAATGGTATCTCTCTCTACGCTCACAAAATGCCGGCTGTGCAGCTATACATGACCTCTCCGACAGCCTGTATGTAGGTGCCTCTCCGAGGTGGTGCTGTTCAATTGCCGGCTATCGAGCAACTACGTCATGATGGTTGCGCACCAAAGCACCCGCTGCTATACCGCCCGTCACTGCTGCTGTTGCTGCACGTAGCCCCCACGCCCGCAGCCACATTACTTATGCATGCGCTATCGCAGCAGTGCGAAGAGTTGCCTATCAAAAGTTCGGCCGTCTCTGTTGCTGACAAAGGAAAGTACGGACTTGTAGTCGTGCTGCTGTCACTCAGCAAAACAAAAAAAGTGAAGAAGCTAATAAAAGCTACAGCAAGCAGTAGTTGGAAGAGCTGCCTGTCGAAAGTTGGGCCGTTCGTCACGAAGAAGAAAGGTGAATTACGGTCCAATCATAGCTAACGACCGACTCGGGATCGCAAAAATCTCATGGTATTTATATCGTTGACATTGTACACGTCAGCCATAACTGACGAGTGCCCTCCAAACCTCCGCAATCCAAAACAATGCGCAAAACGTTGAAGGTACGGCTAAAGCCACAACCTGCTCAAAACAAAAACTACGTAACTCAAATACTCAAGTATATATTTAGTTCAAGCATGCCATATACTTGGCCTATACCACTTATGGACTACGACTATAAGGACCAACTCGCCCCCGGCATCGCTGAAAGCTCTACGTTGCGGGCATTCGAAGTAGCTCCTGGCTCGACTTCCCCACCCCTTCCTCTACGCAACGCTTGGCGCTTGCCCTTGGATATGTTTCCACATTTCATACATACCCTTTTTTTCCTACCCGGAGGGACAGTTCACTTGTGATGCAACTGTCTGACAAAAAATATACAAACCATATCGCTGTGATCAATGATGAATAATGATACTTGATGTACAACGTGCCAGGTATATTTTGCTGTCGGGTGCTCGTATTATTAGCACGGCTGGAAGATTTAGACTTCTGGCGTTTCTTCTTCAGTGCTAAGCTCCGGAGCGACCTCATTTCTTAAATTGGATGAAACTGCAACCACTGCTGTTACTTGTATAAAATTTCGCCTCTTTCGTTGCCTGTTTTTAGCTGTCTTTCTTACATGCAATTTCTTTTTTTTCTCACAAGCTCAGCCTCATTGTTTTTACAGAATATTTCGTAAATGCGGGCCCCCACTTTACTACACGCTGGAGACAATAACAACACTCTGAAGCGCTTGATGAAATATATATTTTTACCAAATGTCTGCAGTGCAATACCTCTGCTGTACCATGTCGCTGCTCTACGGGGTCACCATATCGTCATCGAAATATTTTCCCAAACAAACCTGCTGCGAAACCACTGCTGGACTCTCATCCCCGTTGTACCACACTGTACCGTACCTCAAAATTGAATCTCTACATATATATATATATATGTTGCTCCACCATACATACATGTACCACTGCTGCACCGGCCCTCTAGTGGCGCGACGGCCCGCCCATAAAAAACTGTAGAGTGCAGGACACCTACTAAGAAACAGGAAATCTGATCCAGGTTGGATTTCCTATTTTAGTAAAGATGCTTTCTACATTAATTTCTAGAAAACGACGCTCGAATTTCCTCAATTCCTTCTACATATCAGCCTGGCTTTCATATTAACCTGTTTGTTATTAGGTGTCCTGTACTGTAACTGTAGTATGAATATGGCAGTATTTGCTGTATATGGAGCAACTGTAGTAGCGTGGGATGTCTGCAGCATGCTGCAGGCCGTGCCGAGAGCGCGCTGGGTTTCGGCCCCGGACACTACGCCGTACCAGCCTCTGGGTGCTGTTCCCCTTTTATGCGGTGCCACCGTCGGCTGGAAAATGAGGCCGTTTTATTTTCATGAACGTAAATCACCAGATCGATAGTGAATATACACCAAGTAGTTTCATGCCGTTGCATATTTTATCCCCGATTTTGTCGGTAGAATAAGTGCGATTTTGACCACAATACGAATCACTGTACGCTTTCAGACACTCATATCTAGGGTGATACTATTGTTACCTTATCCGGGCAACAGTCATGTTCCTGGAACGTTTAGGCTAACAGCCTCCGTGTCGTGACCGCCAAACTATTGTGTTGGGCCCTGCAATGAATAGCGTGTTTGTTCGCCGCATGTAGTACATGTGCCCAACGTTTTGTTGGTGTCGAAGGCTGTTTTTAAATATGAACTCTGCTGTATATTCGATATCTCCACAGAAGAATCCAACGTCGTTGAAAACGAAAGGGTGGTCCGTACTACAAAATTATGTTGGAACCATGCCAAAATACTGGTGCGGCTTTGCAATGTTTAATGTTCCCATACGATTATCCTCGGCTGTCGAACCGGAGAGTATGTTGCGGTTGTCTTTAACGCTAACCAAAACAATCAAGATAAGCCTGGACGCAAGCCACCAAGTTTAGAGAGGATTCCCCTAAAGTGGTTATAAATAGTGAGCTTGATATCCTGATATGCTCCAAAGAATATGTGCGAGTTTGGCCTCTTTACGAATCACTGTGGGCGCTTAGTCACGCCGACACGACATATAATGTTTACAGGGTCCGGTTACCAGTTCTGTTGCTGAAAGCATTGTGTAGCAAAACCATTTTTGTAGCCGCAGCACGTTTGTTTTGACGCCTCAACTCTAAATGATGAGTTTTCCTATCGAATATAGGAGGCGTGCCCAACGTCTCGCTTATTATGAAGGCGATACTAGACGTGCAACTCTGCTGCCACGTAACCAATGCTACTTATTGATGGAGCGACTGAAGCTTCCAACGCCGATGATAACAACAGAGTTGTCCGAACTAAAATAACATGAAGTTCGAATCATGTTACAATACATCGCACGGCTCTGGCATGTTTATTCATCACCTCTGGATAACGTTTTGTTTTTACTCGGAACCACGTGAACACAGCCGACGGCCGTATGGCATACACTACTTTGGATCCCGTAGTGATATTAATTCACCTTTGGACACATAGTATTAAGTGTTTTACTCTTGAGCGATTATTGTGTATTACGGCCTCTCTGGTTCGATCCCTGAGGAGTTGCGCAATCTGCCTCTGCTTGAGGCGCTGTCTCTTTGGGAAACTCAGCTCAGCGGTAAGAACAAATGGTGATTTGAGGAGGTGACCAAAATGTGCCATTATGTATATGTCCATGGTGGAGTGCGTTCTTGTATTGCACGATTGGTTTTGACCTCATACATCAGTACTTCGCATGACCTTGCAAAAGCCCCCGTGGACAGTCGTATGTCAATCTGTGTCTGTTGGGTGATATGTCTTGCACATAGAAGGATGTGAGATTATCCAGAGTATAATCTGACCCCGTTTCATCTGTTTACAATATATAGCCTGAGCTCTCAACTTGTTGACTACTTATGATTGTCTTCAGTCGAATATAGTTAATACTTTCATTCTTAACCCACGGGTGTGCACTCGACACGCCGTAGTTACACAACCCCATAATGTCCCGTACCATGAAACAGTACAGTTTGCGCTAGGGCGATTACACCGCCGACCGTGTAATACGCAGTATTACGTTCTTCTTGGCAAGGGTGCGGGTGCAACTGCAGAGCCATACGTCTATTCAAACAACTCGTCGATATCGTTTCGAATTTTGACCCGATTGGGTCGTTTGTGTCTACGTCTCCCGTGGCTGGGAGATTATATGGTTGGAAACTATTCCCAGGCTGTACAATCGAGTTTGACGTACTGCTGTATTGGTCAAAGGTTTAGAGTTGTCGGCAGGTCTCGAGCATTGTGAAGACCACGCTGCCGCCTGCGGTGCTCTCTGTTCCTTACACCGCTTGGCAATATCCGGAAACCAACGTTTATTGGGTCAGTTTCCTAACAAAACCCACACCAGCCACTTCTGGTCACTGGCCAAAGATATTCGAAAGCATATTTCTCGACTACTTGCCACATGACATATGAACTGTAGAATAAATAGCTGTGATATGTAAAAACCCATACTTTACACATTGGACATTTTCTGCTCCCGTGTGAATACAAACATCGCCAACCCTCGAACCCCAAAGATCATTGTACTTCAATTGTCCCGCAACATTGTGTTTTAACGCTGTCAAACCAGTTATGTCGCCTACTAGGAGCATACCGGAATGCAGTGGTTTAACCAACCAACAATGCCCTGTAGTTACCAGCTTAAGTACGTGCTGCCTTTTATCTTCTTGTTGTCATTTATGGCGTCCCCAGGTCGGCAATGCCTTGCCTCACGACCAACACTCCACTCACGGAGTCATGCTACGAAAGCGATGCACGTATTGTGCCTGAACTGTATACTCATTTTGGCGACTACTGAAATTGGAATGCGAGCAAGAACTCCATGATCCATGTATAAGTTAAAACACCTGAGAAACGAACTATATAGAATGCGGAAATGTTGGGTTATTCCTTAGTTTCGGAGTGCCGCCAATCGTACTTGTATTGGTCGAGAAGTGCACGCATCAAATTGCCCGTGCGTCCATCAAAGCCCTCGGTTGAGTATTATCCTTGCAGCGTCGCCAGGAAGTTTTTTCTACTGTCCCTCACTCGACATACCTACAATTTGGTAATTCTGCTGTCGCTCAAGCGAATGCTCACACATGACACTTTACCCATGCCGTCATACAGCAAAGTCGCGGGGATATGGTCTGTTCAAACTATGTCAGTGCAATATATTGATATAGCTCTCAACGTACGGTCCACTGACATTTGTTCTTATCTTTCCAGGAACGATCCCAGCGCAGCTTGGCAAGCTACAGGCGGTCAAGGCCTTAGACTTGTCGGAGAACAAGCTCGACGGTACGTTGACGATCTCATCTAGTATGCCAAGTCGAACAGTCTCTTGAGCTATGTATGTGTGCGCGATAACAAGTGGAATTGATTCAAAGAACGAGAGAAAATGGGTTTTGCACGTACGGAAAACAGTAGGCCATTCAAATCAACGCAGGATAGGATAGTTGTGTGTCGGTATAGCCTGGATATAGCTTGATCCGTGGTTAGTAGCTAACCTACGCACGTGGCACGCAGTGAGGCAGAGCCATGCTCCATGTCAAAGTTGTGATGCAGACTTAGTTTTGTTTCTTAGGGATCGCGTTAGGATCATCAGCGCTACTTGAATGGTAAATGCAGGGCTAGCAAGGGTTTTATCGAGCAACACATTGGCGATTTCTTGTGCTAGATTTGAGGAAGGGATCGCTGGAGCCGGACGTACACGACAATAGTGAGCGGGACTACTTCACGACAGCAGTAATCCATTACGATCGGTACATTATCATTCTATCATCGACATATGGCTATAGACATCAAGCGGGTGCGTGGCGATTGGGTGACGGCTGGCGCCATTTGCGAGGCGAGTGTTCGTGTGTACCAATATCGTTTTGTTCGAATTTCTTCGACATTTGATCCCGTGCGCAAACATTGGATGGTGGGTCGTTGGCTTGCCCGACGTGCACCGGCGACCGATCCATACGGTTATCCTCGACCGTAGAACTTGGATAGTGTGTTGCGGTTGTCCGTCACATTTTCGAAGCAATCAATATATCCTTGCACGTAAATCATCACATTTAGGGACGATATACCTAACATCGTTTTCAATCGTATGTTTTTCTTTATTTGGTCCCTGCAGTAAGTGCGGTGTTAACCACAATACGAATGACTGATAGCGTTTTATCACTGTATGATATACTATGTTTACAAGGTCCGGTCAACAGAGTTCTCTTGCTTGAAAGTTGAGGATAGCAGCACGTATGTCGTGGTCGCAACAGGCTTGTTCCGACGCAGGCGAGCTGAATATGATGTTTTCCTGCCGTATATAGCAGGTATGGTCAACCTGTTGTTTGTGCCGAAGGCTGGTTTGGATCATAAAGTCTGCTGCCACAGTCACGAATGCTATATTGTTATCGCAACTGACGCTTCCGAAAGCGGTAAACACCGCCTACGCCTTTAGGAGCCAATAATGCCCTTTTTTGGGTATTTTACTTTGTATTTCGTAGTAGTATTCGTTTACGTCTGGACGAAGCAATGAGTTATTTAGTCCATAGCGAATATCGTATTGTGTGATGCTGCCTGACAGGTGAAATCCCCAAGGAGCTGGGTAAGCTGTCTCGGCTTGAGGACCTGCAGCTTTCCAACAATAAACTAAAAGGTAAGCAATAACTGTGATTTCGCCAAGTGGTGATACTGTACCGTTCCAAAATATTCGATGACGTAGAGAGTACTTGTATTGCACGACAAATTGGGAGTAAGAAATGCCCACTGTAACAGTTCAGTAGGGGTCCGAGATCATTCGGATCCCCTGCACCTCGTATGCATGTCCCCGCAGAAGGCCTCGTGGACAGTTTCTTGTCTACCCGTGTCTGTTTGGTGATAGTGCATGCACACCAAGGGTTGGTAGATCTCCCGGCGGAGAACCTGGACTCGTTCTACAGAGCTGGTTCCAGAAAGAAACATAAGCTAGCTTCTTTAATATATGAACAAACGGAGTACGTGAAGTCTCCAACACTACACATATCGACATGACCGCATCACCAAGGGGAACACACCGGAGAATAAATGTTTGGCGAACGAGGTGTAGTTCGCGAGGTCTAGTCACGTTCGCATTACTTAGAGAGGCCTCGTTCCATAAGGGGTATATCTCCTGCAGTATTATCATTATAATATGTATTCTGGTCATGCATCAACAATGGGATAACGTTCATGTCGCGTTTTTGCTTCATGCGAGCGTATCCGGCTGTGGTGAAAACCGCCTGCCAAATTTCCACGAAAGTTATACTGAGCAAATTATTCACTTTCGCACGCTGAGTTCAACGAGTTATAAACCGACACTTGTCAAGGTTGTTCTTTACACCGGTGAGTAGTGAGCCGGGAAGGCTTTTTGTGAAACAAAAACGTAGGCATGAGTTGTTCCGGGTCAAAGTTGCCCACCAATCCCAGAAAAAAATGAAAACAAAAACTACCTGCAGAAGAAATAAAAAACGGAAATGAAGAAGGCCATTCATTCATTGTTTTGTCTACGACCCCTGTCAAATTTCGGTTTCCATCTCTCGAAAGCTAGTGTGTAAATGTGCGAGCAAGCGATTTTTTTGGATGTTTCTGGAACAAGCTCGTCTCTGTTTACATGCTAGCTCGAGCTGGAAACTTGGTCACCCGGCTAGATCGAGTTCAGTCGAGTGCTGAAAATTATCACCATACTCAAGCAGGGGATGCTATCGACACGTCGTACTTAAATTACGCTATGATGCCCCATAACGAGCTTGTTTGTGCTACGTATTGCGATTACAACGCCTTTGATGTAACACGCAAGCTTGTGTGCACGTTGACAACCGTGAGGGAGCAACTGATGGGCGATACGTTCTTTCAATCAACTCATCGATATAGTCTTGAGTTCACCAATTTGATTGTTTCCATATACCGCTGCCCAGAGAACCCAATAAACCCCATTCTGTGATATTTTGTCCCGACGCTACCAACGGTTCCGACGGATCTACCTAACGACCATCTCCCCCGGCGACGGGGGCAAAGAAAATGCTCCCTATGGTCCTTACCGTTTGTATCGTCATAGACACCGGCGCACGGGCGTGGCGGCAGGGTGGGCTGCACGGATATGAAAGCCGGAACGCACACCCGACCTCGGGGGAGGGGGGGGGTGGGGGCAGGCGCATTGGGTCACTTTTAGTCGAGATACTGCCCTGCCTAGTGGGGAAGTGCGTGGGTTTTCCCCCCACCAAATACCGTATTTTAGTCAGTTCACCCATGGACGCTGCTGCGATAATCTTCCACCGCGAAGTAATTTGGATACGATAGAAATACAGCCAATAGTATTATGCCCTGACGTATGTATTCGCCGTTCTTGACAACAGTGAAAGTGAAATGCGATCTTGTAAATACTTGTCATATCCACCCACAGGATGCATTCGACACGTCGTACTTCAAAACATGCCAAAGCCGGTCGCCCCGGTGGTCTAACAGGTAGCACCGAAGCCAGTGAGGTTGGAAGTCGAGGTTTCGAGTCGCCGTATGGAGAGTTTTGTTTTCAAATGACACCAACTGTCGAAAGCTCATATTATAGCGTGGGTAAGCACAAATTCGACGACAGTTGACGAGGGAAGAAAGTGCTGAAATTTTCTCGCGATAGAATGCAAGACAAGAACCAACCGTAGTGTCGGGAGGAGGGAGAAGCGCCCACTTTGTGACCCCGGATCTGAGTTACGACCAGAAAAGAGAGAAAAATAAAGGGCCAAGATAATTAATGGGAGGCGAAAAAAACAAACAATGACATAATGTAGCAAGTTTGTTTTTGCTAGAACGATTAGACCGCCTACGATGTAACTGGGCTCCTTGACAACTGCCGAGCGATACGCCTATTCCAACAACTCATCGATATAATTTCGAATCCACCAACAGTGCTGTTTGTGTCCGGCTCTACCATGGCTACAAGATTGTATGGTAGGAAAGGGATCCCAAGTTATACACCCTAGCTTGGCATACTGTCTGTATAGGTCAAACGTTAAGAGCTGTTGGCAGGTGTCACGTTTTGTTCAGACTTTGTCGCCGCCGGCCGTGCTCCGTTCCTTACCCCGCTTGACAAAATACGGAAACCAACCTTCCTTGACCTACTGTAGTCCTCCAACCAATGCCACACCAGCCACTTCCCATAACTGGCCAAACAGAGTTGAAATAATGTGTTTCGACTGCGTGCCACATGACATACGATGTACAGCTGTAGAATTACTTGCTGTGAAATTTCAAACCCCATATTTAACATGTTGAGCGTTTTCTGCTGCCGTGTGAACACAAACATCGCCAACCCTAGTGTCCAAAAGATAGGTATAATTCCAACCTCCCGCAACACGGTGTAGGGGCACCTATATACCCCACTGGGACAATCACGGAATGTAGTGGTTTAACCAACCAACAATGCCCTGTGACAAGGGACGTATGTGCTATCCTTACAACGGCCCTGTAGTTTGCAGCCTAGTTACGAGCTGCCTTTTATCTTCTTGTTGTTGTCATTTCTTGGGTCCCCAGGCCGGCAATACTTTGCCTCATAGTCCAAACCTGACTCACTGACCCATGCCACGATAGCGATACACCTACAATTTCCCGAAGTATGTACAATCCGCGCCTGAGAACAGTGAGAGTGCAATGCGACCAAGAACGCCCTGGTTTATGTCTAAATTGAGATACTGGGTACGTAACAACATGTACTGCTTCAATACCGGTTAATTTATCTGTTTCAGAGTCTTGCCAATCGGATGTATATTGGTCGAGACGTGCACGCATCAACTCGCTTGTTCGTGCATCACAGACCTCGGGTGAGTATAATTCCCGGAGCGTCGTCAGGATGTTTTTCCAACTGTCTCTTACTCGAGACGGCCCCAATTCGGAAATGTAGATCAAGCACATGCCTACACATGACACTTTACCGGTCCCGTCGTACAGCAATGTCGCGATAATCTGCTAAAACTATGTCTATGAAACATTTTTTTCACGCTTTAACCGTAGGGTCAACTGCCACATATCCTTACCGTTACGAGACCAATCCTAGCGGATCTTGGCGGTCTACACGCCGTCAAGCAGGTTGACTTGCCTTACTATAAACTGACCGGTAGGTTGGCAATCTCTTTCTGTGTGCGATATCGAACAGTCTTTGGATATGGTTATGTGCGCGTGTTGAAAAGTGGAACAACATCGAGAGAAAATGGGTTTGGTGCGTACGAAAGGAGAAGTTCAAACATATCGACGAAGGATATGAGAGTAGCGTACCGGTAGAGCCTGGACAACAAACTTTCGTTTAAGTGCAGTATCTGACGTCCACAAGTGACACGCCGTGGGCCAGGGCCAGACTTCACGAATGTCTAATGTGTGATGCACACTAGCTTGATTTATGAGGGTTGCGTCAGGCAGCATCTGCACTGCTAGATTGTTGAATGTTGGACCATCGGGAGGTGTAGCTGGCGAGACATTCGCGATTTCGTGTGATAGATTGCCGGTAAGAGCTGGAGAAGAAATGCGTGAGGCGGGCCGGGCACTACACGGCGAGCATGCGTAGTCCACGCCAATACAGTAAATCAGAAATATTGATTTTTGTCTTCGTGTTCACAAAGATTTATAATTTGAGACATCGTGCGTGTGTTGCGATGGTTCAACTTCTTCAGGAGCCGTGGGTGAGGCGAGTTAGCTGTGTACCAATGTAATTTTGTTGAAAGTTATTTGACGCTCGAGGAGGCAGTTCGCATAGTTTTCATGGTGGCTTGTTGACTCGCCCGACGTGCCCAACGCGGGCATCGGCTAACGATCCATACAGTTGTCCTCGATCCTGGGTCTCGGGTACCATGTTTGTTGCGGTTGTCTGTCTCGTTTGTAAAGCATTCAAGATATGCCTTCGTAGACGTAAAGCATGATATAGTCCGTGCAGAAGAATTTGTACTACTTCCCCCCAGCGCCAGGGTACGCACATCGCATGGGTCCAGAGGGGGTGTGTAGAATATGGAAAGTAGCTCTAAAGCGTCGTTTGGAAGCGGGGAATAGGATAGAAATTTGTGTTTTCCAACGTTCTCGCCTATTGTTAGTCGACGAACCGTGAAATAATATTCGTTTCGCCTCGAAGGCTCACTTTTCCGGAGTGAAATATTAAGATGAGAAACCACGGGTTCCAGAATTCGCGACGTTCGTAATCTAAATATTTGCCATGAAACAAAATATTTCATTTGACGGAGACATCGCCACAAAACCGATACTTTGGATGAAATCTTTTCGATATGTACGGTTATCACACCTTACGATTTCGAATGAAAGGGCGGAAAAATGTTGCTCTCCTCTCTGTCCAGCTTCAATTTATTATTATTGACCAAAATACGTGAAAAAAACAACTGTCAGTTTTTCCGATGGACGAGGATTCAGGGAGCAAACCACACAGTAACCTATATACCACGCTCTAGATATATTGATATGTACAGTACCACGAAGTGCCACACACCTAGACACTGCAAACCAAGGCGCCTACACCAGCATGCCACGCCACGGACGATCGACTGCTTCCTATAGATGGCGGCCCTCCAGCCGAGCTTTATAGGTTCACGTAGATACGATGCGATACAGCAGTGTTGGTACTATAAGTGGTGGTGGCGCTCTGTTCGAGTAGCGATGTTACATCCCTGAAGTGCAACCCCTGAAACTTTGGTTTTACGAAACTTCAAGCCTCATGGCAAAAAACGGTGTCTGAAAGCCCAAGCCTCATGGCAACAATGGTGTCTGCGGTTGGAAAAATCGGGAGGGGGGGGTGGGGTTATGTAGGAATCCCCTGCCCCACCCCGGGTGTTTTTCAAGTCCCGCGCCAAACGTCATACTGCTGTACTGCACAAACATAAAATCAATATTTATCCTGAAGGCAGCACTTATTTACGACAGTCTTCGTGGAAGACAGGTATGTCCAATATTGATATACACCAAATCATAGGGGTGACAACTGGCACAGTATGTACTGACAGTAGTAATCCACTGATTGAAACGGCCAGTATATGCGCCAGTAGGTTGAACGCTGCGTACGTCCAAGCAATACGTCACGCAATAGTACGCAAACCCACTAAATGCGTTCCCGGAGTAGAGAAGGGAAGCGAGAGACAGTATACTGCGGCAGTCCACTTCACTGAATATTGTTGACGACAGTATAATCGCCACTAACCGAGTCAGCCATTGCCATTGCCAAGCCGTACTAAATTATACGAAATGTATTAGATTTGTTTTTCACCAGGTATATTGTAGACTATGCCGCGCTCGTTGGTATTCTCCTAAATTTCGGGATAAGTATCGATCCATTTCTGGTCATTTCGGTCAATTTTCGCTGGATCTGTTGAATTTTTTCCAAGTGACAAAAAATAGACAGTTTTCGACGTAGATCGAGACGGACATCACGACTATCTGTATTAAACGTTAACGTTTTGTTTTTACAGAAGTTATTACCTAAATGTTACGCAGTGGACAATTTGTTCAGCACGGAATATACTTAGGAATGATATACCTCCAGTGGATATTTGGCGTTACACACGATATCCCCAATTTCGTCTGTACAATATGTTTGATTCGGACTACAATACGAACTACTGTGGGCGTTTAGTCACTGCTATATGGGGTACGTTTTTACAGGATCCGGTCAACAGTTAAGTCGCTGCAAAACACTAGATAGCAGCTTTTTTTCGTGGCCACAAAACGTGTGCCACAACGCCTGCTTTTGGTACGGTCATGGCCTGTGGCATGTAGGAGGCATGCCCAACGTGCTGTTAGTGCCGAAGGCGGGTTGGAAATGATGAACTCTATCGACCCAAGACCAATGTACTTTGTTATCGCCACTGAAGCTTCCAGCGTCATTGAAAACAACAGAATTGTTCGAACTGCAAAAATCTACATATCACACTACCTGGGTATGTGGTATCGTTGAAGAGTAAAAGAAATATGAGTGGTCAATCCAACAATGGGGTTCACTTCATAAAGGGTGCGGAAAACACGATCCGACCCTTGCCGGGAACATCGACCGCCCTTACCCGAATGTCTTGGTGGCAAAATTTCTGCCAACATCTCAGTATACTTAACAGTTTACACGTTCAGCCAGAGTGTGAAGGTTGTTCGTTGGCATGGGACATGAAACCCAGCCACCATCCCGATTCTGCTCAGGAGACTCTGCCCACCTTATTGTGTGCATGAAATATCTCCGAACCAACACAAGTTGACACAAGAGTTTCGACCAAGCCGTGTACTGGGTCATCGCGAGATATAGTTGTCCGAACCATATCCGTATAATACCGAACGGATGAAGCTGACATTGTTCACGCAAACACCAATGTTCAACAAAAAGGCGGAATTCAGTATGGACACCTTTCAGAACGAACGCACATGTTTGCTTTTCGCCCGAAGCACCTCTCCGTCTTACCGCTAAGTTGATTATCCCGCAGACACAGCCGCTCACGCAGATGCAGGATACACAGCTCCAATGCAAAGTATCATCACTAAAAGATGCACAGCAGTTAATTCCAAACCACAGAGCGTAGTTGCTTTGCGATACCGTAGGCGGCGTTCCACGTGGGACAGGGTCCAACAGGCGTTGTACCAGTCGTGTTGAGTACTTGATACTCCGAGTTTACCCGGAGAAGCGAGTATACTCGGAGCACCTGTAAAGTACTTACATATACTAGCGATACGGCCACGGCCCCGCCCGTGGCGCTAGCCCTGCGTTTCTCAGGTAGTATGTAGTAACTGGTATGATAGTACTCGTATGCTGTGGTGTACCACTCGATGCTACAGTCGCCACATATTAGTTATCACACGTGGAACCTGTGAACCCGATAAATTAATTTTACACCCCCGAGTGACTACAGCAACCCGCAGTATTTCGTTGACGTAAATCTCGCTGCAAATATTACATCTGGCAAAATGCTTGCAGGAACGAAGTCCGTTCATGTTTATCACGATGGCTACTTTTTACACCTGACCCTCCACCATGGTTGTGGATAAGAAAGCTGTAAACCCGAGGATTCACTCTGTCCACCCCATAATCACTACAGCAACCGGGCAGTATTGCCCAGAACAGCGTATTTTCGTACTCCGAGTATTGAGAGAAGTAGAGTACTGGTGGCCTAAATACTCGGAATACTTTGAGTACGAGCTGTACTGAAGCCCCAAATACTGCGAGTACTGGGAGTATAATCAGTAGCCATCCTCGACAACAAGAAGTACCCGGAGTACAACCATGTAAACTACTTGGAGTACTCCGAGTATCGGGAGTATTGAACACCGAAGTACATCAGCATTCGAGTAAAATACTCCCGAGAAATACTATCACCCGGAGTTCCTCGCAGTATTTAACCCCGAAATACTGCGAGTATTACACGTACCTCGGAGTATGAAACCCTGAAATACTCCGAGTATTGAAAGTATTAGTAGTACGACATGACGAAATACCCCGAGTACTCAATATTATCAGTACAGGATCCCTAAATACTATCGAACCCCACAATACTCGGAGTACAGCAGTTTTTGTTAGAGTATCGAACCCCGAAATACTCCGAGTACAGGCAGTATCGAGAGTGTTAATACCCGAAATACTCCGAGTACGTAGAATTTCAAAGGGGTACGTTCCGTGTTGGGCACGTACCCAAACGGTACCATTCTGTATCTGTCCTGTACTTGTATTGCATTATTGTTTTCGTCCCTATACAGCAGTACTTCGCATGACCCTGCAGAAGCCCCCGTTGATAGTCGTATGTCAACGTGTGCCTGTCCGGTGGTATTGCTTCCACGTAAAGGGATAGGAGAGTATCCAGAGTAGAATCTGAACCCGTTTTAACTGTTTACATCATAGCCTAAGCTGGCAACTTCGTGACTACCTAAGATCGACTTCAGTCGAGTCTTGTATATACTTGCAATGTTCACCCACGGGATGCATTCGACAAGTCGTAGTTACACCACCCCATACTGTCCCGTACCATGTAACAATATTGTTCGTGCCAGCGCGATTACACCGCCGACGGTGTAATACGCAGTATTATGTTCTTCTTGACAAGGGTTAAGGTGCAACTGCCGAGCCATAAGTCTATTCCAACAACTCGTCGATATCGTTTCGTATTTTGACCGATTTTGTTGTTTGTTTCCGCCTCTCCCGTGGCTAGGAGATTATATGGTTGGAAATTAATCCCAGGATGTATAACCTAATTTGACTACTGAATTGGTCAAACGTTTAGAGCTGTTGGCAGTTGTCGAGTTTTGTTAGGACCACGTCGCCGCGTGCGGTGCTCGGTTCCTCACACCGATTGACAAATATCTGGTAATCAACGTATACTGGCTCAGTTTCTCAACAAAACCCACACCAGGCACTTCTGGTCACTGGCCAAAGGCATTTAAAATTTTATTCGTATTGATCGACTGCGTGCCACATGACATATTCCTTGTAGAAGTAATAGCTGTGATATGTAAAACCCCATATTTTACCCATTGAACATTTTTTGCTGCCGTGTGAACACAAACGTCGATAACCCTTGAACCCAGAAGATTAATGTACTTCAATTGTCCCGCAACATTGTGTTTTCACGGTGTCAAACCAGTTATATCCCCCACTCGGAGAATTACGAAATGAAGTCGTTAAAGGAGAAACACGGAATGCAGCCGTTAAACCGACCAACAATGTCCTGTAACAAAGGACGCATAACGGCCCTGTAGTTTGCAGCTTAACCCTTTTAGAACTGCAGTCCCGTTTTGGGGACAAAACACTCTAATTCTAAGTAATTTGTCCCCAGAACGGGACTCCAGTCCTATAAGGGTTATAAGTACTGTGCTGCCTTTTATCTACTTGTTGTCATTTATTGCGTCCCCAGGTCGGCAACGTCGCCTCATGGTCAACCCCCCACTCACTGAATAATCCTACGATAGCGATACACGTATTATTCCTGAAATGTTTACTCGTTCTTGCGACCACTGAAATTGGAATGAGACCAAGAACTCCATGGTCCATGTATAACTCGAACACCTGAGAAACGAACAATATAGAATGCGGCAATGTTGGGTTATTCCCTAGTTTCGGACTGCCGCCAATCGTACTTGTATTGGTCGAGAAGTGCACGCATCAAATCGCCCGTGCGTCCATCACAGCCCTCGGTTGAGTATTATCCTTGCAGCGTCGTCAGGATGTTTTTTCTACTGTCCCTCACTCGACATACCTACAATTTAGTAATACTGCTGTAGCTCAAGCAAATGCTCACACATGACACTTTACCCATGCCGTCATGCAGCGAAGTCGCTGAGATATTTATTGTTGGAACTATGTCAGTGAAATATATTGATACAGCTTCCACCATACGGTCAACTGACATTCGTTCTTACCTTTCCAGGAACGATCCCAGCGGAGCTTGGCGACCTACCGGTGGTCACGAGCATGGCCCTGGTGTCAAACCAGCTGACCGGTACGTTGGCGACCTCATTTACTGTGCCAAATCTAACATGTCTTTTGAGTTATGTATGTGTTCGCGATAAAAAGTTGAATTTTGCCAAACAACGAGAGAAAACGGGTTTTGTACGTACGGAAGCAGTAAGCCAATCAGATCGACGTGGCATAAGATAGTTGTGTATCGGTATAGCCTGGATATAGCTTGTCCCCTGAGTACTAGCTGACCTACGCACGTGGCACGCAGTGGGGCAGAGCCAGGCTACATGTCGAAGTTGTGATGCAGACCTAAGTTGTATTTCTTAGGGTTCGCGTTAAGCAGCATCCGCGCTACTTGAATGGTAAATGCTGGGCTAGCGAGGGTGGTAGCGAGCGAGACATTCGAGCTTTTTTCTTCTTGATTTGAAGAAGGGATCTTTGGAGCCGGACGTGCACTGCAATAGTGAGCGGGACTACTTCACGACAGCAGTAAACCACCACGATCAGTATGTTCTCATTCTACCATCGATATATGGCTTTGGACATCGCGCGTGTGTGGCGATTGTTTGACGGCTGGAGCCATCTGCGAGGCTAGGTTTCGTGTGTATCAACATCGGTTTGTTCGGATTTCTCTGACGTTTGATGCCGTGAGCACATATTGGATGGTGGGTCATAGGTTCGCCCGGCGTGCGCAGCCAGGGCATCGGCGACCGATCCATACGGTTATCCTCGATCGTAGAACTTGAATAGTATGTTGCGGTTGTCCGTCGCATTATTGAAGCAATCAAGATATGCCTGCACGTAAATCATCACATTTAGGGACGATATACCTAGCATGGTTATATGTTATATCAGTCGTAGCATAAGTTCGCCTCGATTTGGTCCCTACAATAAGTGCGGTGTCAACCACACTACGAATCACTGTTGGCGTTTAGTCACTGTATGATATACTATGTTTACAGGGTCCGGTCAACATAGTTCTCTTGCTTGAATGTTGATGATAGCAGCACGTATTTCGTGGCCGCAACACGCTTGTTTTGACGCAGGCAAGCTGACTATGATGTTTCCCTGACGCATATAGCAGGTATGGTCAACCTTTTGTTTGTGCCGAAGGCTGGTTTGATCATGAACTATGCTGCCACAGTCACGAATGCTATTTTTTTATCTCCACTGACGCTTCCAAAGGCGGTAAACACCGCCTACGCCTTTATGAGCCAATGATGCCCTTTTTTTGGCGTATAATACTTTGTATTTCGTAGCAGTATTCGTTTACGTCTGGACGTAATAATAAGTGCTTTACTCCATAGCGAAATTTGTGTGATACTGCCTGGCAGGTACAATCCCCAAGCAGCTGGGTAAGCTGTCTCGGCTTGACAGCCTGCAGCTACGGAACAATCAACTAAGAGGTAAGCAAAAACTGTGATTTCGCCAAGTGGTGAAACTGTACCGTTCCAAAATATTCGATGACGTAGAGCGTACTTGTATTGCACGACAAATTGGGAGTAAGAAATGCCCACCGTAACAGTTCAGTAGGTGTCCGAGTTCATTCGGATCCCCTGCAACTCGTATGCATGTTCCCGCACAAGGCCCCGTGGACAGTTTCTTGTCAACCCGTGTCTGTTTGGTGATAGTGCATGCACACGAAGGGTTGGTAGATCTGCCGGCGAATAATCTAGACCCGTTCTACAGAGCTGGTTCCAGAAAGAAACATAAGCTAGCTTCTTTAATATATGAACAAACGGAGTACGTGAAGTCTCCACCACTACACGTATCGACATGACCGCATCACCAAGGGGAACACACCGGAGAAGAGATGTTTGGCGAACGAGGTGTAGTTCGCGAGGTATAGTCACGTTCGCATTACTTAGAGAGGCCTCGTTCCATAAGGGGTATATCTTCTGCAGTATTATCAATATAATATGTATTCTGGTCATGCATCAACAATAGGAAAACGTTCATGTCGCGTTTTTGCTTCATGCGAGCGCATCCGGCTGTGGTGAAAACCGCCTGCCAAATTACCACGAAAATTATACTGAGCAAATTTTGTCACTTTCGCACGCTGAGTTCAACGAGTTTTGAACCGACACTTGTCAAGGTTGTTATTTACACCGGTGAGTAGTGAGCCGGGAAGGCCTTTTGTGAAACAAAAACGTAGGCATGAGTTGTTCCGGGTCAAAGTTGCCCACCAATCCCAGAAACAAATGAAAACAAAACTACCTGCAGAAGAAATATAAAACGAAAATGAAAAAGGCCATTCATTCATTGTTGTGTCTACGACCCCTGTCAAATTTCGGTTTCCATCTCTCGAAAGCTAGTGCGTAAATGTGCGAGCAAGCAAATGTTTTGGATGTTTCTGGAACAAGCTCGTCTCTGTTTACATGCTAGCTCAAGCTGGAAACTTGGTCACCCGGCTAGATCGAGTTCAGTCGAGTGCTG
>MEHQ01000754.1:0-53998 GCA_008828725.1 Saccharina japonica
CCCTGCTGGCATATCAACATTTTGAGCGCATGGACCTAAGTACGAACTACGACGCATATGTGTATGTACCGCGCGTGTTTTCTGTTGAGCAGGAGCAGGCGCCGCACATCGCATCGTACTTGGTGCAGCACCGACCGCAGCTTTGGTATTGCCGGTATTCAACCTCACTATTTATAATTATCCACGGGTAGAAAGGACGGTTTAATGTGAAGAACACACACGTACGTATGTACTATGTACGAGTATCGTAAATATTAGTGTACCACGTATTAAATATAACACGTAACATGTACTCTACCTCGGGTACGCATGTATACACACTGCTGTGGTACGATGACGAGGCACGAAGATGTTTGCGCGAATCTGCCCTGCGTCGAAATCGCTACCAGGTAACTCGCACTGCTCGTGTGATATTTCGTATATAGAGAAAACAGTACCCGTCAACCATTATTTGATAGTACTACACTGAGTGAGGAAGCCAGCACGCCCGCCTACGATGCTCCTATTGAATGCATGATATATCATATATATGTACACAAAGTACACAGAACTTACGTACGTCGTATATGTATATACGTAGGGTACAATTTTTCTGGAATTTTTCGTTATTATTGCGATTTCTATAAATCGACATTTCAACATGTTCAATGTTTCAATGCGCCTGTCAAAATCCAGCACAAGCCTAGTCTCTTCAAGGACTCTCAGTGTGTGTGTGTTCTTCACAGTAAACCTTCCTTTCTACCCGTCGACATCCAGCACACCCATGCTTTTTATTTGGTTGCTTGATTGTTGATTTGCTTCAGTATATTTCCTTTTTCTTATTTTTTCCTTTTCGCTTTTTTTTTTCTTTTTTCTTTTTCTTTTATCTTTTTTTCTCTTGCATGCACCTGGATTGCTAGCAGGGTAGGTCTTGCCTGTCGTATATGGCATTGCATTGTCTGCTCTGCTTACTGCACTGAGCGTAGTATCTCTGTGTCGTAGTTTTGTGACCACAGAACTGGCACCTTTTTAGGATGAAGAATCGGCACGGACACTGGGTGTGCTGGATGTCGACGGGTAGAAAGGAAGGTTTAATGTGAAGAACACACACACACACCACACACAGCATGTCCGTGCCGATTCTTCATCCTAAAAAGGTACCAGTTCTGTGGTCACAAAACTACGACACGCAGAGATACTACGCTCAGTGCAGTAAGCAGAGTAGACAATGCAATGCCATATACGACAGGCAAGACCTACCTGCTAGCAATCCAGGTGCATGCAAGAGAAAAAAGAGAAAAAAAGAAAAAAAGCGAAAAGGAAAAACAACAAAAAGTAAACACACTGAAGCAAATCAACAATCAAGCAACCAAACAAAAGCATGACAAAATAAAAGAAAGAAAGTGTCGTGCTTCTCCCAGAGGAGATGCGACATCCAACAAAAATTTGCCGCCGTAAAACCGCCCGCTCAGGCGAACTTTTAAGAACCTGCCGCCAAGGGTGCACAAAAAAAAAAGTTATCGACACCACACACCCCCCCCCCCTATATTGAAGGGAAGAAACCGGACCGTTGTAATCCCAGAAAACAATAAGTCAAGTTTTTTTTTTTATCACCCCCCCCCCCACCCCCCCCCCGACCAGCGAAAAAAAAATATGGGGGGGTCTCTAAAACCAAGTAAAAAAAAGGGAACAAAAAACGAAAAAAAAATGTTTTTTGCTCATTTCGTCCTGTGATCACAGCGATCCGGTTTGTTTTTCATTCTGACCTTCCTAGGTGTGTGGTGTCGTTTTCTTTTTTTTTTGTGCACCCTTGTGCCCCGCAAAAAAAAACTCGTATTCCCAGTGGAAACCTACACAATTTGAACACCAGCTACGATAGGGTTGCACCCCGTCTGACTGAGAACCGGGTACCCGGTGGCGGGTACCCGGAACCGTCGGGAACCGGAACCGGACCGGGACAAATAATTTACCCCGGGTAGTTTGGACCCCGGGTACCCGGGTACCCGGGTACCCGGGTACCCGTTGATTGTGCTTCACGAAGGCCCCAAGACTGGGATATACGTTGATTTATACATACACTGTGCCCCTAGACTCTCCCTTTTCCTTTTCTCCTACAGCCTTCGCACAACACGCGACTAGGGTTGCATTCCGTCTGAGTGAGAACCGGGTACCCGGTGGCGGGTACCCGGAACCGTCGGAACCGGAATCGGACCGGAACAAATAATTTTACGTTGGGTATTTGGAGAGGCAGCCTTCTCCCTTCCATCTTCTTTCTTTGGCATGACTCATCGAGATAGTAGACGCAATGCAGCCATTCCCTCCCACCGTCCGCCTTACCATGCCACCTGCGGACCGTTCAGGCCCGCTGAAATGCTAAAAGGGGAGAAGATAGTGCATGGTAATCCGGGTACCCGGGTACCCGGGTACCCGGGTACCCGGGTACCCGGGCTGAAAGCAGGCCGGGTACCCGGTTCCGGTTCCGTCTGAACCCCCCAAAATCCGGTCCGGTTACCGGTTCCAAATTTTGAGGCCGGGGTGCAACCTAATCGGGGGCAGAGGAAGGAGTTACAGACAGTTAGCGTGTGTGTGGTATGGGCCCGCCAACAAGGAAGGCACCCGTTTGGTATGGTGCAACGTCGATAGCTTAGATCGGAGGCAGAGGAAGGAGTTTACAGACAGTTAAGCGTGTGTGTGCGGTATGCGCCCGCCAACAAGGAAGGCACCCACCCGTAGAAGGTTATTATTGTGTCATCATCATTGGACAAGCTTGAGCATAACTACTACAGCAGTATTAGCTTGAGCCTAGATGGATAGATATGCTCTTATTTGAAGGAGATACTCGTACATACCCTGGTACGTCAGTCAGCGCGTGCCGCCGAGGGCGACATATTCGTACGTAGCGTTCCCCATAAAGAGAGCCTCCTTGCGTTCTGAAAAGGTCATGAGGTATCATGTCTTTCTTGTGTCTGGTTCATTCGTGGGGCACTGCTGCTGCTGTACCAGAGTGTGTGTATTTGTTTCACCCGTTCGTTGGTGATGATCAAAAACAATTAAACTCCTTGTGTCGCGCTAACCAACCCTGGTGATATATATATACCAGGTATATTTTATCAAATAAACCACAAGGCCGCACGTTGATGTCATTGCGTCATTGCCTTATTATCAGTCAACAAAACAGATGGCAGCCCCCATTTCCCACGAGATCAGCCAGTCGCCGTCAGGCAAGCAAGCAGAAGAGGCTCTGCGAGCCAACATTAAATTTCTCACCGACACGCGACGATGAGGAAGCCATGTTTGAAATTTGGCCACAGGTAAAAAGTCCGCTCGCCACGCCGAATCTGCAGCCCCTTCTCCTCTTCTTCCTGCCTGAAGTCTGGCGATCGGTGCTCGCTCGTCCGCTCTCTCGTGATTCGAGTGGGAGAAGGAAGTATGCTATCACCACCGTGAAGACCCCGCCGGCGTCTGTCTGTCCTCCTTTTCCCCAGAGTTTTTCCTGCCACACTCTCCTCGTACACACAGGGTTTCCGCGCAAGAAGGAAAACAAACAAGGTGGAACCAGATAGATACACCAAGTAGGTCGTGTATCGTACGGCGTACCGGTATACTTCGAAGTATGTTGATAGCGGAGACCTGAAGAAAGTGTGGCGGGCGCCTGTAGTTGGTAGTGTCGGGGTGTGCTCTGGGTGACGGTTTCTGGTCTGTCTGGCGTGACCGTCGCGGTTAGCTGCTTGCTGTGGTGGGAGGGGTGGCGATCTACCTATCTATGATGATGATCGCAGTTCTTTGCGTTCACGTGTTTTTACCTCCTCCAATCGAACGCTCAAACAATTGATTTATTCTTGCTGCAAGAAACTATCGTATGCACCAAACACAACCAGGGGAGGACGCGTTGGGCTGGGTTTGCGCGTCGCTTGTTCCCCTGCAGACTGGTGGGTGCAGTCTGTGACTGCTTCTTGTGCCTGTCAGAGGCCGCCGGGAACCAAAGATGTCTGGAGACAGGACTTTCAACCCTTGACAGACAGCAGATTTGCCTTGACATGCCGTGATTGGCACCAAACTACTAGGTTTTAGTGTGGAACACTTCGGCCCTACACCCTTGACATTGACATCACATGTTTTGTCTTGCTTGACATTTCGACATTTCTCCCGACATCTTTGCCGGGGAACCGAGGGAATCGTCGTAGAACTATCGGGTGGGGGGAAAGGGGGGAACTTTCGTCTTGTCGTATTATTAATAGCTTCTCCACCCGATGAACTGCCCCTGCCCCGGCCACGATGTAAATATGAAATATGAAATGTGCAACGTATTCAATTTCTCGGAACAGTCGTTTGTCAAGTTGGCGGAATCCATCCGACGCAAGTCGACGAGGGAAGAAAGTGCTGAAATCTTCTCGCGATAAAAATTCAAGGCACCCTCCAAAAAAATACCCATACTCGTACAGTAGGCACGTATCATATGTATCCTAGTGGGGAGGGACGAGAAGAGCCTACTTAGTGACCCCGAATCTGAGTTACGACTAAAGAGGAAAAGAGAAAAGAAGGGCGAAGATACGTAATAAATGGGATGGAAAAAAAAATGCATCAATAATCACCCATCGCCCATCGGTCGTAGGGAAACCGCGGTTGACGAATGACGAAGAAAGCGGGACAGGGTAGAGGCGGCAGACAGGGTGGTAGCAAGTAGCAAGGTACCGGTTTGAGATCTGACTATTAATGTCAATAGTTGGTAGACCCTACTACTACTAGTGTCTGTACTATATACCGGTACAAAAAACTGCATCATCAGCTGCCTGGAGGACGTTGTTTTTGTTGTTATTGTGCTTCGGTTGCCTGTCCTTTCCTTTCGTTCTCAGTCTTCCTCTGTTTACGTTGTTTTTGGTTTTCGGTTTTTGTATGTTGTGCTTCTTCTTTCCGTTTATACGAAGTATATTTGTATGTTTATGAATAAATACTGCCTGTCACGTCTCCGGGGGGCGCACGACACTTCTTTTTATTTTCTCTCGTATTTATTTATTTATTTATTTATGTATTTGTTTTATGTTTTTTCATGCTTTTCACGCGTGTGGTTTGCTAGCAGGGTAGGTCGTGCCTATCGTATATGGCATTGCATTGTCTTCTCTATTTTTTTATTTTTTTATTTTTGTATTTGTTTATTTTTTCATCCCATTTATTATCTTCGCACTTCCGTCTTTCTCTCTCCCTAGTCGTAACTCAGATCCGGGGTCACAAAGTAGGCTCCTCTCCCTCCTCCCCCACTACGCTTCTTGCCTTGCATTTTTATCGCGAGAAGATTTCAGCACTTTCTTCCCTCGTCAACTCTCGTCGAATTTTGCTTACCCACGCTATAATATGCGCTCTCGACAGTCCGTGCCATTTGAGAATAAACACCTCCATGGGGAGAATCGAACCCTCGACATCCGGCCCAACAAGCTTCGTGGCTACCAGTTAGACCACCGGGGCTATTTATTTATTTTTTCCATCCCATTTATTATCTTCGCACTTCCGTCTCTCCCTCTCTAGTCGTAACTCAGATCCGGTTATTACTGTTGTATGACTGTTGTATTGCAGCGTAGTATCGACCAGCGAAGCTTTTACAGGCACTTGAAGGGTACTGGAGGGTTGGAGGGCAAAGAAGCGCGAAGCGAGCAGTTCATTTGGGACGAGGATAACACGCTGCTACGGGATAAAGTGCGAATTCGTGAAAGATGGATACGAGCCTTCCACAAACTCTTGAACACGAAATCGCTGAAACTTGATCCCGCTATCATCGATCTATTACCATCACGACCGCTTGAACAATCGCTTAGCGACGAACCATCTGTGGACAAGATGAGGCGGGATGCCGAACTGGAAAGCGGTATCGTAGGACCAGACGACCTGCCGGCCGAACTACTGAAAGTCGATCACCCCGATTCCATCCAGTGCTTTCACCACATCCTTGTCAATGTTTGGATAACGGGAGAAGTCCCCCAGCAGTGGAAAGACGCGATCATCAAGGTACTATACAAAAAGAAGGACCGAACTGATTGCAACAACTACAGGGGGATTTCGCTTTTTGCCCATGCAGGCAAAATGTTGCTGAAAATCGCCGCTTTCCGCATTTTTAGCAACTACTGCTGCGAGGACCGAGGCATATTCCCTGAGGAACAGTGCGGTTTTCGTCCTACACGATCAACAGCAGTCGACATGTTGTTCGTCGTGCGACGATTACAAGAACCTCGGACGAGAAAGAAAAAAGATCCTTGTACGTGTGCTTCATTGATGTGCAGAAAGCATACGACTCTGTCGACCGAGAGCTGCTGTGGCAGGTGCTTACGCGCGGACGCATGCTACGATAGAGGTGCGCCATGTTTTTGCCTTCGAAGGGTGGTCACTTGAAGAGCTCTACACCTCACTCCAAACTGATCATTAAGGGAGGAAAGCGAAAGTGCGATCCGATTGAAAACTGTGAGGGACCCCGCCGGTCCAGGGGGGGAGAGTGTTATAAGACTTAGTTCGGGTAGTAGGCGATCGGTTAACCTTTTACCAGTGTAGCCCAACGGACTAAGACCTTAACATATGGCGACGACGGCAGGATATGAGTTGCTGGCTGTGAGTTCGAATCTCACCTCCACCATGAAAACACTTTTTAAAGAAAAGTGAATTTCCTCATGTCAAGAACCTGAAAAATACTCTCTCTGGGTCCCCATAACATTGGAACCGCGAGGCCAATTGGCTTTGACACGACGACCCGTATATCCGGTCTGTCCTGAATATCCCGCCGGTCCAGAGGGGGAGAGTGTTATCACGCTTAGTTCGGGTAGGCAGATCGGTTAACCTTTTACCAGTATAGCCCAACGGACTAAGACCCCATGGCCGAAGCAAACAAGGAACAATATTGCAACAAAAAATAATGATCAAAGTCCGCCGATTTTGGGTTAAGGAGCTCGATCATTCAGAAAAAAAAAATCAGCCAAAATCTGCTATCTCTATCATCGTAGCACGTGTCCGCGTTGGCATACCAACCAAGATGCTTACAATAACAAACCAGTTCCACGACGGCATGCGTGCTTGCGACGCATATAGATGATGGTGAGCACTCAGATTGCAGGGGCTACAACAAGGCTGCGTGCTGTCGCCGTTGCTGTTCAACGTGTTCTTCGCTGCTGTGATACACGTTGGTCTCGTACGCTGCGAAGACGAAGACATAAGGAGGGGTTTGGTCCACCCCGAGGAGAATGTAGTAGTAGTGTAGTGGTCGGAAAAGAGGTGCCATTGGCATGCGTGCGAAGGGCAGTATGGGGTATGCCATACGCCGATGATGCAGGAATTGTCTCGAAGTCCGCGGAGGGACTCGCTAAAATGGTGACAGTCATCGTGACTGTCTTCGAAGCAGCAGGCCTCACGGTTTCGGAAAAGAAGACGGAGACGGTGCTTCTACGAACACGGGACCAGACATCCCCTGCTCCGCCGCTCGTTATCGAAGCAGCTAGCTGGTCAGAGGTATAGACAGACGAGTCAGTTCTTAAACATCGCCGGCATTATCCACGAGGACGCTGACCTCTCACTCGAAATCGAACGACGGATTTGTCCCATGCGGTGCTTCAAACGGTTCGGACCTGAGTTGTACGACATGAAAACGGCCCCACTCTGCCCCACTTAGACTGAAAGTACGCATGTTAAAGACCGAGGTGATTGAGACCCTGCTGTCCGGATGTGTGACGCGGACTCTCAGTGCACAACACTTACTTCGTCAGGCTCCGATCGGTGAACCACCAAGTCCTCCTCCGTGTCATTGGCTTCCAGCGTCGACAGCGTGGCGACTACAGGACCCTCTCGTACGCGAAGGCTCTCAAGCAGACACGACGCGAGAGCATCGAAACGACGATTCGTAAACGGCGGCTGTTCTTTGCGGGGGGCGTGGCACGGCAACACAAGGGACGACTACCCAGTCGGGTGATGTTCGGGACAAGGACGGGGGGGGGGCGGGACGCAGACCGGGCGGACAGCCAAAGACTTGGCAGTAATGACCTCAAGCAAGGTGTTTCGAGCCACCGAGGGATCCACGGCACAGGTCCCGTTGGTGTTTGGAGTAGAGACCGCAGTGTAGACCGTTGCAATGCAGCAAATATGGCGGGCAAGTGGTACAGGGGGGTCCTCGAAGAAGCTGAACGGTTCATGGTCAGGTGGCACAAGGATGAGGTGGGCCTGAGTAGACAGCGCCACGCATCCGTTGCAGGTGCTGCGCAAGGGAATGAGATGGGGGGGGGGCAACAGTCGTAACGAAACCGCAGTTGATGAGAGCAGGAAGGAGACAGCCGACAGGGTGTGTGTGTTCTTCACATTAAACTTTCCTTTCTACCCGTCGACATTCAGCACACCCAGCGTCCGAGCCGATTATTCATCCTAGAGAGGTACCAGTTATGTGGTAACAAAACTACGACACAGAGATCTATGCTGCAGCGCATTAAGCATAGCAGACAATGCAATGCCATATACGACAGGTAAGACCTACCTGCTAGCAATCCAGGTGCATGAAAGAGAAAAAAAAAGAGAACAAAATAAGAGAAAATTCGAAAAGGAAATAATAAAGAATAAAAAATAAACATAATAAAGCAAAGCCACAAACAATCAAACAACCAAACAAAACATGACAAAATAAAAAGAGGCAAGGTACCAAGCCGACTATTAATATTAACAGTAAGTAGAACTCGTCTAGACTACCCGTACCGCGCACCTCTGTTGTAGCTGCTTCGAACGCAGCCCTGTTGTGTGATTGGTTTCGTCATATTTTATCTTTGTCTCTCGTTCTTATCCCTGTGATACGAAATACCAGGTAAGACCAACTATTATTATTATGGGAAAATTTATTTTTGGGCTCCAGGAACTGGTTTCTAGGGCCAGTATACCCGTTTTACTCGGCTGGACTCTCAAAAATACCGATACACTCCTCAAGATCCACCCCGTAGTTTTCCGAGGGCTTTCTGGAGCAGTTCTCCGCTTCTCTAGGGTCTCATTTTGATTTTCGGCGCAACCAATCAGTTTTCAGAAATATGCGTTGTTGGTCAAAACTGGGGCCAAAAATAATGGATATTTGAGGTTTTTTGCTAAAATTCATCAGGTCGTCAGAACTGGCAAATTGGACGAACAGTCAAAATAGGACTCTGGAGAAACGGAAAAGTGCGTCAGAAAGCCCTCGAAAAACTACGGGGAGAATTCTGAGGAGTCTAAAGGTGTTTTGGGCCGTACCGCCGACTAAATCGCGTATTATCGTATTATCGGCCTACAACCTCAGTTCTGAGGGCCCAAAAATAATTTCCCATAATAGATGGCCTAAGTGCTATCTGGCTTGGTTGATGGAGAGCTCGGTACTTTCTTGTTTTTTTTTCTAGTGGTCTTGCTTTCGTTTTTTTGTTGTTTAGTTTATTTGATTGGTGTTTTCACTGTCGCATCTCCTCCAGGGGGGCACGACAGCGATGCTACAACCCCTCGCATTATTTTGTATTTTGTTTTATTTTGCCGTGGTCGCGTTTTCCTTTGTTTTTCTCGTCCTTCCGTATTGTCTTAGGATTTCTTCGATTGTTTAGCTATGTACGTACGTATTATATTCATTTTGTTTTTGTCATTCCCTCCTCTCTTTCCTGCCTTGTGTGTGTGGCACGATGACGACACGGAATTGATTAGGAAGCACCGCGCATCCGTTGTATGGGTGGCGCCCAAGGGAATGGAGACGGGGGGGGCGGGCGGTTTGTAGGGAAACCGCGGCTGACGAAAACAGGAAGGAGACGGCAGCTAAGGTAGCAGGTACCAGACCGACTAGCTGGTGTGTGTGTGTGTGTTCTTCACATTAAACCTTCCTTTCTACCCGTCGACATCCAGCACACCCAGTGTCCGTGCCGATTCTTCATCCTAAAAAGGTAGTAGAACTTGTCTGTACTACGGGTACAAACCTGCCTCGGATGTTTGGAAGGTGCTTTTGGTGTGCTTCGGTTGCCTATATTTCCTTTCGTTCTTAGTCTTGCTCTGTTTACGTTGTCTTCATTTTGCTTTATTTTATATTATTTGTCTGTCACATCTCCTCCGGGAGAAGCACGACACTTTGATATTTGCCTTTTGTAATCGTTTTGGTTTGCTTGTTGATCTGTTTTATTGTAGTTTTTTTGTATATTATATTCTTTATTTTTCCCTTTTCGCTGTTTCTCTTCTTGTTTTTCTCTTTCACGCAGCTGGGTTGCTAGCAGGGTAGGTCGTGTCTGTCGTATACATGGCATTACATGGCCTGATCTGTTTACTGCATTGCAGAGTAATCTCTGTGTCGTAGGTTTGTGACCACATAACTGGTACCTGGTATCTCTCTAGGATGAAGAGTCGGCACAGACACTGGGTGTGCTGGATGTCGACGAGTAGAAAGGACGGTTTAATCTGTGTGTGTGTGTGTGTTCTTCACATTAAACCTTCCTTTCTACCCGTCGACATCCAGCACACCCAGTGTCCGTGCCGATTCTTCATCCTAAAAAGGTACCAGTTCTGTGGTCACAAAACTACGACACAGAGATACTACGCTCAGTGCAGTAAGCAGAGCAGACAATGCAACGCCATATACGACAGGCAAGACCTACCCTGCTAGCAATCCAGGTGCATGCAAGAGAAAAAAAGAGAAAAAAGAAAAAAGCGAAAAGAAAAAATAATAAAAAGTAAATATACTGAAGCAAATCAAAATCAAGCAACCAAATAAAAAGATGACAAAAAAGAAAGAAAGTGTTCGTGCTTCTCCCAGAGGAGATGCGACCTCCAATAAAAAAACAAATGAAATGAAAGAAAATAAATGGACCGAAACAGCGCCAACAGAGAAATACTGAGAACGACAATGTGAAGAACACAGACCCACACACATATATATATGTTGTGTCGTGGTTTTTTTAGGACCAGCCTATATAATAACGTTATACTCTCTAAGGACGAAGACATGGCGTTAACTGCGTTGGTCCTGTCCGGTTGTCGAAGGGTATAGGACAGACGGTTTTCAAGTGAAGAGCACACACATATGTACCACATACCAAGTTTGAGTTGTGCAACATCCAGCGGCTTGGCAGTAAACAGCAGACAGCAGCAGCTCGTTGATCAATATATGATATATGTTCTTTAATTTTCGTGTTGATTGTGGTTACTGTAACTCATCAGTAGCTAACACCGATTTTCGTATTTGAAAATTGCCTGTTTCCGATGAGAATTAAAATCGAAAATTTGGTTTTTGAAAAATGTTGTAAGATGATGTACTTCCCTCACATTGTCACAAACAAAATTTACATTGCTGTAAACTATTGTCAGTGTGACAGCCGCGATTACACAAAACAAATAACGAAATCGGCATCGGAGTCTCAAGATATCGAAGATCCAAGAAAATCTGGATTTATGGGCGAGGTACCTCGCCCATAAACGCCAATTTTTCCCTATATACCATCTGTTTTACGAGCCTGTCAAGGTTGATTTCGATTTGTTTCGTGGATCGATACCTACCATCGAGGAACATTACAGTATATTCTATCAATAGGTTAAATTTTTATTGTAAGCGAAATACAACTTGTAAAAAACAACAAAAAAGTACGAGCTGGTTCCAGCGACACCCAAAATATTCCTTCTTCGCACTTTTGCACGCTGGTTTTTGAGAGTTGGAAAACGAAATTTGGCATGGTTGTGTGTCATGACCATATGAAAAAACTGACCGCTGGTCTTTTTTTATGTTTTATTTTTTGGTTCTTGAGATACATTTTTCTGTTTTTTCTGAATTTTTCGGCAACTTTAACCCTCCCTAATTCACGAAAAAAACAAAAAATCAAAAAAGACCAGCGGTCAGTTTTTTTATATGGTCATGACGCACAACCATGACAAATTTCGTTTTCCAACTCTCAAAAACCAAAGTGCAAAAATGATTCCCGTGAAAGTACTCGAAAATTGTTCCCGGTTTATGTTAAAGTCTAGTACTTTGGAAGGCGGTAAATATAACAGCCTTGCATGTTTCGCAGAACAAAACAAATGTCACAAACATGTTCCCTTTGTTGATACGATCATGTTAACACTTCTAGTGTCGAATTATTCGACGTATTGGCCGATTTATGGCCTAAATACGAATTTATATGAATTTTAGTATGGGCAGTTTCAACCCCTATACAACAACGCCTCCGCAAGTAATACGAAAAATGTCCATATCTCGCGAACTACAACTCGTACGCCAAAAATCTCTTCAACGATGTGTTCCCCTTGTTCATGCGGGCATGTGGATGTCTTTAGTATTGAAAATATCAACGGATTCCGGTTTTTATTGCCCGAAGGTGGAATCTCACGCTCGTTGCTGGAACCAGCTCGTACTCAAATCGATTTCTATTCTCATCGGAAAGGCAATTCTCAATTAGGAAAATCGGCTGTTACGTACTCGTATTCCAGCTCAACTTGGCTCAACACACACTTTTTGTGTTGTTTTTTCCATCCCATTTATTACATGCGTCCTTATTTTTCTCTCCCTCTTTATACCTGTAGTCGTAACTCAGACCCGGGGTAACACAGTAGTAGGCTTTTCTCCTTCCCCCCCACTACGGTTCGTGCCTTGCGTTTTTATCGCGAGAATAATTCAGTAATGTATTAATTCCTCGTCGACTCTCCTCGTCGAATTAATTGTGCTTACCCACTTACTGTGTTACCCACGCTATAATAGGCGCTCTCGACAGTTTGTTGGTGCCGATAGAGTAAAATCTACTTAATACGGCGACTCGAACCCTCGACCTCAAACGTTGTATGTACGTACCATCGTTTCGTGGGCTGAAATCTAAGTCCAACCCCTCCCTGGACCAGAAACGCTCGGTATTACGCCAAAGGAGTAGGATTATTGTCTGCCTTCGTGTCGCATCCCCCGTAGTACATTCCCGTAGGGGAATTGGACACAAAAAACGCGGTACTTGTCGCTAAGGCGTGTAGCCACAAACGTCTGTGTATGCGCATACGCTGGCGTCGATCTTCCTGTCGATCGCTCTCAAGAGCAAGAGCGATAAGAGCATACTGCACAGGTGTGTGCCTTGCCGAGGGAAGCTTGGGATGGTCTCCTTGCGTGGTACGGCCCTCAAACGACGGGGGCCAAACCCAAACATTCTTGACGCCTTCATAAGTTTTGTGATAGCGCCGGGGAGCAACCCACTCGACGAGCTGGGTAGGATCAAGGATCTTGCCGTGGAGATACGTACGGCAGGATCTTGCCGCGGAGATGCGTACGGCAGGCCTGACGCTGGACGACCACATGCTGTACACTACGCTCTTCGCGCCAAGCACTAGGTGGAGACACGGAACCTGGCATCTCGTGACAGCATCGGCGGCGATGATATAATTAAAGCTGTTCGAAGGCAGCATTATCGACCTTCTGGAAACCGGGAGGATGGGTCCAACGCTGGCTGTGTTGGCCATACTGGCCATGCTTTTTTCACGCAGGCGGTCATGGCGGCGGCGGTGGTGGTGGTGGTGGCGGCGGCGGGAAAAGAAGAGACGGCGGCAAGGGAAAGGGCGGGAAGCGGGGGAAGTACGGAAAAGTCGGTAGAGGCACCAACGAGGACAGGGATGGCTCGGCCGCGGCTGCTGGCGGCGATGACAGCAGCACCAAAGCCACCGAACGTAGTGCCCCCACGGCGACGTGCTACAAGCGTGGCAAGAAGGGGCATTGGAGATCCGAATGTCGGACGAGCCTGCGCAGCTAATGCAACGGACGGGGGCAAGCTGCGAATATATCTGCTTCACGCCGAAGGAAGAGCCTGTGTTGGCGGTTTCGAGCGACGTTGCGGCGAGGGACAACGACAGCGATGACAGTACGGTCGAGGCCTCAGCTTTCAAGGCCGAAGAGGCAGGCGAGTGATGCATGCTCAGGTAGAGGTGCACCATGTATTTGCTGAGGGTAGTCACTTGAGGGGCTCTATACGTCGCCCAAAGACTGGTTTTCGAGGGGGGGGGGGAGTGTTCCCGATGCACTATCCCATGGCATGAGTAAACACATGAGAAACAGTTTTACGCAGGAATGAAAGACCGACGATTTTGGCTGAAGGGTCTCGATGATTCAGAAATAATTTCAGTCGAAAAGTGCTACCTCTATCGCAGCACGCGTCGAGTGTGGTGATACTATTGGGCAGAATGGGGGACGGGGAGTGGGCGTGGCAGGTAGGAGACGACGCCTGGACTTACGACAGTGGAGCGCCTATTCACGTGACGCCCTCCGCAGACAGCCTGACCAACTACAGATAACATAACCTTAAACTGCGCACCGCCGACGGCTCAACTCGCTTGATCGAAGGCCACGGTGATATTAACTTTTGATTTCGGTCCGGAAACGGTCTCGTGCAAGTGCCGCCGACTAACGTTGAGCACGTGCCGGATCTCAGCCACCACAAATGTCCCCTGCCCACTCTCATCAAGAACAGCCACGGTTTTGAGGGACGCTCCACGGGGGTTGTCGTTAGACTCGAGTCAGAACGTTCGATCGTGGTTTCGCTGACAGGGACCCTAGTCAGCCTCTACGGCTACAGGGTCGACAGTAGTAAGGAGAATGTCTGCGCTTTGCTCGCCCTGGGGCAAGCGCCCAACACGTTTGCGATTGGCAGCAACGACACTCTCACGAGGTTCTACTCCGTAAGACCGTGTAACAGCAAGGGATCGTCCACGAGGGGGAACTGCTGGAGTACAGGGGGTGCTCTTTGGCGACGGGTCTTCGCAAAGTTATCGTGCAGTCAACGCACACACGAGAAGAGAACAAACTAGGGAGGGTTTCTGTGGAATTTACCGGGCCTAAGGTGGTAGATTTGATCGGGAATATACGGTACACCTTGATCGTACGCGATGATTTTCACCGCATACGTAGGCGAATTTCATGCGCCACAAGTCGGAAGCCGAAGCATTGTTTGAGCAGATCCTTGCGAATACTCGTGCAGATGGTGTCCCTTCCCAGATGATAATCGTTCGATTAGATGGTGGTGGCGAATTCCACGGGGGAAAGTTTGGGGACCTGTGTAGATCTAGAGGTATAACACAGGAATTCAGGATAGTGTACGAGCTCAGCAGGTGGGGATGGCTCCCCGCGACAAAACGGGGCCGAACCCGGGGTCTGAGCCAACGCCTGGTAGTTGAACCTGTTGGACGCCAATTAAGGATGAATCATGAGGTCGCGGACGTGCTGCTCGTAGCAGCGTACGAGTGGACGAAGTCTGGGAGTATCCTGAAAATTACATCCTAGACGACGGACGACGCAATGGCCTTGATGGCCAGAGGACTTGCTGTGGAGAACAAAGGAGGGTTGAGCGTGGTACCGGGTGGTTTTTCGAACGAAGTAGTTGATGTAGAGCATTCACAATACAAAGCGGCATGACACGAGACAATGAAGATAGTATCGGACCGGTGTACATACGAAACCGCGACGGCGGAAACCTGTAGGCGCGAAGTGGGTACTTATCTGCAAGACGGGCACGGACGGGTTGATGATAAAGACAAAGGATATACTTGTGGGTAAGATTGTTCGCCAGGTGCAGGGAGTAGATTTCTTTCCAACGTTTGCACCAAGTCCCTCGTGAGCATCAGTTGCAATTCTGGCGTCTGTTGCGAATGAAAACGGCTTGAAGCTTTTCAGTTTAGACGTGTCTCAAGCTTTTGTTCGCTCGCAACTGAAATATACATGAAACTCGTGAAAGTATCAGATGTGGTCATATCGTCGGCTGTTGGTGTTGTGTGGGTCCGGCAACACCACGGGACGACGGGGGGGCGCCTGACTCTATATTTTGGGTGTTCGTTGGGGTAACAAACTTGCTTGCGGTTGATACACCTCTTCGATTGAAATACTACTGTTTTCGATCGTACTATTTTGACGTGTATCGTTTGCGACTAGGGTTGCATTCGTTCTGGGTAAGTGGTGCAGGATGGGAGACGTATCGTTTGCTACGATCTACCTCAAAGATGATTCCCCCAAATATGTCAGCCACGAATGCCGATTGTAATTTCTCCTCCGGTGTCACATATTTTCTATCATACTGGCCTTAATGAACAGCGGAAGAGGGCGGCATATACCGTTTTGTGTTAATGACCTAGGGCTGGCGCTAGCACGACTTCCCACATTATGTGTTTCTTGCGTTTAATGCCATGGAAATTCCCATGGAAGAAAACTTACTTCCGGTGAGGGTTGGAAGAAAACAACCGAAGCAATTTACTTTTGTTTTCATGGACCTGGTTACACCCTGCCCCAACCCGGACCTGATTGATTCCACTCGGATATGGTCCTATTTTTCTTCCTGCTCCCACCCACAAGGTGAAGAAATGTAATTCCCCCCCCACAGGAGCCGCCGGAGGCCTACCAGTCACCTTGATCTCATGCTCCCACCGGTCGTCCGCAGCCACGTCCACGGGAGTGAAAATATTTCCCATGGAAGAAATGTTTACTTCCTCCATGGAAGCATAACTTATATGGAAGTAAACTCCATGGGAGCGTTTTCACTCCCTCTTTTACTTCCATCGGAGTAAGCGATCGCTTGCTTCCATGCAAGTAAGCAAAACGTTTGTGAAAGTAAAACAGTTTCCATGGAAGCATAACTTACTTATATGGAAGTAAAATCCTTGGAATTGATATCACTTCGTCTTTTACTTCCATGGAAGTACGCAATATTTTACTTCCATGGAAGAAAGCGAAACTTTTGTGAAAGAAAAACAACTTTCATGGAAGCAAAATGTCACTTCCATATTTACTTGGATGGAAGGAAGTAATGAAGTTTGTGGAAGCTGGTGGAAGTGATGGAAGTCGGTTGACTCTTGTGGAAGTTAATGGCAATTCAAGAAACTCGTGGAAGTAGATGGAAGCTCCCAATTCCATTAACAGCAGTGAGTGAAAGTTTCCACGTACTTCCATGGAAAAAGTGAAGTCTGGTTGCTACATGGAAATAACAAAAATTCTACGGTATGGAAGTGTTTATTTACTTGGAAGTAAATATTACTTCCATGGGTGGGTGTACATTTTATTCACTTGCATGGAAGTAAAATTTAGTTATATGGTAGTACGTGGTAGCTTCCATGGAAGAAGTAAATACAAAATGGAAATAATGTGATGGACGCCGCTAGCGGCGAAATTATGTCTCGACCAACCGCAGACCTTCAAAAATATCAATAACATACCTGGTAGTCAGGTCAGGCTTTTCTTATATGGGAAGAAACCAACAATAATGCGTTCATGTTTTCCCCGGACGAACCGATTCCAGGTACTTTAAGGTCTTAACCCCCTAAGAACTGGTCCCCACATATTTGTGGAAACATACTTGGAATTAGTGTGGGGGAAGTTTTTCAGTTCTGAATATCAGTGAAACGTTCCACGCAGCAGGTATTTATTTGATGAACTGACTCGTATGTAGGACCAATGTCAAGTCCAAACGTTGATCGTTTACTGAAACTAAGTGATTAAGAGGCAGCGCCCATTATATGTATTGCACTTTTACCGCACAAAAATCAAAATGTCCACGCTGTTTTTTGTTACATAGACATTGACTGACGTTTGGCACACACACGTGTTTTATGAGCCCCTGCCAATTTGTTGACAAATAAATGGGTTGTTTTTTTTGCGGGAAAATTAGGATCTCTTAAGACCCAACTATTGAAAAATTATGCAGTATTTACTCGTAGATACAACAAACAAAAGATTGTCGAAAATTAAAATAAAACAACATAAATCGGTGACGGGGTTGGCAGGGGTTCATATATAAGTAGAGCATGTGTGCCAAAATTCAGGGCGTGGCTTAATCCAAAACCCTGAAAAACGGGGATGTTTTTTCGTATCCCCGGGTTTTGGCCGTCAAATATTCGACGGCGTCTGTTTTGGGGAGGAAAGAGCCGCCTCCTGCCATGGGTAAAAAGCATAGAATATTAAATTATATGTGTATGAATGCGTTAAAAACATATACATACATACCCAGTATATGAATGAATGTGAAACAAGTGGATCATCACACACAGCGGTTATTTTTTGCGATTATCAGGGGTAGGGTTAGGGCTACCGTAACCTTTGTCGCGAATTTGAGGTAAATAATGTGCTTCGTAATTAGATAATAATTGCATGCTGTATCATACCAAGCAAGGTGCATTTTATACCAGTTTATTACCACCCTTGAGAGAATGTGCGTTAATTATTATTTTTTAATATAAACGCTAAATGTTCCGTATGTTATCTATCGCCCACAGATTGATATAATTGATTTTGGGTTGTTAGGATTACTAAATTACGTAGGCTTTTTAGGGTTAATTATATTAATAGTAAATGCGTACCAGGCAGTATTTTCGAAACGACTTTGGTTGGGTTAGGATATTAACATATAGGGTTATTAATATTGAAATAAGAGTGTATAACTTTAATTTTGCGACAAAACATAAGTAAAATTATATTATTACAATTAATTATGAAAAATATGCAGAATATTCTCGGAAGATGAGAGAATGTGAGTTTTGTACGTACGTAAACAGTTTGGCCAATCAGATGAATGTAGAAATACATGCTAGTATGAATCGTAGCCCGTGATATACACCTGGTCCCGTTCGTAGTTGTGACCTCCACGTGACAGCGCAGTGAAGCTGAGTCAGAGCTACAGGTCCAAGGTGTGATACAGACTTCTAGTTTTGAGTTCCCAGTATGTCCGAGGAGAGCAAGTCGCCGGAGGCTGAGATTATTCGGGTTGCTTCTGCGCACGACATTCAGGCAGCTTTGGCTGCTGCGCAAACCCGGGCAGAAGAAAATGCGCATGCCACTGTAGCTGCAGTGCAAGCACAGGTGGACGCACGCCGTGCTGAGGATGCGAATGCTGTGCAAGCCGAGGCCGAGGCTCGATAGGCCACGGCTGCTGCTACTGCTGCTGCTGCTGCTGCTGCTGCTGCTGCTGTTGCTGCTGCTGCTGCTGCTGCTGCTGCTGCTGCTGCTGCTGCTGCTGCTGCTGCTGCTGCTGCTGCTGCTGTTGCTGCGGCCGCTGTTTCGCCACCACTATCGGCGGCCGCGGGGGAAGCTCCAACACTTGCTGATATCCTGCATTGGCAAAACCAGGTTACCTCCGAGTTCTCTCGCATCGACAGCGAGGTACTCAACATGAAATCCGTGTTGTATAACGTGCTGGTATCTATGGGTGGCATTCGGGACGCGGTTGCTGGCGGTGCGACGAAGACCGCTCACGTGGAGGTCCTCCTCCTGCAGCTTATGGAAAACTTTGGCGACCGCGAGCCGGCCTCGCGGGAAGGTGGGGACGCGAGAGAGCGTCACGTCCAAAAGTCCCAGCTCACGGACGACACCGCCCTATGGAAGAAGATGCCTTCCAGAAAACATTGGGTGCTCAGGGGGCGCCTGCCCCCGAACATCGGCGAGTCGGCAGCAGATCTTCAGTCGTTTGTGGGCGAGGCCGTCAAGGTCACGGCGGTAGTGGCCGCTCAGCTCCGCGCGATCAGTGACTTTGACGTGGCCGCGTATGGGCCTCGCGCGGAAGGGGCGGTCGACCATCTGCTCATGGTCGCTGACCGGCTTGACTTCTTGCGCCAGGCTTTTATGTCGGTGCTTACCGTTGGAAGCTCGGATGCCGTCGTCGGCGACCGTGTTTGCGTTTCCCAGCTTGCACCTATCGACGCATCGTTCGCGTCCGCTGCGGCCGACCTGCGCCGCCACACACTCAACAACACCATCTTGCTCTCCGGGTCCGCGACGAGGGCCGTTATGAGCGAAATGGTGAACGACGACCTTCGCCTGTGGGTTAACGACCTCATAAGATTCGCCCAGCAAGTTCGTCCAGCGACAGTGCCTCCTGCGTCTAACGCTGTGTTCGACGCGCCGCCTGTGCCTGCGTTTACTCGTACACGCGCCTTCTGCACGAGCGGGGGCGACGTTCTCAAGCTTGTGGAAGGTATGCACGTCCCGCGAGACAGCCGGGAAGGGGCATCCAAGCGGAACCACAGCCCCGCCCCGGCCAGGACGGGTACAACAAGGAAGAAGAGCTCCGCCCTGTGCCGGCTGTTTCTGACGGGTAAGTGTCATTTCTCCGACGGAAAGTTCATGCTTCTCCCTCGGTCGACTCCACCTCTCCTGTCGCTCTCAGCGACGGGGGTAGCTCGGCGGCGCCGGCTGGGGGGTCGCGGGGCAGTTCCGCGGCGCAGGCTGGTGGGTCACGAGCCATGGTTCTGCGCCAGGACGGTGGTCGCGGCGGGGCCGGGAACGTGCGTTAGGAGCTCTGGCTGGCGATGGCGGCGTTGGGCGCGATCGCGTTGCGGTGGCTCCGGGTTCGGTCTCCTTCGGGGATAAACGTACGGGGGTTGGTGTGCGTGCGAGTTGTTTGCCTGTTGGCACGGTGTGCGTGAGAAGTGCGGTCGAAGACATGCGTTCGGGTGATTTGCGACTCCATGCGGTAGTTGAGCGGCTTGCCGCGCGGGAGGTTGTGGTGCAGGCAGTGTCCGCGCGGGGTTCAGCGAGCCTCGATCGTGTCGCTTCGATAAGGTCATCAATCCTGCGTCAATGCCAGGGCAGTGTTACCCTGTTCATGTCCACGATCGGCTCCGCGTCGTGTTCTCCGCATATTCACGTTGACGCCGCACATCACTGGTTTGGTGACATCAAGAAATGTCCCTCTATTTTGTTATTGCTTCGCGTGCTGGTGCCGGGCGCGCCGGTGGGTGTGGCGCAAGGGAGGGATTTGATTACAGAATTATCGTATGGCAACCACTCCGACGCGGCGATGCATGCTTCCGATATTCACCAAAATATTTGCGTGGACGTTATGCACGGACGTGCTCTGGTTTTTTATTTGCGATTCGCCACCGAGCATTTCACCGATGAGCGTCGTTCTCGAGCCCAAATTTAGGGTAATTCACGATCTTACGTTTGCGTCGGTGACACTGACTTTGATTCTGCACTACCGTGCGAGCTCGGTCACGTGCCCCGTGAGGTTTTGCTACGGGTTCTGTTTTTGCGACAGAAGCAAGGTAGCCGCGCTCGAATTCTCTTGTGCCGGGTGGACGTCAAAGATGTTTTTTGGCAGGTTCCGATTGACCCGGCAGGCGCGCCGACTATGGGATACGTGTTCGGCGATCATGTTGTCGTGGATTTTCGATTGCAGTTCGGTTGGCGTAACAGCCCTGGGTTTTGGGGGTTGATGGCATCTGCGCTAGAACATGCTCACACCCACTCTACGTTTCAGGGCGCAGACGTGTCCCAACAAGGGGCCGCCGCCGTGGCGCACGTCGGACTCTCCCCGCCTCGTGGGTTTCGTGTCGTTGCTATCCTGGGTGACTGTGGGTTCGTCCCTGGTTCAGGGGGTACCACGGGGAGCAATTGTTTTATGGGGTACTACGTAGACGATGGCATTTTCGTCGAGGTGCAATGGTGGCCGGACGCCCGCCGTTGTTTGCGCGCTGTACAGTCGCTGGCGTCGGACCATTTTCGCTTGTTGGGCGAACGTGGTGTCTCCGATCCACCCCTCTTGTCCGCAAAAACAATCACTAACTGGGACACACAGCTCGAGGTGTTGGGTTGGATTATTGACACTGAGGCGCTTACGGTCAGGTTGCCGTCCCATAAGCGTCTCAAGCTGCGCGCCGTACTTGCGGAGTGGCCCCCGTCTCGTACATCTGCTTCCGCGAAGCAGGTGTCGCAGCTGGCTGGTTTCTCGTGCATGTTTCATTTGCTGTGCGTCCGGGGGGGTTCTTTGTGAACCGCTTGTTGGCTTCGGTCGGTATGCCGCGTATCGCCGCCGGAGCTGACTTTGCTGGTTGTATGGCCAACCCTGGGCGACGTCTCGCCCTGGGACCCGAGTTCCACGCGGACTTCGAGTTTTGGCGGTGGTTCGTCGGCGAAGTATTGGACGCGCGTGGAGGGACCTTGTCGGCTCCAATGTATCACTTGCTTGAGCGCAACCCTCGACGTACTTTGTTTTCGGACACATCCAAAACCGCTGTCGGGGGGTTTTTCCTTGAGACTGGTGTATATTGGCAATACGAGCTTGACGCTCGGGAAGGTCTCGATTCTGCGGATCGAGTAAGTTCGTTGCAGACGAGAACGATATATCAATTAACGTTCTCGAACTGCTTGGCATGGTCGTCTCTGCATGGGTCCTTGTGTCTCCGTGCGCCGAACGCCCTTCCGCGATGGGGGGCTGTGTGCTGTTGCGCGGCGACAACGAAGCAGCCATACAGTGGGTGCGGCGTTGTCGAGGAGAAAAGGAGCCGAGATCGGGCGCGCTGATGCGCCTCCTTGGTGTGCTTGAATTGTCCTCTGGTTGGCACTTTGGCGCAAAACACGTCCGTGGAATTTTCAACATGGCCGCTGATGGTATCTCTCGCTGGGATCGCGCTTCCGTCCTCGTTAATTTGCGTGACGTTCGCCCCGAGATTTCATGGCAGGAGCAGGACCTGGGGGGCGCGGGATCATCCCTCTGTACTTCGGTGTTGGCCTCGAACTCATGCGAAACGCCATTGCGCCCTCGTCTGAACGCACATATCAGGGGCATTTTGGCGCATGGGTAGGCTTTCGGGTACGTTGTGACGTGTCTGAAGTCCTCGAGCGTTGCAGAGACGGCATGACCAACGTATGGCATTTGTTCGAGTACGTACAGTACGCACTTGCGACCAAGAAATTGCGGTCGGCTACTATCGAGAGCCAGTTGTCAGCAATCAAGTTTTTCCATCGCATCTCGCGAGGGTTCGAGCTTGACACCACTCATCCCGTCCTGGTTAACGCCCTTCAAGGAGCAGCTCGTTCGCACGCCGAAGCCGGCAACCAAGCTACCGTGCGTCGGCCCGTTTCGTGGAAGATGTTGATTGCAGGCGAGAAGCTGATTTCCACGGGGCAGACCGCGGGGCGTGTTTTGTGGCTTGCCCTGTGTGCTTCGTTCTGTTGCTTGACTCGCGCGTCCGAAATGTTTGCGGAAACCCAATCACGTGTTCACCAGACTTATTGTTTACGGCGGGCTGATGTAGCGTTCTTTCACGGACCGTTTCAGTTGACTGCGGCGCAGTGGTCGACTGCGAACCGAGTTGAAGTTAGGTTTCGTGGGTCAAAGGGGGACCAATTGCGGAAAGGGGCGGTTCTGACGCGTGTACGTGGGGGTCAGGCGATGCGTGTGGGCGAGGGTGGTGGTGCTGTCGATCTCATGATCGAATTGATGTCTTGTTATCTGTTTCTTCCCTCGTCGGCCCCCTTGGTTGCGTTTGGCGTTGGTAATGGCAGATGGTCCATGTGGACACAGCAGCAAGCGACGACAACTTTGCGGAAAGTGGTTTTGCCTTGGCGGGAGTGCGTGCGAAGGAGTACGCCCTGCACTCCCTGAGGATTGGAGGCGCAACGCACTTGTCGGCGGGGGGTGCGACACCAGAGGTGTTGCAGCGTGAAGGACGAAGTTATTAATATTGAAATAAGAGTGTATAACTTCAATCTTGGGACGAAACATAATTAAAATTATATAAGACCAAACGTTATCGTACCACTTTGTGGCTCTTTTTTCTTCCCGACTTTTATTTCGGCAAACAAAGATAAAGGCTGTGCAGCAGCAGTGCCTATGGCCAAAGCAACATAATACTCGTATGTATTCAAAATATGGTACGTATCGTTTTCGTATACGTACTCGGTGTACGTCATACGTACATATTATACGTATCGTTCTCGTATATAGTGCAAGGCATGTATTATCGTATATATTTGCGGAACAATAAAAGAGCCAACCAAGATAATGGCGTATTGTGCCTGGCATCATCTCAGGGGTCAGATGATGACGAGACGCCCCTTTTTGTTGGATTTTTCAATCTTGGGGAACATAGTGGCCAACTTTATGCTCCATACGAGGGGTACACCCATTTTCTTTGGCACTATGTTGCTGATAAGATTATGAACGAGCCACAAAGTGGTACCATAACCTTTGGTCTAATTACTGGTATTAATTATGAAAATATATACGTATGTATCATATTGTATGTACAGCAGTATCATATGTTTTTTAGTGTTCTGTTCGCGCCGGAAAATATGAGTATATCGGTTGGTTGTTGCATCACCTGGGCACCATTAAAAGATATCAAAATATTAATATTCTGAAAATAGAAAATACCTGGTATCATTCATTGTATATAACTCGTCGGAACACTATAGTATACCTGGTACGTTTATTTCAGACTGTTTAATTTTAATTTTAATTTGATTTAATTTTTCCTTCCCCCACAAATAGACACACACTTCCTGAATTCTACAGCCTCAGATTGTGTCCCCCTCATACGGGATGTACATCCTACATGAGGACATATAAAATCCGTAAGTACGCGCGATCGAAGTATTACACTCAGCTAGCAAAGATGAGTTTCGACGAAATCCTCGAGCTCACAGCTGTTGTTTTTTAATTTTTTTATATATCATACCTGGGTACCTTGTGCCTGGTATCATTCATGGTGTCATGTATCATACATATGTAAGCCCCGGGTGAAATCGCAGCTGGATTGGGTGTGATTGGATGATCCCTTCGCGCTTCGCGGCAGACCACGAGATCGTGGCAACTGTCAGTTAATATCTACCACGTATGATATAATAGATACGTCGTACCCATAGAATAACGTCTTCCTGATACATACGTAGTCGTCATCACCCCGGTATACCGGTACAGCAGTATACGTACGGGAGTGCAGCCCATCGTAGTACTGCTGTACTGGTCATCTGGGGCATCTTGGCATTGGCACAAACCTAATAACTGAACAAACCTACTCGTACGTATGATAGACCTCACAACAATTAACATGTTCTTTCGGTTCACATTATCATCATTTCAACATTTCACATTTCAGCAAACGATGGAGGAAACGAAAACTGGATGTTCGTCGTATTATTGTTTGTATAATATGTTGTGTCTGTCGGTGTCTGTGGGGAATCTTTGAGCTTGCTGCGAAGTATGGGCGGGCACACACCGTGGACACTTTCTTCGTAGATAGATAGAGGATTTAGAGGACGGTTGCGACCGCGATGAGACGCTCTTGGCAGACAACTTCGAAATACGAGTGAGTCTATTAATAACACCCGTCCGACACAACCCCGCCCGCCAACACTTACTTGATACACCACACGGTTCCATTCTGGCACATTTATTTGTATCACGGACTCGAACTAAAGTGTACAACAACCGCAGCGCACGCAGTAACTATATCTCCGGTTTATTATCACGGGAATAGCCTCTGTCTGTGCATGTGGCGTGTGCTACAACAGCAGTAGCAGCGTTGGTTGTAGGGAGAGGTCGTACGTAGAGGCACCGCAGCGGTACGGTCTCCTACTTGGTGTTATTTACCCAGGTAGCAATAATAATCGAACAAGGAGCAGATCAAGGAGAGCGAGCATCCTCCGGCGCGTCGGCAACAAACAACAGGGGAGGGGCGCCTATACCTGCAGCAGCAGCAGCAACAGCAGCAGCAGCAGCAGCAGCAGCAGACTGCGCACGCCTTTCTTTGGAGGGAGAACCGATTCTCCTGGTTTTGGCCTGCGAGGGCGGGCGTTTTCTTCCAACATGACGGCTTCCTCGCGTGTCGGTGAGACGAGGGCGTTGAGGTCATACTTGTATTAATAGTAATGGCGTGTACTCGTACTTCGACGTATCAACCTGGCCGGTGATTTAGTCACCATTCATAGTCTGATATGAAAATAAAACGTGATTATATTTTCGACCAAATATGTATATACCAGGTACAGCAGCACGCGACTCGTACTGTAGAAGAAGTGTTATTCTGCTGTGTGATACGCAGCTACCTGATGATACGTACAGGTCAAAGAGTACCAGTACGTATATACGTATATACGAGCAGGGTACAGGACATCAAATAAGAAGCAGGCTAATAAGAAAGCCAAGCTGAGATCTACTGTAGAAGAACATAAGAAATTCGGGATTCGTTATCTTGACATTTATTAGTGTTCGTAGAAAGCACCCTCTCTCAAATAAGGAATCCAGCCTGGACCAGATTTCTTGTTTCTCGTGGTATATCATACCCTGGTATACGAGTACGAAGTAGGTGTACTGTTAAATAATGAGGAGTTGCTTTGATTGTTTGCTTGTTACATTTTATGTTTTCAACCCGGTCAGGACTTTTAACCCATTCAGAACTGAAAAACGAAACGTATCCCACACTATTTCCAAGTAGCTTATCCCCAAATACGTGGGGCCATTTCTTAAGGGGTTAACCCTTCCTTTTAGAACTGCAGTCCCGTTTTGGGGACAAACCAGTCTAATTCTACGTGATTTTTCCCCAAAACGGGACTCCAGTCCTATAAGGGTTCAGGACTGCACTCCCGTTCTGATGACAAGTTACTTGGAATTAGAGCAGAGGCAAAATAATGTTTATGTTTATGTACGTAGTGCAGTACTAAAATAGTTCTTGCTCGTTTCGTTTGTAGTTCGTACAACGTACTACAGCAGTATTAATATTAATAAAACACATGTTTTTTTTTTTATACTTACACTTCACAGATGCTCCGAGTACCTTGGAGTAAAGTAAGGAGTATTGGAGATAAAATACTTCAGGTACTTCGTGTACTCGGAGTGTTTCGGGGTTCGATACTCCGGGATACTGCTCATACTCGGAGTATATCGGGCATGAACACTCTCGATACTGCTTGTACTCGGAGTATTTCGGGGTCCGATACTGCGGGTACTCCTTGTACTCGCAGTATTTGGGGCTTCAGTCCTGCTCATACTCCAAGTACTCCAAGTATTCAGGCCGCCAGTACTCTAATACTCTAAGTACTCGGAGTACGAAATGTACTCGATACTCGGAGTATACTCGGAGTGTGAAGTATATTAGGAGCATCTTTGCACAGATGCTCCGAGTACCTTGGAGTAAAGTAAGGAGTATTGGAGATCAAATACTTCAGGTACTTCGTCTACTCGGAGTATTTCGGGGTTCGATACTCCGGGATACTGCTCGTACTCGGAGTACTTCGGGTATGAACACTCTCGATGCTGCTTGTACTCGGAGTATTTCGGCGTCCGATACTGCGGGTTCTCCTTGTACTCCGAGTATTTGGGGCTGCAGTACTGCTCATACTCCAAGTACTCCGAGTATTCAGGACGCCAGTACTCTAATACGCTTAAGTACTCGGAGTACGAAATGTACTCGATACTCGGAGTATACTCGTCGGAGTGTGAAGTACGTTAGGAGCAGCTTTGCATCACTTTAAAGACTTGGCCGTCATTCCTCCCAGGTTCTGGGAGCATGTGACTGGCGTTTATATCATTTCAAAATTCACAGATGCTCCCATTACCTCGGAGTATAAGTAGAGTATTTTCGAGAAGAAAATACTTCAGGTACTTTGTGTACTCGCAGCATTTCGGGTGTCCAATACTCTCGATACTCGGAGTACTCCGAGTAATCTAGATGCTTTTACTCCGAGTACTGCTTGTACTCGAGTATAATTACTGCTCATACTCCCAGTACTCGGAGTATTTCGGCCTTCAGTACTGCTCATACTCCGAGTACTCCGAGTATTTAGGCCACCAGTACTCTAATACTCTCAGTACTCGGAGTACGAAAAAAACTCGATACTCTACTCGGAGTATCGAGTATACTCGGAGCATCTGTGCATGTTTGCATCATTTTAAAGACCCGGTCGTCCTTCCTACCAGGTTCCGGGAGCATGTGAATGGCGTCTATAGCATTTCAAAATTCACAGATGCTCCCATTACCTGAAAGTATAATTAGAGTATTTCCGAGAAAAAATACTTCAGGTACTTTGTGTACTCGCAGCATTTCGGTGTTCAATAGTCTCGATACTCGGAGTACTCCGAGTAATTTTGATGTTTGTACTGCGAGTACTGCTTGTACTCGAGGATAAGTACTGTTCATGCTCCCAGTACTCGGAGTATTTGGGCCTTCAGTACTGCTCATACTCTAAGTGCTCCGAGTATTTAGGCCACCAGTACTCTAATACTTTCAGTACGAAAAACACTCCATACTCCGAGTATACTCGAAGTATCAAGTATACTCGGAGCATACTTACAAAAGGTTTTTTAGTGCGGTAATTAGCTGTACACTAAAACACACACTTTTGTTTTCTCTCTGCTATAAATAAAACCCAAACCCTTCACGTGACGTATTTGTTTTTTTTCTGTATCAGTACTCGTACCTCGTACGTAGTACACCATACTACAGGTAAAATCCGTACGTTGTAAAACATGCTATAAGCAAGGCCCAGCCGTTACTTTGATTTTGCATATAATTAAGGGAGGAGCAAATATGTGTTACGGGGGACCATACTGTATTAAGTACAGCAATTCGCGTACATCTGGCTCGCTCAGACGAACTTCCTTAGACGTGCCCCCACTGGACATAAAGCCTTCCCAAGCACAACGACCAGGTGGTACACCAACCAGTGTGAGGGTATTACCGCTGAACTATAGGGGTAAAAGATCGATCGATTACCCAGCCCAGGGTAATCCTTATAACACTCTCCCCCCCTCTGAACGGCGGGATATTTGGGACGTCGGTACCGTATACGGCCGTACGTTGACCTACCCGCTTCGTTTCAATACCTGGGGAACCAGGGAGACGTGTTTTTTGGGGACGCACGCGCAAGCGTTTCTGAAAAAAGAAACGTTCGAAGTGAGATTCGAACCCGTGTCCTCGACGACGTCAAATGTGAGGGTATTACCGCTGAACTATAGGGGTAAAAGATCGATCGATTACCCAGCCCAGGGTAATCCTTATAACACCAGGCATAGGGTTAGGGTTAGGGTTAAGAGTTCCGGGTCGGGGTGGTGGCCGCCGTTAACCGAAGCCAAAAATAAAAGCTCGCCGTCGGGAACGAATGGTTTGCAGTTTCGTGACAAAACCCTAGCGTACCTCACTAGAAAAAGCATACTAATTTTATGCGGGCACGTCCGAGAAGTTCGCCTGAGCGGGCAGATTGACGCCTGCTGGCACTACGTAGTAAGTAGGGCCTACGGTAAACTCACACGCCTATAGATTTCCCCATTTTTTTCCAACAATGTTTATTTGCGCCTGTTTACGATGTCCCCCGGTAATGGTTTTGATCTACCAACACAACAAACAATCGGATACATCATGTATGTGCACGGGACAAAAAACGTTTTCAAACTCTTCTCGTTTTCAAGAGTCAAATTGTCATGTAATAATGTGATGCAGGGCGTGCCGTGTGCCCTCTCCACTGCATGCAGCAGTATGCCCTGGTATGCCCTGGTATGCCTGATATATAGGTCTTGTTGGATCAACCAGGTGCACGAGTGCTCGGCGCAGAGTGTCTTGCCCACGCAGACCGGTGGCGGGAGAGTCGAGGCGCCATGAGGCAGTGGAAAGAGAGATGAAAAACGTATTCTTCATTATCCTTACTTTAACTATAATTTAACTAACTGAGAGCAAGAGGGTCGCGTTTCCTCTCGACTCTAAGACCCCCAAAATCGGGCCATACATACGGTAATGTTTTGCAACGCTTCCGGGGAAACATGAATCCCGTCACAATCTCCGTAGATGGATTGCAGTAACACAACTGAAACACTTGGACCATTACGACACTCACAGGTAGCAGACACTTGCACGGCTACACCCAATGACTACGAGTATGTCCGACAAATCTCACGATATGACAACAATAACATTTACAAGGTTCCCCTCCGGGACATGCCTAGGGGAGTGGCGCAAGAACGAATTGAAAACCAAACTCGTACATAATTCGATATTGTATCCTACGCAAGCATATTACATCATAGTACGACGTTATGAATTATCTGCATATTACCGTACATGCAGGGTACATGCATACTATTTTTTAGAACTGTATCAGATGACCTGCGCACTTTTGGGGATAAAAAGACTTGGAAATAGTGTGGAACCCTTACTATTGACTGCATATTTTTAATAGATTTTCCTAACGATTCCGCCAAACATTATATTATGTTCGCCAGTGTGTTTATGTATGTCTTTGTTGTGTGGAGAGGCACCACAGTTGACTTGGTTCTAGAAGGGGATCGAAATAGACTCGATTTCAGTGTTAGGGTCGAAATCATCATGGTTTTATGTGGGGGATCAAACATGACTTGGTTTTTGTGTTGGGTTCGAAATTGGCCTGGTTTTGGTGCGGAGGGTCGAAATTGGCTTATTTTTTGTGTCAGGGCCGAAAATGACTGTTTATTTTTCACTTTGGTTTGTTTTATGTTTGTATTATGTACGTGCGTAACCCAGACACCACAGACAGCACACGAGCAGTGCAGAGCAATAAAACAGCATGAAGCGCGTGCGGTAGTTTTGTCCGCCCTGTATTGCTGTGGCGTCCTACTATACTGTACTGTGTGTGTGTTTTTTTTTATCGGACCCTGCGATCTGTTGTTATAAGGGGTAGTCCGTGGTCACAGGACAGGCTCCAAAAAGCTCTGGAGTGGAAGAATACCCCAGGGAAAAATAATACACTAAATACAAAGTACAACGCAGTACGTAGTGCTGGGGGTCTCTGCTGTTGCGTGGTACATGCATGCTGCCACAGGTCCAACAACACACTGCTTGCTGGTGGTGCTGCTGCTAACTGTGCAGCAGATCCACAGTCGATATCGGCTAAGGCGCTGGATACACTTACACACTAAATACTGGATATATTTCGAGTCTCGTCACCTCGGGCGTCTTTCGAACAGTGGGTGGGATAACAATGCACGGTGCGCTTTTTCACCCCCCATACCAAGGTCAAGTCATTTTCGGCCCGCAGACAAATAGCAAGTAAATTTCTATCCTCCACTAAAAAGGAAAAACATATGAACGAGAGTCTCGAACTGACGACTTCAAACAAATAACCGGGCATCGCACTCATTTGACCATATTACGAAAGAGTCAAAATATTTTTTATACTGGCGTGCGTGTCCACAGCAGTGAGTGCGTGACACACCGCACATACACATGCACAGCAGCAGCGCAGCAGAAGGAGAGAGGTAGAGATGACCGATGACGGATCATAGCCTCCGATAAAGCAACTACTGCTGCTGGAGCCACAGCAGTACAGCGCGGACCTGCCACATGCGCGTGATGTTGCCTGCTGCTGCTTGTGCTGCTGGGCGGGGTTGCAACGTGTTGTTTGTGTTCTCTTTGCATGTTATCTGATGTCTAAAAGTTTGGTGGTGTGCTTGGGGCAAAAACCCGCAACATCAGAAATATAATAACAGTTGCCGTACTCACACGTAATAAAAACGGCCCTTACATTTCGGTCCAAAGTGACCCTGGATATGTCATAAACACACAGCACAACAGCAAAGAATGCAAGATAGGTGGCGGACTACGGACAGCAGCGTTCGATAAAACAACTACCTACAGCAGCAGTACAGCCCAGATGGATGTGCCACTCACGCACGATGTTCCCTACTCGTGTTGGCGGCAACGCTGTAACGCCGTGCTCTGTGCATGTTGTCTGTTGTCTACTCCTGGTATCTGGTACATGTTTCTGGCCTGTGTGCATGTGAGAGCAAAAAACAGTCAACATCTAAAAACAGAACATCGTTATTTACTGGCACGTACGTACGAAACACGGCCTCATGCTGAGAACCCGGGAAATCGGCTTATCCACTCCCGCGGGAAAAAAAACTTCGAGCGCCCGCCACGCGAGCCACAGAGCTCGGATCGAGCCCAAACCTCGACCAATGTGTCCGGCCGGGCTTGCTGTGTCGGGGTACTTAGCGTTTTGCCGAAAAGTGCTCGTACGCAGAGAAAAGTTGCGAAAAGTGCGAAAATTTCACAAACATAACTACATATTTTATCGTGTGTCGTGCAAAACAAGTCGAGCCAAACTTGGAGCACGAACAACAATCAATCCGTGTTCAACAGACATAAGTACTTGCACTTACTGCTGCGTGTAGTTGAAGCAGTTGGGTTTCTCGAAAACGCCCCAAATATTACGGGCGGTAACACAACAAAACCGTACGTAAGTTCAACGAGTACTTTCATTATTATACTTTTTCATGGAGCGTCGTGGTATTTCCCGTGGTGGATTGCCATGGCAGTTACCATGGCAGCCCATCCATGGCATTACCATGGCAGCCCATCCATGGCATTACCATGGCACGCCATGGCACGCCATGGACTCCCGCGAACGGCCAAGGTGCGCCATGGCAATGTCATGGCACCGACAAGCGCTGCCATGGCCTCGCCATGATTTATGCATGGTGTCGCCATGGATGGGCTACGATGCTATGGCAGGCCACGCCAGTGCCATGACTATGCCATGCCATGCCATGTCAGTCCATGGCAATGCCATGGTAAACCACGGCAATGCAGTATAGTATGGCATGCGCTCGGCATTGCCCCGACATTCCATGGTAATATGCCATGGATGGGTTGCCATGAAATTGCCATGACACACCATGGCAGTGCCATGATGGTCCATGGTAATGACATGGCAGTGCCATGATGGTCCATGGTAATGACATGGCAACCCATGGAGGAGGTTCATGGCAATGCCATGGCGTGCAACGAACGATAATGGGAATAACAAGGCGTGCCATGGAGGTTCATGTGATTGCCATGGCATGCTATCCATGGCATTCCATGATGGCCTATGGCAATGCCATGACAATGACATGACAGCAGTGTCGTGGCATGCCATGTTTGCTTGTTTTTTATTGTAGATATTGCACTCACAACCATGTCGGTGCCATGGTGTATGCCGTGGCAAGTGCCATGGTAGCTCCATCCATCGTATATGGTCATGGATGGCGTGTCGCCATGATATTTGCAATGGCAATGCCATGTCAATGACATGAACCGTCATTGTGCGATACTATCCATGACACTGTCATGGGCATGCCATGACATGCCATCCATGGTGGTCCATGGCAATACCATGGTGGCCCATGGTAATAATGCTATACCGGCTACCGTAAGGAATAAAACGTCAATTATGCAATTTTAACCTCAGGGTACACACGTAAGAATGACACGTTCCCCCCTGTACGAGGTAGGTAGGGCGGTGCCTTTAGTCGGCTCCTCTGTTCTGAACCCAAGCACTCACATTACATATTCGACTCAGACTGATAGGGCAATATTGAGTGGGCCTCCAGCACATATGTACCTGGTATATATTATATATACTCGAAGTATATTGAAGTATAAATATATATAACGTGGGCGTTTTCCGTATCGGCGATGTTATGCGTACCCAAATATGACAATCTGTGTTTACACGAAGACAATAAAATATTAGCTGGAACGATAAGTCGACTGCCCGTTTATATAGAACGTTACTAAATGTAAACTGGCCTCGCACAACCCTAGGAACGGTCCCAAAAGCGTTGATTGGTATTATGGAATAACAACCTGCAGAAAAAATAGTATTGTTGCTTCATGAGGTCATGTATTGCTTTTTGCGATATTTTCGCCAGCTCCCTTTCATTTGGTGCCCCAGATCCGGGGTCACATACAGACAGGCAGTCCTTCCCCCTCCTCACCACAGCGCGTGCCTTTCTATTCATCCCGAAAAGGGTTCAGCATCTTCTCGTAAAGTGCAAAGCCTGGAACAGCACGTGCATCCCCTTCCGTGTCTGTCTACTTGAGCAGGCCCCGCGATGCCACTCTTTCTGTGTTGCATCACTTAGAAGAGCTCTTATTCTCTGTTGCAGATTCCAGTTCAGGCGGACGGAACGTCTGGACAAAAAAACAGGGGCAACTCGTCTCGTGGCTACGTAGCTCATCCCCTGTTTGTCCTACACGCAAATGCCATCCAAGTATACTATGGCGTCCCTTTCCCGTGGATCCTGGGCCTTTATTAGAGACATTCCAAGGAAATTCCATTACACTACGTACAACACTAGCCCACCCTGACGAGCCGGAGAATAAGCAGAAACATGGAAGACTCGGGGAAACAACGGTTCTATATACGAACTACCGTTGTAGAAAAACGTGAACCGGAGATGCTGCTGCCTTAAACCCCACTACCACACCTGACCTCTAACCAGCCGGGCTACGAAACCTCATTAAGGAACTGCAAAAAAAAGAAGAAAGGGAAACCCATTTATGTGGGGAGGGGTAACCAGACGCAGAGGTTATCACCACAGCTCCAGCAATGGGTATTCATAAAAAACCACCGGAAAAGACAGGTACTTACTACTGCTCCTGGCTGTGCAACTCAAAAGCGCCGCCATTGGCCACAACAGTTTCACCTTGTACGAGCTTTATCGTATGTAGCCAGCGGGTCATTTGAGCATGCCTTCGGATTGATAAGTTCTCGCATCACATTCGCTCCACCGCGTATAGATAGGTCCCCCTCGTGACATCTCCCCGTCCGTGTAGCGCTACACACACTACAAACGACGCCACGACGCCTCCTACAGCGGGGTTGCATGTTTTTGGCTCACGATTTCCTGGCTGGTTGGGCACCTCAAGAGCGGCAGCTACTTACTGCTTAGAACGCATGCTACGGTAGAGGTTCACCATATTCTCTTGTTTGTTTGTTTGTTTTTTCTGAGAGGGGTTGGTCACTTGATTATAGTATAGGAGCTCTATACTAATAGTAAGCCAAAACCTGATTTGGGAGGGGAACAAAAGTGCTACTGTATCATACCCAATAAGCAACCCTATGGCCTAACGGTACAACGAAACGCAGCAGCAGTGCAACACAAAAAAAAAATGAAATTTTCCGACGGTTTTGGGGTAAGGAGTCGACGCGTGCTACAATACGTAGAGGTGCACCATGTTTTTTCGGAGCTACTCACTTAAGGAGCGTCATACCTCACCGAAAAAAAACAATTTTGGAGGGAAAAAAAAGTGCTGCCGGATGAGTAAATATCCTGGCCGAAGTACTCTGGAAACATTTTTCGTCACAAAAATGAAAGTCCGACGAATTTGGGTTAAGGAGCCCGATCGTTCAGAAATCGATTCAGGCAAAAAGTGCTACCTCTACCGTATAGCACGCGTCAGTCCCACCATTCAGAAACATGCACAGCCAAAACGTGTCACCTCTGTCGTACAAGGCAGGCGTCTTATTGTCAGTATGGTACTTTCCCTATATACGAGTATTAATAGTCATTTTGTTGTTAGCGCTACCTAGCGCATGGAAATGTTGGCCCCCCGTACGTAGTAGGACTGTCAATAGCGCATTGGAATGTTGGTCAGGTTGCGTAAACAAGCTGCTTCGAAGTTCATGTTTTCGAGTGAGATATCGAGCTCCTCATCGTGCGAGGAGCTCAGCAAGTAAGGCACCACCCCTATAAGGTGTGGCATTCATTGCCTACCTCAAACATGTTTCATTTTAACGTATCCACGCCCCCCCCCGCCCCTACCACCGCCCCCACAACATCTCATCACTCTATCTGTCTGCTGCCTGGCCTTTTTTTTGTTTCTGCTTTTTTTTTTGCGACATGCAGAAGACTCCAACCCTACGTTCTCGAGGCATGCAGTAGCACCCACCTCTTCTTCACCGCCACCGCCTCCGCGAGACAACCAGGATTCTGCGCAGCGCACCACCTGCAACGATCATGATGATTACCGTCATGCGGCCCCGACCACCACCATCGGGGGTGACGACACCAGCCATGCTAGGGTCGGCGACAACCCCACCCCACCAAGCTCTGCTGCTGCTGCGGCTGCTACTGCTGCTGCTGCTGCTACCGAAGATGGCCTGGGCCGCGCTCCTAAATCTTCGATTATGGGCGGGGTCGGATTGCAAGACAGCATCAGTGCGATCGTCTGGACGGAAATTCTTCGGGCCCACAAGAACTGGATCCTGTTCGTGGGAGGGAACCTGATTTCGGCCGCCGTCGTGGTGTCCGAGATATCCCTGGTAGACGGGTGCTTCGACGAGCCCCCCCCGGAGGAATCGAGCGACTCGACGGACAGCCGCGCCGAGAATAGCACGGCCGGGTCTGAAGCCGATGCTGGGGAGTCCATACGCTCCATCGTGATCGCCCTGCTTCTCTTCGGCCTGGTGACCGAGCTCGTGTCCGCCGCCGTGCTCTCCTTCCAGTACCGGTCTCCACTGGATATCAAGTCCATGCGCAAGGTCCCTCTCGACAGCATTCGAGGCTGCGGGGCGGCTTCGCTGGTCGTGAATATGTTGGCTCCTTTCTCGTGGGGGGTGATTTACATGTGCGGCAGCTACGTGACCATCCAGGTGGACACCTTCGCGTCGTGCGGGGGCGGCCACGAAGGCTCGAGCTTGGTGATGTACCTCGTAGTCTCGGGGCTGTCCATGTTTTTCGTCGGCCTTGTGCTGCTCGGGCTGACCGTGCTCGTTTTTGTTTCCTCGTGCGGTTCCCCCGTGAGGTGCGCCGAAAATTGTTGCGCCGCGGTGAGGAGAGCGTACCGCCGTCGGATCCTGTCGATAGCGGCACTGTTCGACCTGTTTTGGCAGGTGCAGGGCTCCGTGTGGCTGTATCGAGCCGGGGCCGTTGCTGGGGCCGGGCTTGTTGTCCTGATTGTGTTCTGCGTTGTCGGGGCCGTGCTAGCCGCGCTGGGCAGTCGGGAACCTGACTCAACGCAAGAGCTGCCAGGAGGTGATGGTGCTCCGCCTGTAGCTCTGACCGAACAGCCGGATGCTACGGACGGGCTTTAATAGTTTTGTTTTTTTTTCTTTCTAGTTCTTCAGTATACGTGGGTGTGTCGCTTTTATGAGGCCGACGGGTTGAGTTCCAGCTAGGACACCTGCAGAGGTGGTTGGGGGGGGGGGGGGGGGGGGGGGGTTCGGTTTCTTCGCCCCCCTCCCTGCCTGCCACCACCCTTCCGTGTGTTTACGAGTGTGTTGTGTGTATGCTATTCGTTATTCATGGTTGTGAACCGAAAATGGAAAATGTCTCAGTCAGTTTTTCGTTTTTTCCCCAGAAGAATGTCAATCGGTTTCAATCGGTTTTCTTCTTCGTGCCCGTTTTGGGGGAAAGTTCACATGTGCTGTTCAGATAGTATATTATGGTTGAAATCGCCCTCGGCGTTACGTAAGGTTTGACGCTTCGTCGGCAAAATTGCAGCACATGTATATAGTATATATGGAAGGATTCAGAGCTGTAGTCGTGAACCCAAGTCTACATACAGGACATATCATACGTAAAATCACTGGGCGGGTGTCGGAGCGGTGTTAAACGGTGGTGACGGTATTTCGTTGGGAAGAATACCCCCCCCCCAATACGTGTGATTCGCCTTGCGTTTGGCATAGAACACGTGCTTTTAAGAGGGAAATAAGGGAGTTGTACATTTCAGCGAAGCTTTTTTGCGCTGCCGTGTATGTTTTCTATGGCCGCCAGAGGGCGATGTTTTTTTCACGCTGAGTACATGTTTTTGTTCGTTTGTTGCCCAGCAGCATGTGTGGTGACCCCCCCCCCCTCGCCGGCGCGCCGCCTTGTAACATGGCCGATCAGAAGCGTGCACGTTTTTCTGAATGATCGGGCTCCTCAACCCTAAATCGTCGTACTTTCGTTCCTGTGTTGTAATATGTTTCACTGTATACTTACTTAGGCAATGAATGGGATTTGTTCATTGGGTAGCACTTTTGTTTTCCTCCAAAAAATGTATTTTCGGCGACATATGGAGCTCTTCATGTTTGGAGCTCAGAAAAAAACATGGTGAACCTTTACCTTATGGTAGCCTGCGTCGTCATATTAGACGTGTGACGCGCGCTGCGTAGAGGTCAAATCCCCTCGATTCCATATACGTAGTGCTTTGCTGTTTTGCCGCCGGTGGTGGACTAGCCGTGGGAGAGAATGTGCATCGTGTCAACTATTTGCACGCCAGCCAGTGGTATTCGTTTCCGTGTCTCGATGCGCGTTGCGGTGTCGAATGTATAGTTAGCATTTCCCCCCTAAACGCGCAGGATTGAGAAGTATTGTGCTCGGCAGGGGAACGTCGTCCTTTTGAGTGTGCCCTGAGCTCAAACATTCCAAAAATACCATAGGAACGCCATGTTCGCGTCGCTCGTTGAGCGTGACGTGCTTTTGTGCGCGAAGACTTGGCATTCAACGTTCTCACAACAAATCTACCACAGAATAAGTGACCACTTTCCTCAAAAATGGCATACCAGGTATCGAGATAGTTTTTTTTGCATAGCGCACGATAAAGGAATAAAGCTCTACGACCACCAAGAAGCGAGGAAGTAGTAAAGCCGTGGTGTCAGAGGCAATGTTTTGGCTGGGCATTGTACGGCATGTCTCCTTCGCAAGGCTGGCAACCAAACGGACCGTGGCCAGATAGAGATAAGCCCATCGAGCGCGATGGCGGTCTCGTTGGTGACTTTCTTTCAGAAGAAATGCCGTGTTTCATGCCCCGGTGATCAACACATTCGGAGCGGGCACAGGTTCCCCTCGCCTGGCAGTTTCTGATATCCACGTGACCCTTTGTTTTTTATCAGTTCAAAGTTCTATAAAACGTGTATGTACGTATGTACCCGCAAACTGCACAGATCGGGGTCAACTTTGACGACACGTGGTGTAGCGTTGGTGGCTATATATATATATATATATATACCGTCGTGCGTCGATCTCCAGCGTTTTTGTCTTCGCAAATTCCTCTGGGTTGTGTTTGAGTCGTAAAACCTCGGAAATTTGAGCGTGTGCATGTATCTGAAGAGCGGCGGTGCCCTAGTTATAGCCAAGCACCAGGCGGGCACCCTCCTCGTAGTAACACCTTTTTTTGTTTGCCTACCATGAATACTGTTAAGGCGCCGGCTCTAGTGCCCGATCTTCCCTCAAACAGCGGGGCATTGGGTCGAGCAGAGGATGGCGCGTCGGCCGCGATTCGTGCGTACGATGCAATGACGCGATCCCGCCGGTAATATGTGGTGGAGTTATTGCTCTCCCGCCCTTATTATGTACTGGCGGATCCATCATCAGGTTTTCGGAGACAAAAAAAACGGTTTTCTACAAGGAGCGCGCCAGCACGCATCTTCACTCAGAAGGTGTTCGAGCGCATATCGCAAAGGGAAGCCGAGGAGGGCTTGCGTAAGGAACTACTGCTGCACGCCGCTTGCTCCTGCATTAGTAGTGATCTCAGGGGGGGCACATACATCCTGTAACCCTTGGCGATGCTAAACGCAGCCCGCTGACTGGATCTCCGCGGCCGTCCATTGCGCCGGTCGGATGGAGGATATACATACCCGTATGAGGCAATGAGCAGGTCCGGAAGCAACCACCTCCTACGCTACTTCGACTTGTAGATATACGTTGCCATATAAGTTGTTTTCCCGCGTTCTCTCGTGGCTGGTATCGTAGCATCTTACCTCTCGAAATGGTTTTCCCTTCCGCACTCGAGGCATTTCCACCTCGAGCCCCCGTCGTACTTTACCGTACCCTTCCGGGCCTCTCCCCCAGGTGATGTATATACCCCTGCTCCACTGAACTTGTCTTCTTCCTCAATCGCTCCGTGCCCCCATGTATACCCCCGTCCACTGGCATGTCAGTGGAGTCCGCAGGCGTGTCAGTGGAGGCCACGGGCATGTCAGTGGAGGCCACAGGCATGCCAGTCGGGAGCGACAGGGTGCTTGGTCTTGCACGGGTGTGGGCAGGATACTATGTGTCCCCTCCCCCCGTGTGTTAGCAACGCAATGCGCAATGTCACTCGAGTTCTACATGATGAGCTTTGTGTGCGGGTATCACGTAGACGAGACGGCCATCCTCTCTACATGTTGCGCTGAACAGAACCGGCTGCGGCATGCAGGCTTGTGACCCAATCTCCCTAACCTTTTCTTGGATTGACCACATTCACAAATCAAGAAAAAAAGTCGACAGCGTCGACTTTGACGACAGTATCCCCCCACCTCGGGGTTCTCGAACGACCGCAAAAGCCCACCCTTCACGCCCCTTCCCGGCCGCGTGCTACGATAGAGGTATAGAGGTATACCTTTTTTTGGCTGGGACGTTTTCTGAATGACGGGGCTCCTCAACCCATTCAGAACTGAAAACAAAATCCCACACTAATTCCAAGTAGTTTGTCCCCGAATACGAGGAACCATTTCTTAAGGGGGTTAACCCTTTTAGAACTGCAGTCCCGTTTTGGGGACAATCTAGACTAATTCTAAGTAATATGTCCCCAAAACGGGACTCCAGTCCTATAAGGGTTAACCTAAAATCGTCGGAATCTCTTTTTTGTGGATTGGTGCTACGATAGGGGGGGGGGTATCCACGTTTTCACAACCGGGTTTTGGCCACTCGGACGTGTGGCTCCGAATCTAGTTAAAATTTTGACCTATTAAACATAGTTTCTCCGCGTTACATAACAAAAAACCTCCAATAATGGCGGTGCGTATAGAACAACAACAAACAAAAACAAACGGTTGTGAGTACGACAAGGCAGTAAGGCAGTCACTCCGCCCAGTGCCTCTGTGCAGGTGAAAAGTAAGCACCTATACATGACCCCCCTACCGTAGCACTAGACTGGTGTGTTCTAGAACGTTTCATTTTATACTGGGGCCATGGGATTGGGTATTCATTGGGTACGTACGTAGCGATTTTATTTTTCTCCAAAAACAATGTTTTGGGTGAGGTATATATAGAGGTCCTATACTATAATCAAGTCACCAAACCACCCTCAGAAAATGTCCTGTATGCAGGTGGGTATAGAGCTCCTATACTATAATCAAGTGACCAAACCACCCTCATAAAATGTCCTGTATGCAGGTGCACCTCTACCCTTAAGATAGCAGGCGTCCCCCGCTTGCTCCGCAAACTGGTCCACCCTCTTGAGGGTGTGCTTCATTCATTTCAGGGCGGACTATACATCTTGGCCCCCGTGCTTCCGAGCCCAGCAACAACAACGACGTGATGATGTCGTTGCCCCTCCTCGGGCTCTCGAATGGCGGCAAAAGTCATGCACCGGGTCTTGGGGCCGATCTTGATCGGCAATGACAAGGATTCAGGTTTGGTGCCGCAGCATGACCACTGGGGCGGCGGAAATTCTGAGGTTACCCCCCGAGGAGGGCTTCGGCGCCCCCCTACGTTGTTTTCCGTTGGACAGAGTGGATGTACTGTACTCGTAGAGTGGAGGATAAAAACGGGAAACGAAGAGGGGTCGCAGGGAAGTGGTGCAAAAAAAAACAAATAGGCCGTAGACGGCAGTAGTATGTGGGAGAGGTTGATGCTATATACGTAGATAGCACCGCTGACTTTGGCAGGTCAAACGAAGTGGGGTCGGGCGCGCAGTTTCAATATGTTTGATCCGCCTACTATTGGCTAGAGCAGTATTATGTATCGATAACGCCGTACGTATTGTTTCCAGGTTCAATGGTGTGTGAAATTTTACAAAAACCTCCAACCCTTGTTACCTCTGTGCGAATCGACCTCGTTCTAAGGAGCCAAAGAGAATGCACCAAGCGAGCGAGTAGGGAGTTCCGGAATCACTCATGCTTGTTCCTGTTGGAGAAAAAATTAACAGGGTTTAGGACGTCGCCGGCGTGAGCACTATCATCTTACACCGAAATGGAAGAGGTCCTTCATTTTGATTGGGTGGGAGATCGGTTTGGGAGTTGCATCGAGCGAAGAATTTGTTTGTACCGGAATGTACTTGCTAGAATACCGAACGGTGTTCGCGAGTATGGTATTTCACGAAGAACAAGAGGGTTTAATTTAGAACTGCGGCGTAGCAACAGCTTTAACTCAGTTAAATAGTCTTGGGTGTGGGTGTGTGGGTTGCGCGCTGAATGAAACGTGCAACCTCAGTCTCGCGCGAAAACGTAAACGGTCCTCTGTTATATATGGGGCTGTTGTTAAAACGGTGATGGTGCCATCTCGCGTTGAGACCTTTTAATGCGTTGAGACCTTTTAATCCCACTTCAGAAACACATAATACAAGGACTTGCCTAGCGTACAGCGTACTCGTATGTGTTTCGGGTGTTCGTGGGTTGCAAGTGCTAGAAGAGTCGATAGGAGTCGAGCTCCGTGGTAGCTTGGGTAGCTAAAACAAGAAAAAAGGCAACAGAGATAACCTACAGAAGAAAAGATTAAAACGGGTGCGTGGGTTGCAAGTGCCAGAGTCGATAGGAGTCGTGCTGCGTGGCAGCTTGGGTAGCTAAAGCGAGAAAGGCAAGAGGTAAAAGCCTACAGTAGAAAAAAAAAGAAAATCGACTGAGTTCCTAATGCGACAAACCCATCGTATTACGATCCTAAAACGTACAAGGCTGCTGCTGTGGCGTGATCTTTAGCTGGACCTGATGTTCTTGGCTTTGTTTTGGATGGACCACCACACGTTCTGGTTGCAACCCCATGAGATATTCGTCTGTTGAAGGATCATAAGAGTGTTTTAGAAACGTTAGCAAACCCTGAGCACCGAGTGTTGTATGCCAACAAACGTCGTCATGTATGAAAATCTGGATTAAAGATTGCTGGATAGAGAAGATTCTTGGGGGTTGTTTTCGCGTAATGTAAGCATGCGTCAAGTACGATAACGACTGTAAACAATTGAATATTATATAAAAATAGTTAAACGTAGTCTGTATCGCCTCCAGCTAAAAGACCATCGGAAGTGTCCGGGGCGTCGCAAGGTCAATCGAGTACCACTCTGACCCGGAACATAAGGACTGTTTGTATATTAACATTTAATTAAAATAGTGCTTATATTAAGGGACATATTGGTATTGTGTTGTGTATGAACATGTTGATTTTCGGTCGGATCAGCTTCTCATGCTTCAAAGTTTAAATGGCCGCGTTGTTGGTGTTGTGATTGATGGCAAGGATTTTCATTATGCTGTTTCTGACAGTCCGTGCTTGTTGCATGCAGCCCCTATGAGATATCTTATGTTGTTAAAGGGCCCCGGAATGCGCCAGAAACGTTACCGTGGTGACCACAACGTTTGTCTATAAACGTTGAATAATATGACAATCAGGATTCAAGCTTTTACCGGGGAAGGGTTTCCTGGGTATAGGTTTGGCGTTAACATCCACCATCATGTACGATGGCGGCAATGGAAAGTGGGGGAAAATAGTAAAACGCAGACTGTATCGCCTCCGGTTAAGAAACAATCGAACGTTTTTCGGGGTTTCGTAACGGATTCGCTTGCCGACTAAAACGTAAGCAGTGTTGCGCGAATATGGGGTGATACGCGGTTGGTGCAAAGTTTTATACTAAATCTTATGGACATACATGCGTTGTTGGTACGATAATAGAAGGCCGGGCTGTTTCTGACAACTCGTGCTTGTTGCAGTCCTCCTAAGATATATCTTATATATATATATGTTGCTGAACAGTCCCGGAATGTTTTCAGGAACGCTACGTAGCGCAGTGGTCGTAACGTTTTTGCGCAAACGTTGTATAGTATGGTCTGTTGGATGCTCGACAATATATTGTAGTGTATTCCGTAGCCCTGGTAGTGTCTGCTGCTTTTGAAGAGGGGCGAGTGTACCGTCTAATCTAGAGGACCAGTATAACGCCTCGACTACGATAAGTGTAACACTGCCGCAAAGAGGAGACACCACAACAAAACTACTACTACTCACCAAGCCCACCCTCAAGAATGCCGCATATGCAATCCGTAGGAATACTAAACCAAGCTTCCTTAAACCTTAAATCATACAGAAGATTCGGAAGAATTAATCGGAGATGCGGCGGATCAACAACGAACTCTCGCACCTGGACACCTCGCACAGGGCAAACACGCCAGTTCAACTTTTGTCACATGCCGGTATTCACAGCGAACCAGACATCAACAACAGGCGTAACCTACTACAGTATAACGTACCCGTACACCCGAAGAATGTCAGAAACACATCGCTAGTAGTACCTGCGAACATAACTCTAAGAAGAGCAATCCAGCACTTGATTGGGCATTGTCGGTCGCGTACAACCTATAGAGGGATGGGCCCTGTGAAAACTCAAGCAGCTCACACAGTTTCCCCGAACTAAAACGCCCACGAAAAGAAAGACAGCATACAGTATTGTGTACCTCGAAACCAACCACAAACAGTGCGAGGTAATTCGAAGAGCAGAGTGGGGGAGGGGGGGTACTCCTGTCATACATGGCCATAGCCGTATGACCATAGACCCTCGTATCCCTACAATGTCGTGACGGGGCGCTCGTCTGATTTTTCATCGACCAGGCCAACATTGCTTGCACCGAGCGCGAATGAGGCGTATTCAGCGAGTTCCATGAACGGTGCGCTGCAGCCTACTAATGACCGCGTGCGAGGTGGTCCTTCTTGCAGACGGATGGCAGCATCGAATGAATTGAGCAGGGGGCAGAAAATGGAACTCGTACATGTACACCGCAGTTCGCTCTATTCGCTGTATATGCGGTACTGGGATGAAAATAGTTCTACAGTCAGTAGCAGAAAGCAATATGATAGCTCTCTACTGTAGTTTTTCGTTTTCGCGGTACGAAAAACCTAATGGGGGTCCGCGCCCGAACTCAGCCTACAGTAAGCGCCAACACATCAACAAACGTACAAAAAAGCCGACATCACCATCACCTCCTATAATCTAAGTAACACGTGCAGTAAAAGGCGGGGCGCAAGGGCCCTATCAGATGGACCGTCGTAGAACCCCCTTGAATGGTATCTGAAAAACGAAAGATTATACCTCGGCTGGTCCACAGCAAGCGCGCAGACAGAAGGAGGGACGCCACAAAAGACAGGCGCCACACCGTGGCTGAACCGAAGTACACAGGGTGAGCACCATCGCAGGATGAGCACAACAACAGCAAATATACATATTCATAGCCCGTCGTCTACCCTCCTAATGGGATAAAGGAAGGCATGCAGCCAAACCTTATACACAAAAAGCGACGTCGAAGCTGCGAGGTGCAGGTTGTCGCAGGCAACCTTTGGGTCGCCCCTAAACACGACGCTCGGGTTTCCAAACACGCGAGAAATTGGGATGGAATTCCACAGCTTTGACCTTACTTAGTCGCTTTCCTTGCCGTGGCGCCTTCCGAGAAGAAGCGGATAGTGGGTTTCATTTACGTAAACCCACTGTTGGCTTGACCACGAAACACCACAAGAAAGCTGACTTTATATATACCATACCACTACAGTAACAGAGAACACCCTAGCATAATACACCTCGGATGCACCGTACAACAGAAGCATTGGGCCGCAAAAAGGGAAGGCCACGACATAACACACCTGCGGATACATCGTAAAACAGAAGCTTTATGCCGCAAAAGGGGGACACTTTAACCTTTACTACACCTACCTGGGGATTCTTCACCGAAACAGAAGCTTTCTGCCGCAACGAGAGGGAACGCCAAAACAATATAAAACACCTACATGAGGATACATCTCTCAATATAGAAGCAATCGACCGCAGAGAGGAAACACCTTAACGTGATACACCTACCTCAGGCTACATCGTACTCCAGAAGCATTAGGCCGCAAAGGGAACACCTTCGAATACTACACCTACCTGGGGATACATCGCTAAACAGGGGTATTATGCCGCAAAGAGGGAGCACCTTATTAACGTAATACACCTACCCCAGGATACATCGTACTCCAGAAGCATTAAGCCGCAAAGTGGGAACACTTTAGAATACTACACCTACCTGGAGATACACCGCAAAACAGGAGCATTATGCCGCAACGGGGAAGCACCTTGACGTAGTACACCTACCTCAGGATACATCGTAGTCCCAGAAGCATTATGCCGCAAAGAGGGGACAGATTAACGCCATACACCTACGACTGTACCCCGGGATACATCGTAATCCAGAAGTAATAGGCCGCAAAGAGGGGACACCTTTAACGTAGTACACCTACCTCAGGATGAATCGTAGTCCCAGAAGTATTATTCCGCAACGATGGAACACATTATTAACGCCATACACCTACCCCAAGATACATCGTAATCCAGAAGCATTCGGCCGCAAAGAGGGAGCACCTTCACACAATACATCTATCTGGGGATACATTGCGAAACAGAAGCATTATGCCGCAAAGAAGGAACACCTACCTGGGGATACACTGTAAAAGAGAAGCATTATGTCGCAAAGAGGAAATACCTTTGCACAGTACACCTACTCGGGGATACACCGCATAACAGAAGCAATGTGTCGCAAAGAGGAGATACCCTCATGTACCACACCTGCCTCAGGATACATCGCAATCCAGAAGCATTATACCGCAAAGAGGAGAACACCTGAACATAGTACACAACAGGATGTATCGTAAGACACCGGAAGAAGAGTTTCGCCGCGGCAAAAAGAGGAAACGCCCTTAACGTCATCCACCTGAATAAAGATATATGCACCGTAAAACAGACGCCTCACACTCTGGGCCGTCTTCCACCGCTGCTGTCGTCTAGGATAATACATGCTGCCTTTTTATCGCCATGTTTACCTATATGTTACTGGTTTTGCTGCAGAGCGAATTCCGTGCCCAACGCGCCCGCCACACGGTAGTCAGCAACGGCACCGCGAATAGCCGAAGGCCCCTCCATCACGATGGCGCCATTGTAGTCCATAACCGGATACGCGGTCTCGCCCAGAATTCCCGAGAGGTGGTTCTGGCGGTCCAGCCCTTGCACGCCGAGGTCCATCTGCCAGAACTCCAGCTCGGGCAGGGCGCGCCCGTCCCAGTTAAGCTCCCCCTCGGACTGGGAGTTAATGCCGACGTTCAGGCGCAGCGTGACGTACGGGGTGTCGATCTTGAAGACGGCGTGGCTGGACTGGACGTGAGCGAGGCCCCTCTCCGCCACGTACTTGGCGCACCAGTCGTGCGCCGCCATGTCCTTGTACCCCAAGACCCAGTCCTCGAAGTATTCGGTCCGCAGCGCGCGCTGGTCGCTCATCATCTCCTCGTACATGGACGCCCACTTCTTGTGGCCCCCGAACTGCTGGCACTCCACCGGCAGGTTCGACGCCGACAGCAGCGTGTCCCCGGGGATGTACACACCCCTGCTCGAGGAGAGAAGGTCGGGCCTTTCCGTCCCATCGACCATCACCTGGAGCCCTCCGTCGGCCAGGCACGGGTAGACTCCGTCAGCGCAGCCACCGGTAGCGGTGGTAGACGGGTCCCTGACCTGAATGACCAAGGAGTGTCCCTGCAAGAGGACGGAGACGCCGGTGACCAGCTGCCGGTCGGGGAACTCTTCCTCCATGGGGGCGGTGACGCGGACGTTGACGTCGAGGTCGGCGTCCGAGTCCTTGAGGAAGCTGTACCAGGCGCCGCTGACCCCGGCCCACTCGATGCGCTGCCCGAGAAGCCCCTGGATGTGGGGGTCGTCGCATATGGCACTGCCTTGCGGGCATGCCGATTTAACTGCAAAGGGACAGGCGACCCAGTAGCGGGCGAAGGGTAATTTCATGGGAGCGTTGTCGTGAGAGTCAATAGATGGTAGTGCAGTGGTGGTGGGCTACATATATATATATATGTTGACGACAGGTGCGCGTACGTCCCCTTTTTACATTGGTGGAGCTAAACCATGTGCTGTGGACAAAAGTGTGGGATGGTCGATGTTTCGTGCCAAGCTTCTGTGTGTCCAAAAATACCAGGTGCTTGTTCGATTGGCAGCCCCCAAAGAGGGTATGAATACAATGAGCGTGCAGCCAAGTTACAAATCAACATACAATGCCGCAAACAACACGTCACAAATGCGTTCAATATCGCCCGGCTGACGCGGCCGCGACGTGTGCCCCGTGTACATTCACACTTGAAGTCCAAAATATCGCAACATCACAACGACTATGTGGTCATGGCCATTGAAAGCCCCGAAAACATGAGCATGAACGCCCCGTGTGTACAAATAAGTCACCGCTGGCGTACGGTGACGAGCTCTGTAAATTGACTGCCCCAGGTTCGGTTCTAAAGTTCATGTTTGGTCTATAGTACATAGACATGTACAACATAACGCACGGTCATACATACAACGTAATACGTACAGGCACGCGACTTAATGTACACTGTAGTAGTTCCACACCCGATCCCGCCTGCGTAAGACCGCGTGACCTGCTGTCACCCCTCATTCGCCCCATCGCCCGTCGTGCTTGCGGCGTGTATGATACCCACATACAGCCGAGGATGATGATTTACGCACAACATAATGGCCTTCATCTTGCGCAAGTTGTGGCCCGACTAGATGCCGTCAGCGAGGCAACCCCGCCAAACGAGGTACTAGTAGAATTCTGGCCGCAGGCTACCGAAATTGCCTTCATTCGCTATTAGCGACATAGGTAACTACTACGACGGGGGAGAAAATTCCATGGTATTCAGAACCAAATATTGTGTATACACATTAGGGGGGATGTTTGATTTTGGGTCCGTCGTGGGCTCTGATTACTACCTTACTACAATAGCCCCCCCGTAATAGCTGGCCGCGATTCAGTGTTGCGCGGCCCAAGGAAATCCGTCCAAACAACAAGCAACACCGTAGGTAGATCGCTAGAGGGCCTCCGTAGGTAAATCGTTAGAGGGCCTCCGGGTCCTTCACCACAAAATACACAGTACTGTACGGTTCAATCGTGCGGCAGGAAATAAAGTCGTGCTCTCGAATACAGCTGTGTACACATATCTCGTTGTTATATGCTATGCCTGAAGCAAAAGGGAGAGAATGCATACTCAATCGGTCAAGCAGAACAAGCAACGAAACATTGTCCACGTCTCTCGGTGTTACGCGCCAGGCATAAAAGCAAAGGGGAGATAACAATACATACTCAATCAAGCACAACAGCCACCGAAACATTATGCACGTCTCTCGATGTTACACGACAGGCATGAAGCAAAAGGGAGAGAAGCTATACTCATTCAAGCCACACAGCCAACGAAAACACTGATTGGGCTCACCGCAGTTGACTACTCCCTCTTCGTTCCTCCTGCAAGAGCCGTAGGTGGTGGTCATCACGCCAGTGTAGTGGTTGCAGCTCTGCGGAGAAAAGAAATGCCCGGTGAATTCGAGTGACGACGGACACAATTAATTGTTTTTTTCAAAAGTCGAACGTTGTGTCAAGGAACTCGAAGGAGAGAGAGTGTGCGCGAGCGTCATTGAGGATTTTTGCTGGGTGCGTTTGGTATATGAAACGGTCACGCTTTTATTTGGGGGGGGGGGCTCACTTCCCGCAAGGGTCTCCAAAACAACGGGTTGATATTCGGGGTATCTTGCGATTGATACCTACCCGGCATTGCTCAATATTTTCCGTTACATAAGTACGTACAGCATAAATAGTACAGATGGGGGTAGATGCGATCAATTATTTAACTACCTGAGCTACTGTGGATTAATTAATTTAGCAAAAGGGGAAAAACAATGTATGGTAGCCGACGGAATTGTGTAACGGCCTTACTCTGTAGCTCGTAATGTCCTTTTCTCACGGTCAGTGGTCTGGCGAGATATACTCGTAGTGCAGGCGTACGTAGATAGTGCTCCTCAAGTACGTACGAAAGAGCTTGAAAACATGCACTACAGTAAACGCTACACCCCTACGACCACCGCAGGACACGACCCACTACTACTACGACTGCTGTACCTTTTGCAATCTCATTTTGTCTTTGTGAGCGTTTCACAACCTTTTCTTCCGTAAATATTGTTCTCCCCCTGTTTGGTAAATTAATCAAGTATCCCTTCTCCGACAAACACAAACGACTGCAACTACAAACAGTAATAATCTGTAAGTTATTAATACCCGGGGATGCTCGAGCCGAGACATTGTCAATATGGGGAACCCTCTCCCCGCCCGCACGAAAATGAAAGTACACCCCGCTCAGCTACATGCCCGGCCCACATATACACGTACGAACGGGCCGGTTGCGCGCGCGTTACAGGCTCTTCTCGCAACTCCGTGTGTGCGGTCCTAAAAAAGGTGTATAAAGGTTCCTAAAGATGCCTAAAGTGCCTAAGTGCCTAAGTGCCTAATGTGCCTAAAGATGCAATAAAGGTTGCATAAAGGGTGGCATAAAGGGATGCCTTAAAGGAGTAAACAGGCACGACAAGATTACTGACAGAGTACCGTCTCATTTCTGCACCGTATACCGAACACAGAGTACACCAACTCACATCTCCGGGATCCTTGCCAACGCACTCGCGCAGGTTTTTGTTCTTGATGGTCATCCCGGATGCTAGTTCTGAAAGCCCCTCAAAAATAAGCTGGCGCGCGCCAACCACCCCCGAACGTTGGACCAGCGGAGGTACGCATTGGCTGCGCGCTGCTGCTGCTGCTGCTGCTGCTGCTGCTGCTGCTGTTGCGCGTCTCGCTCTACGTAGCAGCGGCGCCTTTGCTTTGCTTGCCCCGGCGGGTAGGGGGGGGGGAGGGGTGTACTCATTAGCCGCATGTCATGCATGACCCTAGTCGCATGACCATAGACCCTCGCATCCCTCTACAATGCCGGGACGGAGCATGTCAGGTTTTCACCGACCAGGCAGACATTGCTAGCACCAAGCGCGAAGCGCAGTAAAGTTGTTGGGGCGAGTAACATGAAGGGTGAGCTGCATCCTACTAAGAACCGCTTGTGAAGCGGAATTGCATATGGGTGACAGCTTCAATGAGGGGGGGTATTGTTTGGGCATGATCGGCGAATAAATCAGAAGGACGTTTGCAGTTTTTTTTTTTGTATTTTGTATGTTTGCCATCGGAAAGAAAAGTGCAGCGGGTGGGTGTCAATCGCAAAACAAAAATGACGAGAATTAAAAACAGAAAACAAGATAACTACAAAAAAAAAGCGAAAAAGTACGACATCCCAAACCGATTTGGCGCGCAAAAAAAGGCTTCCTTAAACCAAACGCGGTAGTAAGTGTGGCCGACAAAGTGACGCCATGACTATCAAACAGATGACGGTCTTCCTTATACTATTATTATAATATTTGCCATCCGACAATGTGCGGCATGAGCTTCAACGTTGATCACTCATAACATTCCCGAAAGCAGAAAACAACGGAAACCAAAGAAACATATGTGCAAAGTCTATCTTCCTTCTATGTCTACTTCCCGCTAAGCTGTATCCACAATACTCCATTTATGTGTTGTCCTCGTTCCCTCCTCCTTCTCAATATGCACTCTTAACGTTCTATTCTCAAGTTCTAAGCCGCATCATGGATGACTCGAGGTCGGGGTCGAGTATACCTCGTAGGAATTACCAGATAGAGAGGAGTACTATTACGGGGGGACCATAGTAGAAAGGGCCAAATGCGGGACATTGACTCCGCGGCTGACATCGATATACCACTGCCCAGCCTTTCACGAAGGCCTTTCCGCGTGCACTCCGCGGTAGAAGTAAGTGTCGTGCTGTAAGTTTGGGTGAGACAATGGACAGGAAATAGTTATCTAACCCCAGCCAAACGGTTAACGGATAGCTCAAGAGCCGAAGAAAGTATGGGTAGGACCACTGGCTGGGGCAGGAGGCCTCAACTAATCCAATACTTGCTTGAAATGATCTGTGAAAGCGTACAAGAATACTACAGTAAAATCGGGAGTCAACCAAATGGAACGACGTGATCGTAGGGATGTGGTTCCACTACTAGTAGAAACCGAACCTACTGGGTCATGATGTCGCACATGAGATCGTAATCTCCCAAGACACCCAAAAGCCAAACCATCGAGGCTTTTGATAAACAATTACGACCATCCCACCCGCCCAGCTGAAAGGCAATTAACAGTAGTTTCTGCTTTTGTAGTCTTTCACGGGCGGAATCGCCACCGCGCTGAGTACGCACTCAGCACGGGGGTGATTTATCCCGGGCGAGGCCCCCCTGCTTCGGGGCAGGAGGCCTCAACTAATCCAATACTTACTTTAAATGGTCGGTGAAAGCGTACAAGAATACTACAGTAAAAAATAGGTAAATAAATATATAGGTGTTTGTGTCTACCGTAGGTCCTGTTTACTACGGACCCCAGTAATACTTCTACTGCAGAGATGCAGTAGGTGTGGATGGAGGCGGGCTGACAACGCAGACACAAAAACAACACGTGCGTGCATGTTTTCCTAAAGGGTCACGAGTATTCGCTCAACTTTTTTTTATATATACTGTGAACTACATTTGCGCGAGTTTGGGCTGATCCGCCTCGCCTGTTGTTAGGTTGTTAGGTCTATACAGTATACAACTATGCGTACCCTCTGTCGAGCATTGTTGCCTGGTACCACAGCAGTAGTAGTAGTAGTAGATGTGGTTACTATTCATAACAACAGTAAGTCACCCAAAACAAATATTTTGGAAGAAAATAAAAATGCTATATACCCGAGTATGCAATCCCGTGGCCGTACAGCATACTATTATACTATTATACTATGAAAAATATTGCAGCGCGAGAATGAAAGTCCGACGATTTTGCCCGAGCATTCAGAAAAAAACGTTTCAGCAAAACACGCGTTACCTCTATCGTAGCAGGCATCAGTGTTCTCCGGCGTGTGAGTAGAAGGGGACAGGGTGCCCAAGATATATATATATATAATATATATAGCTGTTGTTTTTTATTTTATTTTAATATATATATTCATACTGTATGTATTCCCGTCGTCCTCCTGGGAGGGTAGAATAACACAACGCCTCTGTATACGATATTAAAGTAACAAGGGGGTAATACACAGAGGGAGTACTGTAGTATTCCAGAACACTAATAAATCTTTGTATTACCCCGCATACTGTAGATAAGAAGGGAATGCTAACGCTGCTATTGCGGGGGAACGTTCAATACATTACATTTTGTACTAATCAGAACAAAAATGAAATGTAGTGTGTGTGTGTGTTCTTCACATTAAACCTTCCTTTCTACCCGTCGACATCCAACACACCCAGTGTCCGTGCCGATTTTTCATCCTCAAAAGGCACCAGTTATGTGGTCACAAAACTACGACACAGAGATACTACACTAAGTGCAGTAAGCAGAGCAGACAACGCTATGCCATATACGACAGGCAAGACCTACCCTGTTAGCAATCCAGGTGCATAAAACAGGAAAAAAAAGAGAAAAAAAAAGAGAACAATATTGAAAATATTATAAAAATAAACATGATACAGCACATCAACAACCGAACAAACATCCAAACAAAAATATTAAAAAAAAAGAAAGAAAGAAAGTGTCGTGCTTCTCCCAGAGGAGCTGCGACAGACAATACAATCAAATGAAATTAAACGAAATAAAATGGAAAGAAAAAAAACGCAAACATATCAAGACTAAGCACGACACTTTCTTTCTTTTTTGTCATGCTTTTTATTTGGTTGCTTGATTATTGATTTGCTTCAGTATATTTACTTTTTGTTATTTTTTCTTTTCGCTTTTTTCTTTTTTCTCTTTTTTTCTCTTGCATGCACCTGGATTGCTAGCAGGGTAGGTCTTGCCTGTCGTATATGGCGTTGCATTGTCTGCTCTGCTTACTGCACTGAGTGTAGTATCTCTGTGTCGTAGTTTTGTGACCACAGAACTGGTACCTTTGTAGGATGAAGAATCGGCACGGACACTGGGTGTGCTGGATGTCGACGGGTAGAAAGGAAGGTTTAATGTGAAGAACACACACACACACACACTACATTTCATTTTTGTTCTGATTASTACARAATGTAATGTATTGAACGTTCCCCCGCAATAGCAGCGTTAGCATTCCCTTCTTATCTACAGTATGCGGGGTAATACAAAGATTTATTAGTGTTCTGGAATACTACAGTACTCACTCTGTGTATTACCCCCTTGTTACTTTAATATCGTATACAGAGGCGTTGTGTTATTCTACCCTCCCAGGAGGACGACGGGAATACATACAGTATGAATATATATATTAAAATAAAATAAAAAACAACAGCTATATATATTATATATATATATATCTTGGGCACCCTGTCCCCTTCTACTCACACGCCGGAGAACACTGATGCCTGCTACGATAGAGGTAACGCGTGTTTTGCTGAAACGTTTTTTTCTGAATGCTCGGGCAAAATCGTCGGACTTTCATTCTCGCGCTGCAATATTTTTCATAGTATAATAGTATAATAGTATGCTGTACGGCCACGGGATTGCATACTCGGGTATATAGCATTTTTATTTTCTTCCAAAATATTTGTTTTGGGTGACTTACTGTTGTTATGAATAGTAACCACATCTACTACTACTACTACTGCTGTGGTACCAGGCAACAATGCTCGACAGAGGGTACGCATAGTTGTATACTGTATAGACCTAACAACCTAACAACAGGCGAGG